>CM053503.1:2723494-2817169 GCA_028627145.1 Eidolon dupreanum | reverse complement strand
CTCTACTGGACACTGCCCATGTCCCCACCCACTTGCCAGGGATGCCAATCTCTCCCTACTCTCAAATGGCAAGACTTCAAACCCTCCCAGTTATCTCGGCCGGGTTCCCTGCTCCCCAGGCACCAGCCGTGAGGCCCAGCGGCCTGCTGGGCGGCTCCCATCCCTCTCCAGAATCTCTCAAACCTGTCCCGCTTGTCATCTCTGTATCACGTGCACAGTGCAAGGGGTTTAGAGGGCTGGTTGCCAGAGCAACAGAGGATAAAGCCCTTGCTCTGCCAGGCTGCTGATTGGCTGAGACAGGTCCCGCCTCCTGCCATCTGAGGGTGGGAGGCAGAAGGAAGCGTCTCCCATGGGCAGGGAGAGGTACCAGGGTGCTGATCCATCCCAGGACTGCTGCCTCGCATCCCACTCAGAGCCCTGGGCCTGAGCTCTGTCTCCCATGGGGGACATTGGCCTCGCCCTTCCTCTGCCTCCAGCACCCAGCACTGCCACAGATGGCAGCGTCTCTGGAGACAGAAGCTGCGACCGCGTCCACGGGCCAACACTGAGCCGCTGAGGCCGAGGCGGTGTGCTCAGGGCAAAGCCGCTGAAGCAGGTATCTGCAGGACGCGAGGGGGGTCTGGGGGCACGCGGTGGGTGGCGGACTGAGAGGTGCTGCAGGCTTGAGGGGCAGGGAAGGTGATTGTCCTGGTTAGGACTTTGGCTGGAATGGGTCTGGAAAATTACTTGTAGATCATCTGGTAACCCCCACCCCACCTCATCACTGTGCATGGGGAACCCTGAGGTCCAGAGAGGGTGAGGAGTGGCCCAAGGTGGCAAACAGGGCCAGTGAGTGTTTTGCTTCAGCTAAGCCAGTCCCCTGAGAAGCCAGGAAAAAGGCTAGGGGTCCTCAGTGTGCCCCAGAATGCCTGGGATTTTGTTCACAGGGCGGAGAGGTTGGGGGGACCCTGAACTCTGCTCCACAGAGCCATAACATTGCATGTGAAATGGCTCCTGCTCTGAACGTGAGAGCACCCCATTCTCACGTTCGAGCTGAAAGGGACCTGGGGTGCTGGCTAGGGGCAGGGGAGGGGGTATGAATCACCTTGGCTTTGATCAGGCTGTTTTGGAACAGCCTTCCTGCTCGGGGACCCTGTTTCCCACCTCCCCGCCACCCAACCCACGCAGCATCAGGCAATTCTGAACCCTGTCTTCGGAGGTCTAGAGGAGCAGATGGTAAGGACGGCACCGCGCTAGCCTGACTTTGGGCCGTTAGCACACTCTTCATCTGATTCCTCCATGAATAGGGCACCTTGAGACATGTCCATGCTTCAGAACAGCTGATGGGGACCCTGGGGGCCAGGGGAGGGGCTCCGATGGACGCAGGACTGGCAAGCCTGTCTCTCCCTCCTCCAGGACACAGCCTACCTTGCGGATCCCCGCCCCCTGAAAGTAGGGGGACAAGAGGAACTGGATTTGGAGCCGGAGGTCCCAGAAGTGGAGGCTTCTCTTCAGCCCTCCCTGGAGGTCGTTCCGTTCAGCCCCTTTCCTCCCTCCCCAGAAGCCAAGGTGGGCCTCTGCTCATGTGCCTTTGCACACCCAGGAGGACTCAAACCTCAGGACGTCGCTGGGGTTTGGGGTCCAGCTCTGTCACTTCCCATTTGGGATACCCAGGGCCAGTCAGTAAACCTATCTGTGACATGTGGACAGTCACGCCTACCGCGTAGGCCTGTGGTAAGATTTGTGAACACTTTCCAACGGTTCTCTCCCTGCCCAGCAAGCAGAGGGGGGCTCCTCACCCTACCCTTTCCTATAGCTCAGGGAGAGTTTAAGGATGGGTGAAATGGGTCCTGCTTTATCCCATTTCTGGAGGAGATAATCTGTGATCTGGCTTTTGAAGTGTGGATAGGAGTTTGCCATGTCAGCATGAATACAAAGGACATTCCAGGGAAAATGAAAGGATACACGAAGATGGGGATTGTATAACACGCAGGTACACATAGGTGACTGATAACTGGTTCCATATGATGGCACGTAGGGTGGGAGATGAGGCTGGCAGGTTGACAGTGAGCAGATGTGAGCGCTTCGGGCCCTTCTAAGGAGTCTGGGTGTATGTAATATTTGTGAAGAACTTTATATCAGCTACTTCCCACTTTCCTACTTTCCAGACTCTGGGTCACTGGAAATAACTCTAGCTGACATTCATTGAGTGCTGATTCTGTACCAGGCAGCATGGTGCTAAATTTAGGCGTTGTCTTGTTTAACATTCACAATGACCTTGAAAAGCGGGTCCTACTCTGGTCCCTATTTTACAGATAAGGAAACTGAGGCTCAGAGAGTAAGAACAAACTACTCCATAGCAGTTGTATAGCAGGCATTGGCTCTGAGCATTTCACGTAAATGACTTATTTAACAGTCTCAACAGCCCTGTGACCTAGGCACTGTTTTCATTCCCAGTTTACAGATGTGGAAACAAAGGCGCAAGTTTTTTGGGCTGGTGCCTGTGTCCGTACTCTCCTAATTGTAACATGGGCATAGGCCTGAATTCGGGAGCTTTGGCGGCCCCTGTTGATTTCAACCAGGTCCCCTGGGGATGGGTGTTTGTTCACCGGGCTTTCACCAGCCACACCTGGCCAGGATGTGCGGGTGGCCGGTGACCCACTCATCTGTGAGGGGCGTGGCAAGCAGCAGCCTCTGTAAGTGCACAGTGGAGGGCAGGAGGGGTGGCTCAGAGGGGACATCGCCCAAGCTGTCTTCCACTCCGAGAGCTCCGAGGGGTCAGTCACCTCAGTGAATCCCCACTAGACTGCTAGGGTCACTGAGGCCCCGAGAGGTAAGGCAGCTTGCCTGAGGGCACGTGTGCCCGGACGGCGGCTAAGCCAGAGCTGTCAGCCTCCTTCTTTAAGGGCGAGTAGGGGCTAGGTGGGCCTCCTGTGATGGGGGCAGCTCTGTGCGTGGTCGGGGGGCCTGGTCTTGATCAGACACTGCCCCCCCACTATCCTGAGCCTCAGTCCTCCCATCTGTAAAGTGATGCTCAGACCTCCTGGCTCTGTGAAACTCCACGGACCTCCTCAGGTGGGTGGGCAGGACAAAGGTCCCCTCTGCTGGCCCTCACCGTCCGTGTCTCAGCAGCTGAGGCCACCACGATGCCACACTTCCTGGACTGGTTCGTGCCTGTCTACCTGGTCATCTCCGTCCTCATCCTGGTGGGCTTCGGTGCCTGCATCTACTACTTCGAGCCTGGCCTGCAGGAGGCACACAAGTGGCGCGTGCAGCGTCCCATAGTGGACCGTGACCTCCGCAAGACACTGATGGTCCGTGACAACTTGGCTTTTGGAGGCCCAGAGGTCTGAGCTGAACTGGCTCTGGGCTGGAGGTTGGACACCGGGCACCGTCCCCCACTTCACCCACCCTGGAGACCTGGGGGTACAGGGAGGATGACCTCTGGTCCTCCAGGCCTGGGCCTCTCATCAGAGGCCCCTGGGTGCTCTGGGCAGACCCTGGCTGTGAACAGATAGGGCACCTGGGTTCCTCAGGGTGTCGTTGCTGTTGGGCCTGGGCTTGCTCCCTACGTCACGCTAGCTCACCCCATGCCCACCTTGGGGACATCCATTTGTGCTGCCTAGCACTCCTGCCCCTCCCTCCACCTGGAGTCTGGAGTCCTGAGTTCGAGATCTCCCATTTCCCCACTGAATCCGCAGTTACACTCAGACCCCACTCCACCCCATGGCACCGACCCCACGGCTTCGCGTAGCCGGCTTCGCAGCTGACCCAAGCAAAGGCCCCGTCTGGAGGGATGTCAGCTTGGTACAGCCCCGCAAGCCTGGACTCAGGCTTGGCACTGGTGTATGTGGAGGGGTGTGCAGAGGGGCAAAACCATAAGGAAGGAGGTGTGTATGTGTGTGTGTGTGTGAGAGAAAGAGAAAGGGAGAGAGAGAGAGAGAGAGAAAGAGAGAGAGAGAGATTGATTCTGGGGAGGGACAGGCACGTGGAGGGGAGGAGATGCATGTAGATATGTGAGAGGGAGAGTGGGGGCCCCAGGCAGGGCAGGAAGTGGTGGGGATGGGGTGAGCTCTGTGGGCCCTGCAGTTTTCACCTCCCTCCCTCCCTCTGCTGGACTTCCCTATCCCTCCCCTTCCCCAAGGCTGAGGCAGGTGACAAGAAGCCCTGCCTGTACCCCCGCCCCAGGTCCTGTATTGCACTTGTAGAGTGGAGCCCAGAACCCCCTGGGCCAGGCCCCCCAGGAGCCCAACCCCACCCTGGGGCCTTCCTCCTGTGCGGACAGCTGTGGACCCAGCTCTCTCCTCTGGGGCTTCCATCGTAATTTATTGCAATAAAAAGACTTATGACTATCTTTGCAGACTGTCTTTTTCCCCGAAAATCGGACCATGTCTGTGATCTCACTGACCCTCATGGAAAATGTGGTGATAGCTCAATACTCCCCATTTTAGGGATGGGGACACTGAGTCTGGCACTTCTGACATTCCAGACGAGACCGCTGTCTGTCGTGGGGGCTGTCCTGTGTGTTGCAGGATGTTGAGCACGTCTGGTCTCTACCCAGAAGCACTTGTCCCCTCCCCCAGTCAGGACAACCAAACTGTGCTAAGAGGAATCCCTGGGGTAGAGAGCCAGTGAGGATATAAATTCAGGCACAGAGATGCAAAATAACAGGGTCTTACACCAAATAGAATGTTCTTTCTTTCCCAGGGTACGCTCTGTGGGGTGGTTGTCCAGAGCTAGCCTGGGGGCCAGTTCCACACAGTGTTCAGGGACCTGAGTTGCTCCCTTATGGCTGCTCCGCTGTGCCCGGGATGCTAGCACCATCCAGGAGCATCCTCTATATCCGGAGCAGCAGGGAGGAGGGGGCGTAGAAGCGGCCACCCCCTTCCTTGAGGGATACTCCCTGATGGCTGTACCCATTACGTCCCCTTACATCCTACTGGTCAATACTTAGTCACATGACTACATCTAGCTGCAAGGGAGGCTGGAAAGGGTAGTCTTTAGTTGGGGGGCTGTGTGTCCATTTAAAAAGTTCACTTCTTCGAAAGGGAAAGAACATGTGGACACAGCTACCGTTTCATTTTCATAGGGATTTGTCTGAGGCCACAGGGCAGTGGGGTGAGATGTGGACTGGCTGTCCGGACCCCAGGACAGGCCTTACTCTCACGCATGCCCCATCTCAGGAGTCAGCGAAGGCCGAGCTGCCTTCTCTCACCTCCACAGGCAGACTATTCTTCCTTCCTGGGGCAAACCCACGTGCTGTCTTGCAGAGTCAGGTTAGGGGGAGACAAGAGAGGCACCTCTGGGTCATAGCCACGTGCCTCCTTCCGTTCTGTGCCCTGGGGGCCTCTCTTGCCCCGCCTTGGCCTGGTGCTGCTGTTCCTGAGTCTCATAGCTCGGATCTCTCACCCGGCAGAACACTTTGCAGCCGGCGATTTCCCAGCCAGGCGGCTTCCCCTCACTATTGCCCAGGACTCTTGTAGGCGCAAGAGACCAAACTGAAAACAGCTGAAATAAAAGGATTCAGTTCTGGACTCAGGATGTACCCTAGGGCTCATGGACGTCCCCGGACACACCCTCTCTCCATCCATCTCTGTCTCGCTCAGGCGTGCCTCCCCTTGAGCGGGCTTCATTCTCGGGTAGACTCTCTCCACGTGGTGGTCACGTGCCCTGGGAGTCCCAGGCTCACACAGCTCTTAGTGTCTTGATTTTGGGGGACAGCATACATCTTCTTTTAGCAAAAGCTCAGGGGGTGGACTCCCATGGGCCCTCAGGGTGCGTGAGCTCAGGGGATGCAGCGCCCTGATTGCCAGGCACCTCTGGGACCCGCCACTGGAGCCAGGAAGGAGTTGGCGCTACTAATCACGTGCTCTGTGGGGGTGGGGGTGGGGGTGGGGGTGGCTGCTGCTGGCTGAGGGAGGCGAAGGGATGCTAGCTGAAAATGAGAGGGACTGAGGACACTGAGACATAGAGGAGGAAACAAACTCAGAGAGAAGTGACCCACCCACGGTCCCCTGGGGATTACTGCCACCTGGGTTTGGGACTGGGAGTCTGAGGGAGGGCAAGGGTGGACAGGAACCCCCAGAGTTTGGCGAGCGTGTGAGCTGGGGCTCGGAGTAGGGGCTGCCAGGGCAGGCACGGTGTGGCAGGGACGGGCAGGTGAGTGGGTGCTCTAAGGACCCATTGGAGGGTGGAGCCTTTCCAGTCCCTTTCAAATCGCCCCCTGCAGGAACGAGGGGGGCCAGCTCCACCTGCTGGTAGCTAGTCCCACACTGCCTCAGTTTCTCTTGCAGTGCCAGTCCCATGGTATTCTGGGCTTCCTTCTGAGGGACTAAACTTACATTGTGCAGCTCTGGACTTCGGGAGTTCCTTCAGTGCTAATTTAAGGGAGCGGAGGTGTGAGGCGCCGGGGGGAGAGCAGGGAGGCCAGGACGACAAGCTCGGTGCTGCCACTTACCAGAAAACCGATTCCCAGCGTGGTCAGAGGCAGGACTGGAAGGGCCCCAGTGGAAGCCACGTGTATGAGTGAGGACTGATGATCACAGGGGACAGACATCTCGGCTCGACTCGCTTAGGTAAGAATGGGGAGTTATCGTGAGGACACTGGGGTGTTTGGGCCCTGCTCTGTAGGGCTAGAAAGACCCTCTTAGGAGTCTTTCGCCATTTTTTATTCTTGCTTCTGTGCACTCACTTCATTAGCCAACCCCCTCCCCCCCCAACCTCCCCATCATGGATGGCGTAGCAGCCATCTGCTGACAAGTTTTACATCTTACAGTTCCAGTCACTAGAGAAAGAGCTCCGCCTCTCTGGCCTAAAGTGCAAATATCCCTGGGGAGAGATTCATCGGCTCATCTTAGGTCAGGTGCCCACTTCCCATTTTAAAACAATCACTCAAGGCTGGGACAGGCTCTTATGCGTGGCCCAGCTTGGGTCAGGGCCCACTTGGACCAACATGACCTGGGCTCAGGTCATCTCAGAACAAGGCAGCTTTCTTGGGATGTTGTTGGGGGAAAGGCAGGGGTCAGAAGGAATGATGTAAACTGCTCCCCCACCCCCAGCCCAGACACACCAAACAGACCCTACCAGTGCTGGTGGATTGGACTCCATCGCTGAGCTGGGGAGGGCCTCGAGCTAGGTCTGGCCTGCAGCCAAGTCTGGTTTGTCCAACACAATGTTTTGAAAAAAAGAAAATGCAAATTAGTTGGCAATGTTGAAAAGACAGGAGATTTCACATGAAAATTTCTTTTTCAGACTTCTCTTTAAAAATAAAAATTCTGGCCACGCAGTCTGGAGTGTGAATGCTTTCAAGGTTACGAGCAGGGAGGATGTTGACCGTGACCTCCCCAAGGCCTCTGCAGGAGTCTTCCTTACCAGAGAGCTGCCTCTGTCCAAGGGGCTGGGCTGCTGAGAAGGGCTCTGAGGTTCAGAGAGGGTGAGGGATCCACTCAAGACTTATGCTTTTAAACCTGGGTTCTTTCTTAGTCTTCTCCTCAGGGCTTGTGACGACATAAATATTTATTTACATCTGCTTTCCTCATAAAGGACCCAAGGTTTCAGTTAAAGTGGCCCCATACATGGATGTGAGAAGGAAATATACTGACTCTTCACTCCCACTATAAAATTATTACTTGTCTCTGAGCTTCCTGGCAGCCAGAGAGAAAGAGGAAACACAAAGAGGCTATTTTATTTTTGTTCTGTGATAGAAAGGAGAGATCAACTCCTCATAGAAGACACATTTTCTGATTTTAAATACTAAAAGAAATGACTCAAATGGGAAGTTCAGGGCAACGCAACAGACTGCCCTCAGCATTTTTTACAGGGGGTAGGATTGACCCAGACGGCAGAGCCTACAGAAACAGGCTAGTGCACACGAGAGCAGATTTTCCACCTGCCAGGGCATGCCAGTGCACTGTACTGGGAATGACTTGAGGTTAGGGCCTGACAATAGTAAATCCTATAAAATCGTGCGTTTAAATTGTGTGCCTTTGGGCAAGTTTCCTTAGCTCTCAGACATACAACTGAACTCGCCAAGCAGTCCTGGGTGCCAGGCACTGAGAATCCAGATAAATGCCCCCTGCCAGTGCCTAGCATTGTGCTCGGCCCACGTCAGGTTTTCTGTAGAGAGAGCTAGCTGGCTGTTTTTCCCCATCACGCCTGCCCTGCCTGCTTCGGCAAATGTCAAAGGAGGTAGTCGGGAAGAAAGTCCTGTGTAAATGCTGTGTGTCATACAGCTAGCCTCTTGAGCCCTACAGAGGGGTGTCATGTACTTGCTCTATCCCAGCACTAGGCCTGGCATCAAGAATACAAAGACAGGATGTGGTTCTATAGTGTAGTGGTTAGCACGTCTGCTTTACACACAGAAGGTCCTGGGTTCATGCCTCAGTGGAGCCACGGTCCATGGTCTATGGCCATGCCACCCTGAACAAGCCCGACGTCTGATCTTGGAAGCTAAGCAGGGTCAGGCCTGGTTAGTACTTGGATAGGAGACCACCTAGGAAGACCAGGTGCTGTAGGCATAAATAATAATAATAATAAAATGCAAAAACAAAGAAGACACAGCCCTGAATCAAAAGAGCTGAAAAATGGGACAGACAGACAGATGTGTAAAGAGACAGTTTACAAAACTGTAATTGCAGCGAGATGCATGTGTGAGAAGCTGAAAACAGAACTGAGGAGGTGCCCGAGTCTTGGGGAAGGGGCTTATCAAGGAAGGCTTCCTGGAGGACTTAACTGCTGAGCTGGGTTTTGAAGGCTGAATAAGAGTTTTCCCTGTAAGGGGAAGGGGAACTGATGAGTGCAATGCTATGGAGGCTGGAGACAACCTTGTCCTTTCTAAGAACAGTGAGTGGGGTCATGTGGGTGAAGCACAGAATGCCGCTGAGTAAGTAGTGGAAGGGGAGGCTGCACAGCCAGAGAGTGGTTTTTCGAGTCAGCATTAAGTCCAGAGAGAGAACCTGATGACTTTCCATTGTCACCTCCTCCAGGAAGCCTCTCCTGACCCCACTGGCAGCTTTCTCCATTCCAGTACTAATCTTGTGTTGTGATTTCGTTCACGTGTCTGTGGAGAGCAGTGGTAACAGCTCCTTCTCTCAGCCTGCAGCCTGCCTGGCACTGGGGAGGGCCTCCATGAAAGCATGCTTGTTGAATGAATAGGGCCGGTCTCTTTGGAAGTCTTGCCAGAGGCTACCCGTCTGCTTAGAGACTAAGATTTTAGAGAGGCTTGAAGGTTTCCTGGGGGTCAAGCTGTTGTGCAGGTTTTTAAAATGCCTTGGGAGGTTTTGCCAAGTTTGGGGAGCTT
This sequence comes from Eidolon dupreanum, assembly GCA_028627145.1. Lineage (NCBI taxonomy): Eukaryota > Metazoa > Chordata > Mammalia > Chiroptera > Pteropodidae > Eidolon > Eidolon dupreanum. Next base: position 2,807,892 of record CM053503.1, on the reverse strand, counting down.
TTCTTTCCCACCGTCTGGGAGCTGTCAGGATATGGTGGGTGTGTCTGGGCCAAGCCCAGAACAGGGGGACAGAAGGCGGGAATGTTCAGGGTCCCTGTGTAGGAATGGCTGCAATGTTCTGACTCTAGCCCCGGGGGGTGGCACAGGCTTGTCATTGTTCCACCCTCTCAGTTTTCCACTCTGGTGGAGTGGGAAGGGCTTGGGAAGGCTGGGAGACCAGCTTTGGGAGGAGTGCAGAGGCTGCAGCCTCATCACACTGTGAGTCAACACCCATACAGAGAACCCCGGGGAGTGGGGCAAAGCCCCCCTACCCCACCCCATAAGGTGGGAGGGGCTGAGAATTTGGATCCTGGAGGCCTGGGTGTTCGGCTGCTGATTCACTGTACAAACCTTGCCAAATCCATTTCCCTCTCTGTATCCGCAAGTGTAAACAGCTGGAATTGATGCTGAAGTCACAGGTCATCATGAGGGTAAATAAAAAAAGGCAATTGGAATTACAAGGCAACAATTTTAACGGCTAACGGGGTGTGAGCTCATTATACCCCTTACTGCATTCTTGCAACCACGCACGTGGGTCAGCAGTTCTGTTCACCAAATATTTCTGGCTCTTGGTACGGTCACACACTCTATGGCTTCCTCGTGTTGGGTGGGTCATGCGACCAGTTCTTGCCAGTCAGCTGTGATCAGAAGTGAGTCCAGGCCAAAGCATTTCTTAGCTAGTGTACAATTTAGCCCTCTCCCCTTCCTTCTGTCACAATGACCAGTGGCCCCTGAAGGTGGCTACTGCGTCCCAGAGTGAAGATGACATGAAGCAGAGGCTCAGCTGAATCAAACCACAGTGGACATGAGGCATGAGTGAGAAATAAACCCTTGTTATTTTAAGCTGCTGGGCTTTTGGAATTGTTACCGGACCCATCTGACTGACATAGATCCATTGTACAGATGAAGAAACGGGAGCTCAGAGAGATTGTGACTTGTTTAAAATCACACAGCTGTAACGAACCCATGTTTGAGATGCCAGAATCTGTGTCATTTATCTGGGAAGCCACCACGATTTTTTGCTTGGTTGGAGGTCTGTCCTTTGAGGCCACTTGCAGTCCTGTCAATCGGTCGGTGGGGAAAAAACTGTGTACAGACAGGAGGAGGTCATTACCACTTTGGGCCACTAGAGGGCAGCCGAACCCAGGCCTGCAGTAATTACTGGGTAGAGAGTGTCTTCAAAGACCCTCAACACAGAGGAGAGAGCTGGGCGGATGGACAGGGGGAAAAGAGACGAATGAGGACTCATTCTTCACTCCGAAGGCCCGAACAGCCTGGCAGGGAGCGAGATGGAGGAATTCTAGATCTTCAAGCTGGAATAAACCACATGAGGGCAACTGGTTCCTACTTGAAAAAGCACCTGAGGCCCAGAAGGGCAAGTAATCGGATAGAAGTTGCACAATGAGTTGTTGGCCAAAGTGGGGAGAGGACCCAGGGCCCCGACTTCAGTTCAGAGTTTCTGCATCTTGGAGATAATGCAGCGTAGTGAGGGGTGGCCAGTAAGGTTGCCCCTGCTCAGTCTGGCCAGGCAGGACGTTCTGTCCCCTCCTCCAACTTCTCAAGTCAGGCTGATCCTCAGGCCTCAGAGGGAGGGAAGGAGGAACTCCAGACGGCTCCCCTCCCCCATCCACTGGACAGCCAGCCGGTTGCCCTGGTAACCAGAACACAGCCAAGTTTAAAAACCTATAGCTCCACCAGGAGAGAATGAATAAAAAACCCAGGAAAGTCCTAGGTCTGCACATTCACTATTTATTCATTCATTCATCAATTCATTGATTCTATAGAAATTTACTGAGGCTGATTCGCACCAGGCCCTTGGGATCCAGAGAAGTATAAAATCCCAGCCCTTCAGAACTATGCTGTCCCATCAGCTAGCCACTAACTGAAATTAAATAAAATAAGCAGTTCAGTCCCTTGGTCGCTGTAGCCACCTTTTCAGTGCTCGATGGCCACCTGTGGCTCGTGGCTATCGCATCGGATAGCACGGATATAGAACGTTTCCATTATCACAGAAAGTTCTGTTGACCGACGCGGCTCAGAAGCCCACGAGCTAAGGAGAGCGGCACGCAGGAGAGGTGATCAGACCAGACAGCACTGTATGGGCTGCAACGCCCTCATCAGCGAAGAGCAGGCGACAAGGTGGAGATTAAGGGAGATGCCAGGAAAATGCTTAGCCTAGTTCCCGGCTCAGGGTGAGTGCTGTGAGGGTGTTGCCTACTGTCACTGTTGTATTATGGTTACTGTAAGGGTGTTTGCACACCCATCTTCCTCAGCTGACTGAGAGCTCCTTCCAGCCTTGGCACTTAGTAGGTGTTCAGGAAACGGTAGCAATTGTTTTCGCTATCTTTATGATTGCTATTGCTGTGATGGGGGCCGATGAGCGTGCGCAGCCCGGCCCACAATGCCGGAGCCGGGCTGGGTGGCTTCAAGGGTCTCCATAGTCCCAGGGCTGGGTTCTCTTCGCATCCTCAGGGCCTTCATACAGGGCTCAGAGAATAGTCATTGAAGCAGACAGTTGGGACAAACAAGGGCTCAGAGAATAGTCATTGAAGCAGACAGTTCCTCCTCTTAGCCTCCAGAAACTTTGGCTTGCTTGAGGAAAGACCTCGGGTACCGGGAGGGTAAGATGAACAGAACTAAACAGGGTATGGAGGCAATGCAGACGGAAAGCAGAAGCAAGGTGGGCTCTGGGAGCCCCTGGGCGTGGCCATATTTGGAGTGTCCATCTTCTCACTGATGACATCTCTCCAGGGCTCAGAGTCTCCGGGTGACAGAGCAGATTTTGGAAGGGCAGGCAGCAGGGCACCGTGCCCCAGGTGGCCTTGACTCCAGGGCAGTCCAGCCTGGCTGTTATGAGCCTCCCCTGGCCCTTTGGGATTCCAGAGGCTCAGAGAAGCCATTCACTGCCACCCACTCCTGAGAAGCCGGCCCCTCCCTGCCCTAGAGCCCAGCCCAGCTGGGATGTAGCTGGTGGGATAGGTCAGGAGTGGGCTGGGCCCTCGGCCTGGGGACTGTGGCCTGAAGGCTGAGTGGAAGCCTGTGAGGGGACCACAGGGACAAGGCCCCTGAACTGGTCGCCATGGCCACACTTGGGGTACAGAGGAGATGAGGGGCCTGCACCATCCTCAGCTTCCCAGACTGGGGACCACCGGACTTTTCTTGTTTTCTAAGCAAGGTAGGTGGGTATTTGTGTGTGTCCGGGGGTGGGGAGGAGGGATAGGACCCAAGGATGGATGGGAGTGGGTGCGTCGTGAGGGACCGGGGATCTGGTGACATTAGAACAAACAGGTCTCAGAATTCCCATCCGGGAAGCCTGCTCCCGGTGTGGGTATGCACGCGGGGGCAGATGCTTGCGGTTGAGCGCAGGTGAAGGTGCGTGCGCCCAGGCCCGTGCGGCTGTAAGGGCAGGAGGGCGGGGCTGCCAAGTGGGGCGGCGATGGAGGCTGGCGCAGCCTTGGGTACAAATATGTGGCTGGAGAGGGGTGCGGGGCTGGGACGCCACTGTGAGGATAGCGAAGACCCCCTGCTCCAGACCTTAAGGACCCGGCTATAGGATCACCCCCCCTCTCCCATGAGCCCCTCCTGCCAGCCCTGGGCTGCCCCACCCCCGACTGTCAGGTTCCAGCCTACGGCGCTGAAAGCAACAGAAACAGCTTTGTTCCAGAGGGCGAGTTACATGGAGCCCAGAGTGTGCACCAGGCGGCCACCACCCGGAATGGCTCATCCACACAGATCACCGGCCAGAGGCCCTGACCACCTCTCCCCTCCCCTGCCTCCCCCCTGCAGGAAGCCCTGTGGCTTCTACCCAGGGCTTTGCAGCTTCTCCAGCCCACACCACAGTGTTTCGGCAGCATCCTCACCCATCTCCTTGCCTCCCTTCTGCTCCCCTCCGATTCCTCTGTCGCACTGCCCCAGAGGGGCCGTTCTCACCTGCGGATCGCCCGGGTCATCTTCCAGGGCCTGAGCATTGCTGTGGCCTGGCCTGGGCCCCAGAGCACCTGCAGCCTTGTCTCCCCTGTGTTCCCAGACACAGCCTAGAAATCCCTATGGTGGATTTTCAGAAAGATGCCACACTCCTCACTTTTGGGCCTTCTGTGTGACTTACCCCCCAACCCAGGCCCAGCTTTCTTGCTTTGACACCCAAGACTGAGCTAATGCTTTGCCCTTCACGCGCTCGCCTCTGACGTAGCCCCGCCCACTTCTCCACCTGGTAGGTTCCCCTGGAGCATCACCACTGGACTCGTTCCTGGACAGGGGTCCTCCTGCATGCACTCATTACTATTCCACTTACGCCCCACCTTCTCTGGGGTCCTCCTCAGCTCTAGCTCCAGTTCTGGCTCCAGCAGCAGGCTGACCCAGGGCCCTTTCCCAGTTCCAGGCAGGAACCCCAGATGCAGACCCTGTCCCAAGCCAAACTTGCTCATCCCTCAGCCTCCTACCTGGATGCCTGACTCCTATTTTGGCTGCCATGGGTGGGAACCCAGAGCCCTCTGGCCCCTTCTAGAAGAGGCAGAGTCAGATGAGCTTCCGATAGCTGCCATCCTTCTCCAGGGTTCCTGAACACGTGTAAGTGGCCTCCCAGAGCTGTCCTCAGAGAGACAGGCCACACTCAGGCCCAGGCAAAAGGAGAGGTACTTCTCCCTGCCCCCGAGGTCCTTCCTGGCGGGGGCAGCCTGTTCACTGAATGCCACCACTGTCAGAACGCTCTTCCACACCCACCTGTGAGATACCTATGCATGTAAGGTGGGTGTAGGTATGGAACAGGAGCCGCAGGACTGGAGGAAGGGACACGTGTACTCAACCGAGGACTTGACAGTTCCCTAAATGAGGCCCCTTCAGACCTAGCAGTGCTGCCTGCTGGTCAGGAGAGGGAGGGCTGGCACTTCTAGACCAGAGCACCTCACCCCTGCTTGTCCCCTTCTCTCTACCGATCGCCCCAGAGGAAGAAGAAAGACCTGGATGGACCACGGCTTTGAGATGCAGCCGCACGAAGCCCCGGGACCTGGAGCCTGCTTCTCCCACAGCCGCCTGCTGGGGCACCCTACCCGGCCCTCAAAGCTCCCTGGAGGGGCGTCCCCTCTCATCCCTGTCCTCAGGAAGACCATCCGTCTGGATGCCTTCTCCCAAAGCCACGCCCCACAGGCTTCCGGCCGACCGGGCCTTGGAGCCAGGACCCAGAGCATGTCCTCACAGGAGACGGGCGACAATCTCGTGCCCAGGAAGCTCAGCTCCATCTCTTTAACACTCCGTCAGAACAGCCAGGCATGGCCCCTGGGCCCCCTACCTTCTCACTGGGAAGAGGCACCCACCCTGGGCAGGGAGGCTGCCACCCATGGAAGAGAAAGGCTGCCCACTGGCGACTCGCCCTCTTTGACACTGGTGCCAGGGGGCAGGGTCCGTGCCGAGGGCCCAGGGACCCCAGGTCTGGCCAAACCCGGCAGGGTGCCTGTGGTGGAGAAGCCCCTGGTGAGTTCTTACCTGGCCCTACCTTTCCAATCTCGATTAGCCCAGAAGCTGCCGGGCCCCGCAGTGGGTCAGGGGCACCCTGTCCCAATGACTGCCCATGTGCCTACCAGAGCTTCCTCAGGAAGAGGCAGGACCCGGACCAGGGGCATCCCGAGACCTCGGCTGCATCTCCAAAGGGGCACCCCAGCCACGGGGCCTGTGATGGCCATGGATTTGGCTAATCTGGAGACGACGAGGCCAGGCACAGACAGACATTTAGCCATGATGGCCACCAACAGACCTAGCTTGCCTGTCACCTTAGCTACACCAAACACATCCCGACTGGACACAGGCACAGAGTTCCCTGCTTTGGTTACCAAAGTGGGCACAGTCAAGCGGGGCCTGGTCAAGGATGTGGTAGCCCCAGACCTGGTCAAGCTGAGCACAGCCATAGCTACAGCAGGCACAGCCAAGCCACATTCAACTCCGATGGCCACAACTGTGGATCTGGCAGCCCCGGACCCTGTCAAGTGGGGCACGGCCAGGCCGGACCCAGCCCTGGCTTTAGTGAGAGCAAATCTAGCCAGGCTGGACATAACTGTGGATTCTCTTGCTTTGGACACAAGCAGGCTGGGCACAGCCACGGGTTCGGTTGTGCCGGTCACCCTAAATCCAGCCACTGGGGAGACCACAATGGACAGTGACATTAACCTGACCACATCGGACAGTACCTCCTACCCACTGACATCAAGCAGAAGCACAAACTCAGCCCTGGGCCATTCTACAGCAGATGCTGCCAAGGACCTGGCCAGAGAAACCAAAGGTAAATGTGAAGCGCTTGGCTGGGTGCACGCCGGGCTGCTACCGGGGGTGGTGGTGGTGGTGGTGGCTGGGCCCGGAGACGGATGATACGTGGATAGGGTGGAAGGGGAGGGGGACTCTAAGGTCAGAGTTGAATGCGCTGGGGGAAAAGCGAAAGGGGTCGAAGGGCAGAACACAAGGGATACACCCTGAGCCGGGTCCTAACCTGCCAGCCAGAGGTCAGGCTAAGGGAAGTCAACAGAAGGGAGGGCTACAGGGGTCACTTGTGGGGAGCCATTATGCTGAGTCCTTCCTTTAGCATCCTCCGTGCTTGTCTCAGTGTTCCCTGAAGCGCTGGAATAATCAGGGGGTTTATAGGTGAGTCCAGCTGTAAAGCAAACCATCTCTATGAAAATACAGACCAGCACTTCAATAAGAGGCGACCCAAGAGTCATCACTGCTCTGCTCCTCTGGACATGACTAGTGACCTCACCTGACAAGTTCTAAGTCATTCACATTCAGCCTTTCAGGAATATCTGTTGCTTAAAAGGCGCCTCATCCAAAATTCCTTCTTGGTCCCCCACCCCCAGCCCTTTAGTCCTGAAAGATGAGTCGGAGACTTGTATATATGGAAGTCCTACTCAGAACTAAAAATAATTAAACATAGAACTAGATGTTCATTTGGCTTCAGAGAGGTTGTGACATGCCTCAAGTCATGTACCTGGTTGGTGGCGGTAAGCTAATGGGAACCCAGATCTTAGAATTCTCCTTCCCAAGATTTTCAAGGCTCGGAGAGTCTGGATTTGGCAGATGCTTGAAAGGCACCCAGTCCAATGCCCTCACTGGGGCTTTGGGTGTCAGACCCCTTCCCATCGCACTGCACCGCACACTCAGACTGGGGGAGCTTGCCCCTGCTCTGTCTTCATACCTCCCTGTGACCTCAATGCTCCCTCTGTCTTCAGCCCAGCTGTTCTCCTGAAATGCAGGTGTGGACAGCCAGCCCACAGCTGGGCTCCTTTCCCCCTCACCCCCATCCCTCAGGCATGCCCAGAAGCAGTCCCTGTCTTCCTGAACTGACCCCTGCCCTCCCTGGTCTCAGTCTCTCAGCTGCAGGCACCGTCACACCGGAAACCTGGGTATCCTCTTTCTCTTTCTCTCTCCTTCATCCCATACAGTCTATTTTGAACTCTGTTGACTTACCTCCTCAACTGTCCCCTCCTCTCCGTCCCTCTGCCCTGTGATGTCACAGCCCTTCCCCTCCCCCAGGGCGCTCCCTGCACACAGCTGCCACAGGAACTGACATATTTGATGGTAGCACTTTCCACTTAACAGCCATTGGTGACTCGCCGCTGTTTTCCCTTAATGTCCAGCTCCTTAACCTGGCTTCTGAGGCTTTGAACTTCTCCAGCCTCTTAGCTCTACATCCTTGTCTGGAATTTTCTCTGCTTCGGCTACACCTGGGAGCTCTGAGTTGTCCACCAACACCATGCAGCTCTCACTTCTGCTGGCCCCTCTCTGCAGAGTGCCCTCCCCGTTTTCCTTCCTACCTCCTTTTGCCTTTCCATCTTGGCCCTCACCTCCTCCAAGGAGTCTTCCACACTCCCCCTCTCCTCAGGTGCTCACTTCCATGCCTCCACAGTCCCCTGTGTATACGCCAGCCCCTGCGTTAGGACAGTCCAGCTGCCTCCTCTACTAGACGGAGGGCCCTTCCAGGACAGGGATGGTTGTCCTCATCCCGGTTCCCCCAGGGCCTGGCAACGTGCTGTCTTTTAATGCTGACCGAATGCATGAAAGATTTTCTTCTGACGAGGCTCAGGAAAATTCCGGACCGGCTCAAGGTCATAGGGTCCATCATCCCGGAGCCAGGCTGGAACCTGGGCCCCTGACTCAGGGCTCTACAGGCACCCGCGCCTCGCAGAGCCGCGCGGAGCCAGCGCAACCTCCCCACCACCGCGTGACTCACGCGCGCGCACCGCCGCCCGCTGCTGCCACCGGTCCCCTGCGCCCGCCCCAGCGTAGAGGGTAAGAGGCCCGAGCCAGATTGAGCGGCAGGGACCAGGACTAGGATGCCGGCACCTTCCCTGGCCCGGCTCGCACCCCGAGCCTGCGGGCACAGCGCCCCCGCGCGCCTCCGCGGCCGTGCGCAGCCGGGGCCGAGTGCCCGCTCCCGCGTGCGGACAGGCAGGGAGCGGGTGCGAGCGCGGGCCCCGTGGAAGGGGGAGGGGCCCGCGGGGGTCACGTGGTGTGGGTGGCAGCGGCGGCGGCGGCGGCGGCGGCGGCGGCATCCGTGCGCGCGGGCAGGGGCGGCGCGGCGCCGAGCGAGCGGAGGCGAGGTCCCGGGCGGGCGCGGCGGCGCGGGGCGCAGGGGTGGCGCGGCCGGGCCGCGGGCCGGGCGGGTGGGCGGATAGCACGGAGGGGCGAGGCCCGGCTGCAGGGGCCGCTCGGCCCAGAAGGAGCCCGCGCCCCGCTCAGCCTTGCAGCCCCGCGCCCTGAGCATCTCCCGGGAGGAACGGAGACAAAGGAGGATTCATGTCCAAAGGTAGGGCGGCTGGTCCGGCTACCCGCGCCCGCCGGGAGGAGGCTGCGGCCCCGAAAATCCAGGCTGGAGGTGCCACCTGGGGGAGGGTTGCTGCGCGGAGGAGCCCACGCACGGTGACATATGCACGGATACAACGCGCACACGGCGGCACACACCCCAAGATATGCATGCTCAGAGAAATGCGCCCACGGGGACGTGAGGAGATAGAGACCCCCGGACACACAAGCAGGGACGCATGTGCACAGAAAGCCCCACACTGGAGCACACCAAGATACGCGCACACATGCCCACCACGCACGGGTATCAGGGCCACCTACCGCCAGACGAGAGACCTGTGCGCTGACACATAGACCCCTCCCCCCACACGCAGACAGGCACCAGCTGGTGGTCTCCAAGGGAACTCGTTGGCTTCCAGAGGACTGGGATGGGGGAAGGGGGTGTCCCAGGGCCTTTTGCTCCTGACAGTGGGAAAGGACCAAGAGATCTTCTGTGATTCTTTTTCTGAAAGCAAGGCCTGGGGCTGGGGTTGCCTGGAATCGCCTGCTAGGGTCTGGGGAAGATCTGCAGCTCAGGAATGAAGGAAGAGCCTCCCCACCCCCCACCCCACTAAGCCGAGGAAGCAGGTGCTATTCTGGAAAGGTCTCCTTCCCCTGCTGCCACCTTCCCAACTGAGAGGCGGGTGTTCCTGGGCCGGGAAAGACAAAGCCATTCATTTGCCTGTTGAAGAAAGCACCAGAGTCCTTACTCGGCATGGGGATGGGGGTGCTGCTTCTGTGGGGGACTCAGCCAGAGGGAAGAGTCAGGTGGACAATGCCTCTCCCTGGAGCACTGGCGGGGCAGGTGGCTCCTGGCAGGGGGGCTGCAGACAGGTCCCCTCTCTCCAGAGCCCTAGGAGACGTGGAAGCCTAGGAGGGACCCCAAGGAACCATTTGGGCAGGATGGCATACTTGAGCTACATCCTGCCGTGATCCCATCCTGAGCTCTTCCCCACCTTTGGGGAGCCCCTTCCAATCCTTGTTGTGGAGGAGGGGCGGGTCTCTTAACAGCGTCTACCCCCTTGACCCTTGACTGTGGCCTGCACCAGAGCTGTTTGCTGGCTGGGGGTCAGCAGGTCTGTCAAGAGAGCAGTCTCTGAGGGAGGAGAAAGGTGATGGTCTGAAGTGACACCTGCTTCTCAGTGAGGCATTCATTCATTCATTCATCATTCATTCATTCATTGCCAAGTGCCTGTGCTATGCTAGGTATATGGGGCCCAGAGATCACTATGACATGGCCTCTGCCCTGAAGAAGGGTGAGAACTAGCACATGTTCAGTGCTTTCGTATAACCTTCACAGCAACCAGGCAAGGTAGGTACTATCCTCATTTTCCTCAGGAGAACACTGAGGCTCACAGATGTCACCCAGCCAGGAGTCAAGTCCTGAGCCAGACGCCCATTGCGGGTTGGCAGGTGGGACCAGGGCGGCTGTAGGAGTAGATGATGGAGCTACAGAATTCAACTCCAGAGCAGCATTTGTCCTGGGCCCTGGAGGTCTTTGTATACTTGGCAAGCACCCTCACCAGACAGTGGACCCTTGTGGGCAATGACCTTGTCTGGGGTCCAAAAGCGTCTTTGGCATTTAATCCAGGGTTTGGCTAGAGTAGGCTCCCATTCGACAGCATATGAAGTGACTTGGAAGGGATGGAGTGAAAGAATGAGTCAATGAATGAATGAATGATACAAGTACCAAGGTGTTCAGGGGGCGAAGGTAGCACAGAGGAGGGGCATCCACACCAGACGGGAAAGCAGAGGCTTTCCTGAGGGGTGGGCCTTGAGCTGATGGTGAGAGAAGAGCAGGGGCTGGAGTGGACAAGTGTCTACCAGCAAAGACTGTGACCCAGCGACCCGCTGTGGGCTGCGGTTCTGTGGTGGTGGGTGGTGGTTGTTAGCCTGTAATTGGCATGTGTTTGCGAGGCGCGCTTGCCAGTGGGTGCTCTGTCCGGGTTGCACAGTGGGAGCTAGTAGGTGTGTGCTGGGAGAATGCAGGTGATCTGTGCTCGCTTACTAGGCCTGCCGCAGGTCTGCTAGAGCCCCCAGAAGTTGCCTGGCAAGTCTGGTAGGCAGGCCCCTTCTCAAAGCCACGGTCTGTCTTTGGGGATGCTCTTTTAGGAAGCTGCAGGCCATGGCAAGGACACGCTCTTTATAAGAATACTTACAAAAACTCCCATAAATAAGTGCAAGACTCACCTTCCAGGTCTGGAACATGGGTTAAACTTCCCTATACACACAGGTGGATCTCTCTCACATCACAGCTTGTGGAAACCAAATGGGTTCAGCTGTAGAAGCCCAGGGGAATCGAAAAGGGCCAGCATGTGGGCAGCTGGGCAGGGAAATGGCGTGCCGGCCCCTGGTACAGGCGTGCCGAGTGCGGCCGGGAGCCCCGCGGGAGAGTCGGGCGCAGCCTCGGGCTGCCCCAATCCGCCTGCCTGGTAGCCACTTCCTGGGAACCAGGAGGGAGCCCAGCCTCCTGGGGAGGTCCCGGGACTTTGTCAGGTTTGGCTGTGCTTGGGAGTGACAAGGGAAGAACAGTTTCCCATTGGGAGAGGGAGTCTTGCCAGCACCCGTGGAAGGACCAGGTGGTGGGGGTGTAAGAACAGACTCTTGGCTGGTTTGGGGGTGGGGGAGGGTAGCACTCGCGTCCCCTCTCCCTCGTGCCCATCTGCTGCTCCATCAGTCCTCCTGTCAGCCTGAGACTCTGCAGAGCAGAAACCACAAACCATAGCGTTCTAGAATGGCAAAGCCGGAAGGGGTTCTCGGGAGCATGGAGTCCGATCACTATGCCGTGTAATTAGCATCTGGGCACCTCCCTCTGACAAGTGCTGTCACGTGCATCACTTCATTTCCTCCCTGACAAGCCTGTGAACTTGAAAGGGGCAGAGGCGAGAGGGGCTGGAACTGTGAGGCGCTGTGTGGGTGCTTTTAGGTTTCACATCTCACGTAGTGCTCACCACGGCCTTGACCATGATCCTAAGCCGCTTACAGAGGACCATGTGGACTCAGAGTGGGGAGCTGCTTCACTCAAGTCTGCAGAGCTGGCCAGTAGTGGAGCCAGGCTCCTCCCACTCCACCACAGCACCCCATTTCATGGATGAGGAAATGGAGCTCCTCTAGGCTGGAACCTACCCAAGTGGACAGTGGCCTGAGGCAGGAACACATAGATATCTCTTGCGTGGCCATACCCATTATCTGCCAGGCCCTGGGGATGCTTACCTTTCTCCACTGGAGAAGGGATGTTCCTCGGCCTCCCCTTCCTTCCACCGCCCGCCATCCCAAGTACACACTATATCACCTCAGGCAAGTGACTGCCCCCACCTGGGCCTCATCCTCTACCCACTGCTCAAAAGGGGAGACTTATTCCTCCCACAGATTCAGAATAATGGCTATGAGGGTATCTGGGGTTCCTCAGGGCACAGACTCCCCAACTTTGTAGTGGTGCTTATGAAACTTTGGGGACACAGAGCCTGGGAGACAGGAGTGACGCTTACTCTGCAGAGAGGAAGTAGCCCTATTTGCTTCTAAAAGACAAAGCAGCTGAGGTCAGTGACAGTCAATAGATGGTAGGTCCACTCTCCTGACTGGTCTTTGCCCTCTGGGGAGGCACGACTTGGGTTGGAATACCCCGAGATAGCTTTCAGAGCAGTGGTTCTCCAGTAGGCCCGCAGGGGATGCTTATCACTGTCTAGAGATATTTTTGGTTGTCCTAACTGGGGGCTATTACTGGCACCTAGTAGAGGCCAGGGATGCCACTAAACACCCTACAATGCACAGGACATAATAATTTCCCAGCCCAAAGTGTCAGTAGTGTCAAGGCGGAGAGACCCCTGGGTTAGACCACAGATGTACTTGGGAGCAGTGACTGCCTTTGAAGTGGCCCTAGCAACTGGACAACCTGGGTTCTAGTCCAGATCCTGCATCTGACTTGCTCTGTATTCTTAGGCAAGTCCTTCCCCCAGGCCTCAGTCTCTTCACCTGTGAAACGAGGGACCTGTACCGGGTGACATCTAAAGTCCTTTCCAGGCCCAACTCTGTATAATTCTGTATCGGGAGGATAACACTGTGGCCTCCATGTGACCTCTGCAGCCCACCCCTCCCACCTTGGCCTTGCAGGGCTCCCAGAGACCAGGACGGACGCAGCCATGTCAGAGCTGGTGCCTGAGCCCAGGCCTAAGCCGGCAGTGCCCATGAAGCCCGTCAGCATCAACTCCAACCTGCTGGGCTACATTGGCATCGACACCATCATCGAGCAGATGCGCAAGAAGACCATGAAGACCGGTTTCGACTTCAACATCATGGTCGTCGGTATGGAAGGCTGTGGGGTCACTGGAGGCTCTGGTGGTGGGCAGCTCTGAGGCTCCCAATTCTCTCCGAGGATGACCTTAGTCCTGGCTCCTTTAGGATGAGCTCTTTCTAGGAGGGAAGATTTCACTGTGCTGATCACACAGGCCTGACCCCCTCTGCCCTTCAAAGCTGACTGATCCAAGGGTGGGAGCTGTGGGAGGATGGGCAGCCCGGCCCCGTCACCATCTGGGTGTACACAGACTTCAGCCGTGCTCAGCCTGCTTTCAGGTGTGTGGCTTGGGGGTGTCGTTAGTGTTCTTCCCCACCTTTGAGAGCTGGGGGCAGGATCAGATGGAGCAGGGTCTTATTGGTGACCTTTTGTAGTGCTTTAAAGCTTAGAAAGGATTTCCAGGACACTGATTGGTCACTAAGTAGTGTCACCAGGTCACAGAATATATGAGCAAGAAGGGACCTTTGTCCTATCTCAGCGAGATATTCACTCAGTTGCTGGTACAGGGATCTAGGCATATTCCTTCTTTCTTCCTTTTTTATCCTCCAACCCATCAATCATCGAGTCCTGTCAGTTTTACGTCGTGAATATCTCTCAAGCCTGTCCCCTTCTCTCCATCTCCACTGCTATCACCCTAGGCCTAGCTAGGTCCCTCACCCGGATCACCACGGCCACCTGACTCAGTGCTGCTCAAAGGATCTGGGCCAGAGTGCACATCATCTGGAAAGTCTTGCTATAAAAAAAAAAAATCTGCTCAACTAAAACAGTGTGCTTAGGGACACAGTTGACTTCTTATCTCAAGATCCAGTAGCAAATGGTTTATGGACACTGGCCACAGGCCACACTTTGAGTGATACTGACCCTCCTTCCGTTTCCTTTCCCCTTTAATCTATTGTCCACTGGTGACTGAATAATTTTTCCAACCTGCAAAACTCTTCAAGCTACCCATCAATAAGCATAGGGGTTTGCGCTCCTAGTCTGGCTTGGAACTCCCTCTCCACACATCCCATCTTACTCCTCCTCACTTATAAGGAACAGTTCTCCTGGACGTGCCATGCTCTTCCCTACCTCCGAGCCTTTGCATATACTGCTCTCTCTGTCTAGCACCCTCTTCCAGCTTCTCGTGGGTCATTTGAAGATACTCTCCAGGCTTCACCTTAGTTATTGCTTCTTCCTAGAAGTCCTCCTTGATCCCAGAGAGACTGGATCAGGTCCCCTTTAGTATGATGTTAGAATAACACCCTACGGTTATCTCTTTCATAGTGATTATGGCAGCATCGTGTAGTTGTCTGCTTACATTTTGGCCTCCCTCACACTAAATGGCTCCTTGAGGGTGAGAACAATGTCTCGCTCACCCCTCTACCTCCAGTTACAGCATAGCACAGACACTCAGGAATACTTAACGAACAAATGACCTTAGAAAACATCCAGACCAAGAACGGTGAGTGTGAGACCTGTGGACTACCTCCGTTCCCAGCAGCACCATGGCAGACACTGCCGATCGGCCATATCACGTGATCAGTACTGAGCCCAGTTGTAGCCTTTTTAACATACCGGGCTAGGTGGCTACTACAAGTTGAGCAGTGGGAATGAGAAATGTAGTTTATTTGTCATCCCTGGGCTCATCCAGTTCCCTCCTTCCTCACAGCATTATCAGTAAACAAACAGAGAGGCAAACTTGGCTAGTCTAGGCGTTCAGAGAAACAGCATAGGTCTTACTCCCCTGCCTGGACCTATTCCTAATCTGCCACAGGAATGCTCTAGACTACCACCTCCGACTTTACTGTCTGCGTGATTCATCCAGAAGTCCTATTAAAATGTGGATTCTGAATCACAGGGCTGGGGTGGCGCCCAGCATCCTGCATTTCCTACCAATGTCCAGGTGATACTGATGCCACCCAGCAGTGGAAAGGTTGCTGCGTGATTCTTGTGCACGTTCAAGTTTGAGAAGCACCGCTCAAACCGGTAGTTTTTCAAACGCCTTTTAGTTGTGGAACTTCTTCTCGGAATGAAATCTGTAGCGGTGTGTGCGTAAAACCAGTTAAAAGGCAGCCATCGTGAAGGAGGTGGAGGCGAGGGCTGGTCCTCCCCGCCTGGCTTCCTCCTGTCACGGCGCCCTCTCGGATGTTTGTCTCCTCCACAAGACGCTAACTGCCTCACTAGAATAAAGACTGGCTGTGGGGCCAAGAGGTTCCTTGGGTTCGAGTCCTGGTCTTACATTTATGAAGTATGTTACCTTGTACATATTTTACGTTAGGTGGATGTTAGTCTTTCCAGGGCCACTTCAACTGGGGAAAAAGCCAGCGTTGCTGTGGGATTTGCAGGGCTGATATAAGGCACATTTTGCTAACTCATGAAAGCACACATACACTGAGGCCATATCAGACCGCAAAGTCACTCTGTCATGACTTTCAGTATTATTAAAGACTAAAAACTTAAGCAAGAACAAAACAGAAAACCTCCACCCTAGACAAATGCAGAGGTTGCCCCCTTTCTCAATGGTCCTGGGGCTCTAGGAAGGCGGGAATGTAGAATCTCACCGGTTCGCCCTAGTCCTCCCACTCACAAGAAACCATCGCCACCTGCCTGCTGTCCCTGCTCAGTCTGTCCCTTCCCCATGGTCTTCAAACAAGGGTCTGGGTCACGGCTCTAGAATTCTGTAAGGTCGTGGGAGAGAATCAGACTCAGACATGTGGGTCTTTCTGCCTCTCGCCCTCCTGTCTTGCTCAGGTCAGAGTGGACTGGGCAAGTCAACACTGGTCAACACACTCTTCAAATCCCAAGTGAGTCGCAAGGCCTCCAGCTGGAACCGGGAGGAGAAGATCCCCAAGACCGTGGAGATCAAGGCGATAGGGCATGGTGAGGACCAGGCGGGACTGCGGGCATTGGTCAGAGGGGCCTCTGCCACAAAGGGGAAGGACGGGGCTTGTGGGGGAAGGAGAAAAATGAAAGGCAACCTCAAGACAGAATAGAATTAAGCCCTAAACTCTATGGAGCCGCCATCTTACACTCCGCGTCCAGAAGGGGGATTAAGTGGGGCTTGAGCTGGATGCAGAAGAATGGGTGGGATTTAGGCAGAAAGAAGTAGGAAGGGTATTTCAGGTACAGGGAACAGCATGAACAAAGGTGCTGAGGTGGAGAAGACCCTGAACTTGACTTTTCTAATAATTGGTCCTGCAGAAGGAAGGAGCCTGGGTCTCCCTGGCTGGTAGGCAGTGGGGCACCTGGCATCACCCGGAAGAGTGACCTCTTTGGTGCCTTTTCTGTTAACTCTCCAGTGATAGAGGAAGGTGGTGTCAAAATGAAGCTGACTGTCATCGACACCCCTGGCTTTGGAGACCAGATCAACAATGAAAACTGGTATGTGTGTGCATGTGAGATTTCTACCCTAAAGCCTGCAAGGAAGGTACCGAACACAGTGCAGATTCGTTCACGTTGAGAGCCATCTGCACCCTCCATGCTGAGGGTCGAGCGGAAGACTCGCTGAAGGATGAGAGAGGGGCTGTGAGGAGGCCGGAGAAGAGGCCCAGAGCCCCTGGTGTGCTGGCGGAGGGGACAGTGCAGAGGGGATTTCGGCCAAGGGATTGCCCAGAGGTGGCAGCGGGGCAGGGCAGACAGGACAAGGCGAACTGGAGTGCAAACCCAGGCTGACCTGAAGGCTGTGGCAGAGCTTGGCCTGGACAAACAGAGGGCGAGTGAGAAACGGGAGGGAGGGGAATTGCCATGAGGAGAAAGCCTCCGAGAATCCACAGAGCAAAGCTGCAGTCAGCGTTCAGCCAAGAAGGGGGCGAATGTGCTGCCCAGAGTGTAGCTGGAAGGTTCTAGGCGGAAGTCTGCTCCCTGACAGAGATAGAGACCGTGGTGCTTCTGTGAGGGAGCTAGGGTCTGCTACAGACGAGCAAGACAAGACAGCTTAGAATGACCTTAGCAAAGTGCCTGGTCTCCCTCTTCTCTGGTTACTTGCAGGCTCCTTGATGGAGGAAAGTAATAATGACAATGACAGTAGTCATGATAATAAGGAATCATTGCCGTGCTGAGTTTGTTCTATGTGCTGTTGCCATGCTAAGTACCATACATCTGTGAATCCTGCCAGGCACCAGGAATTCTGCTTTCCAGGGTGGGGTGGGGCTTGCAGGCTCCTACAGCCCAGAGGGCCAGGTCCCCACGGGAGTTCTAGCCTTGCTAACATGGAAAATCAACCATAGGGCCTGAGAGAGGTTGGTCAGCGGGTACACTAGACCCCCTAGTGGAAGTAGGAAATGAGATCATGTGAGAGGACCATGCCTAAGATAAGCTCCCGGGTCCTGTCCTTCTGGGACATCCATCTGCTTCCTTCCCATCCCCCAGCTGGGAGCCCATTGAAAAGTACATCAATGAACAGTATGAAAAGTTCCTGAAGGAGGAGGTGAACATCGCCAGGAAGAAACGCATCCCTGACACTCGCGTCCACTGCTGCCTCTACTTCATCTCCCCCACGGGACACTCGTATGTACCGGTCCCACCCCCCGCTCTGGTTCGCATCTTCTGGGCCCATTCTCTAGTGGATAACCGATACCTGGACTCAGCTGGAGAGAGCCACATGGGCCCCCCTATAGTCATGACTCTGTGATTCCTCAGATCTTCCCCAAGAACGTCTGACTTCCTTGCCAGGAGAGTAAAGCTCACCGGCATCAGGCCCCGTGCTGCCTACTGGTGTTCTGGCACCATGGCATGACTGCCAGCAGGGAGAAGTTGGCATATGTGAGCAGACGGCTCTTCGTTTGTTCAATCGCTACCTGCTTTGCACCAGGCTGGAGGTGGGGGGCAGCAGCAAGCAGGGTGAGATCGGGAGGGACAGTGCTCCCGGATTGGGGCTGGTGTTTTGGAAGGGATGTGGGATTCAGCTGTAGGTATGTGGAAGGTGGCCAGCCCAGCATGAGGTATCTAGAAATGAAGGCTGGTAGCAAGCAGGGCATGCTGGGAACTCTGCTTGTGAGTAGCAGGTGGGGCTGTAAGATGGGAATTGCCAGCAGAGGATGGAGAGACCCAAGTGGGCAAGCGGGCAGCCTTCCTGTTAGGGGTGGTGGTCTCGGACCTAATTACTAAGCCTGGCTACAGGGTCAGAGTTCAGTTTCTGAGAGGAGAGCACAAGCAAGGCAGGCCCCCATTTTGGGGAACCGGGTACTCAGCAGGTGTTCGGTGGTGGGGTCGAGGAACTCAATGACAAGGCTAGCTGTATCTTATCCCTCTAGAACCCAGACCTAAAGTCAGAGCAAAGCACCAGATAGCCTCACTTAATGAGTCCCCTAGAGTACCAACTGGAACTAGATTTGGACCCCAAGCCTGGGGTCAGCTGGGCCCTCAAATGGGGAGGGACAAAGCCCCCAGCTGGACCCCTGCAGGACTAACTGGAAGCTGGTGCGATGCTTGTCAAGAAGCGCTGAGCCATAGGCAGAATGAGATACGCACGAGTAACTATGACACAAGGATGTATGGGTGGGGACGACAGCCCACAGTCACACCCAGGAGACAAAAATCCCAGCTCAGAGATGCCATGAAGGAGTGGTTTGAGTGGGGCTTATAGGGGACAGGACTCGAAGAGAAACGGAGATGGCGGACCCTGTGTGGGCGGAGAGTTGGGGCCTGTTCTGCACACGCCGAGACCGTGGGTCCCTGTCGGAGGAGAGGGAGCAGCCTTGTAGCCTCCGCCAGGTCCCCAGCCCAGTCCTCCTGTCCCAAGGGTGGCCCTGGAATGGTGGCAGTGGCTGAGTGGGGTAGGGCAAAGTGGCTCTGACACCCCGCCTTCTCTGGGCCTCAGCTTGCGACCTCTTGATCTGGAGTTCATGAAACACCTCAGCAAAGTTGTGAACATCGTCCCTGTCATTGCTAAGGCTGACACCATGACCCTGGAGGAGAAGTCTGAATTCAAGCAAAGGGTGAGAAGGCCCCCTCCTCCTTTTCCTGTCCACACCTTGCCTTCCCCACCTCTGGTCCAAGCCCTCTCTTCTCCTTCATTATTATATCCCCTCTGCCCCACATCCCACTCATCCTCAACTCAACCATCGAAGAGGCTGGACTGGTGATGTCTGGGGACCAACAGTGAAGAGAAGTAAGTGCAGCCTCAGGCTGCTTTCTTCTCACCTCCAAACTTACCTGCAAAGGCCACTGAATATGTAAATCACTGTGAACGTGAGAATCCACTCCTCAGTGTTAGGTTGCTTGAAGGACTGGACTCATTAATCAAGGCTCTCCAGTCCTTATTGGTGTCTTCTATAAGCACTGTGCTCAAAGCATCCGGGCAGGGGTGGGGAGAGGGGTGCAAGAGAAGGATAAAGACAGTTGCTGCCTGCCGTCAAGAAATTTACAATCAAGTAGACCACTGAAGAGGTCCTGGATGACTTCCTGGAGGAGGTGAGACTTAAGCTGAGGTTTGAAAGAGGGCAAACAGAGACGCTTGGGGTGAGATGACTCACGTCTCATTCCTTCAAATGGGATGATGGTATATAGTGGCAGGAGCACTGCCCATGTGGAATCTGTACTCAGTGGTGCTGTTTGTCTAAATCCTAATCTTATGGACCCTGAGATGAGCAAGCTGCACGCCCAGGCTATTCCTCATCTCAGGCTTGGCTGTGGTACTTGTGTGACCAGGGCTCACACTTCTTCACAACCTGCCTGCTACCCAGGGCCTCGGGGTTCAGAGATGACTGTGGATTATCAAAGGCTGACTTCAGCTCACACACACACGCTTGCACGTGCATGCACACACTCACACATACAGCCCTTCCATTGTCCTGACACTTGGCTATCTTGTTTCTCTTCCTCACCTCTAGGTTCGTAAGGAGCTTGAAGTAAATGGCATTGAATTCTACCCCCAAAAGGAATTTGATGAGGATTTGGAGGACAAGACAGAGAATGACAAAATCCGGGTGGGTGCCTGAGGCTTTGCACATGACACAGTTACACACCCCCCCACACACACACCGTGGCACCCACGGCATGTGTATCACGTACCACTTCTTTCCACCTGCCTCTCCCCTGCCGTACTCCCTGGCCCACCCTCCTGACCCAGACCAGAAGGACATGGGAGAGGGTGAGGACTGTGAACCTTGCACCCAGAGAGCTGGCCCTCTGTCCATTTGCAGACCCCACAAAAGCCTCTTCTTCTCCCACAGCGCTTGGCAAAGACAGGGTGTGGGGTGATGGAAGGGCATAGGCAGGAAAAATATCAGGCTGGCGTCCAAGGTATCAGAGCTCTGCCTTAGTTTCCCCCTCTATAAAATGCAGAAGTCAGACTAGGTGAGTGGCTTATAGGCTTTTTTTTTTTTCTTGCAAGAAACCTTTAAACAAATTAAACATCAGACAGAATTCCAATATATAAAACATAAAAACAGAGCTCCTTTGGCTAAGTGACACGGGGCCCAGGGTCCTGCCTTCTCAGCAGGCCCTGGGCTCTCTCCTGGAATCCTTCAGGCTCATGGAATCTGGTTTGTAAACCATTGGCCCGTGTGGTTCCTGAGATCCCTCTCAACTCTAAACTTCTGTGGTTTGGGAATTCTATGTCAGAATCCTGAGGTGTAGCCTGGGCTTTTCTACTAACCCACTGTAACCTGGAACGAATCGCACAACTTGCTTTGGTCTTGAGTCTCCTCCTCTGTCAACTGTGGATAATCTAGTAGAAGCCCCTTACCTGATGTAGTTGAGACAAGTAGTTAATCAGTTAATTGAAGAAATCATTTTAAAAAATGATGTATACAAATCATAAATGTTTTGAAATATTTTATTGTTAAGTTAAAAGAACTTAAAACATATACATCACACTCATTAAACGTTCTTTTCATATGGAGACAAGGCCCATTTGAGGTTAAGTCCACTCTTCATGCAAAAGCAACTCACCTTTATCAAATCTCTCTGAAACATTCACCTTAATTTCAGAGAAACACTCTCCACACTTATATATGTCCTCAGTTTATATGACAGTTAATTTATCCAATTGCTTAAATAATACACATCAAGCACACGTCAAGTACACATCAAGTGAATGGGTTTTGGAACAAACAGCTGGCTCTCGGTGAACATACAACCCATCTGGTAGAGCGGAGGGGCCTATGAAAAGCAGAAGGTGGCCTTTGAACCCCCACAGATCGGCGGGTGTGGACCTCTGCCAGTAGGTTTTATGCGAGACAGTGTGAGGCATTGGTTACTTTCACTGTCAGTTGGGTGGCTATCCTTTAAGAGACATCTGTCTTTCCTAGCTAGCTCAGAGAGTTGTTTCAGATCAAACCAAATGTGTAAAGCGCTATGAACAGTACAAAGTATTCTGTTGAAGGAAAGCTGGCTTACTGAGGCTAACCAGCAAGGCAGAGGTGCGGTCAGGGTCAGACCAAGGACTTGGGACTTCCAGTCCAGTGCTCAAGAGCCTCACCCCTGCCATCAGTGGGATCGCCGAATGAGCATCAGAAATGTGTGGTTCAAGGCCAGAGGCCCAGGACCGGGTGCTGTCCTGCCCTTGGAGGCCCAGGTTGTGGGAGGGTGACGTGCACGTGTGTCTGGTTTGTCAGCAGGAGAGCATGCCCTTCGCTGTCGTGGGAAGTGACAAGGAGTACCAAGTGGATGGCAAGCGGGTCCTCGGCAGAAAAACTCCCTGGGGGATTATTGAAGGTAATTCAATATATCTCGCTGAAGAACTGGCTGCTGGCCAATTATGCTTATTTATTGAGCACCTGTGGTCGAGGCACTGCCCTAGGATGTAAGATATAAAATGAGTGCCAGGCAGACCCTGCCGTAAGGACTTTGCAGTCTAATTGAGAGGATGAGACTCACAGGCAGAAAGCAATAAAAGATGGATTTAGCACTTGACTGGGAGGCACTGACTCAGTGTGTCAAAGGTCTTCAGAACGCAGAGAGAGTGACAAGGGCTGGAAACACAAGAGAAAGGTTTTCAAATGAAAGGGGGTGTGAAGATGCTGCCATTTTCATTTTACGTTGAATGGATGTGACCTTCAGAAGGTCATAAGGATTTCGAATTGCTTCGATGATCTCATTCATATCAGGGGAGCAGGGTAGGTGTGACTTCTCAGAATGTCAGCTGCGGAGGCCCTTGAATCTCAGACAGGTTAACTGCTTTGCCCCTGATCACATGACTTGTTAGTGGTAAAACTTGGATTTCAGACCTGGATATTTTAATTCCAAAACCAAGTTCATCCCATTTATCACATTTCTCTAATTTTCCTATGACCCTTTGTTGGGATTAAAAAAAAAATTGTCTCATTATCTGCCTTGGATTAGAATTACTTATGAGAATGCCTGTCCCACCCATTAGATTGTGAGACTAGAAGTTTCATGTCTTAATCCTCTTCTATTCCCACAATTCTTGGTAAGTGATTTACAAATAGTAGGCACTCTGTCTATGTTGAATTAGACCTTTTAAAGATGGCTTGATCATTATTTTCTGTGTGTTACTGTCTTCCAATCAAATTATAACCTCTTTAAGGATAGGAATTATGTCTTAGGCCTCAGGCAAGTTTCTTAGACTTTCGTGTATTGGTTTCCTTTTCTATAAAATGGGACATACAGTTCCTGTTAGCTGTTATTCCACAGAGTCTATAACAGTATTGTGCCATCGTAGCTGCTTAATAAATGTTTGTTCGATGAATAAAATTACGTGCACTGAAGTGTCAAGATAAGCAAACCTCAGGACGGGTTACAATAACCTGTCCCATGGCTCTCTCAAATGCCTCTGTGACCTGAACAGAAGTTCACCTGCTGGCTGTTGCTGCATTAGTGAAATGACCACCTGTTCTGTTTTGTTCACAGTGGAAAACCTCAACCACTGTGAGTTTGCCCTGCTTCGAGACTTTGTCATCAGGTAAGATGTACCCCTGTCGTCAGATGGCAGTTTTAATGAGTTGCGGTCAGGAGGCCATCTGTTCAAATCCACTCCCTCAGTCTTTGTCCCAGTTCCAGCTCCCATCATGGAGCAAAAGGGGCTGAAGAAGGAACATTGGCTCTGGAGTTGGTCCCTGATGGGCCAGGCCACGAAGTGACGTTATTAACTTCCGATGTGGGTGACCTCATTCTCCTCCCACTCCTAATCGCATCCCTCTCTCTTTGCACTCCGTGTCCCTCAGAACCCACCTCCAGGACCTCAAGGAAGTGACACACAACATCCACTATGAGACCTACAGGGCCAAGCGACTCAATGACAATGGAGGCCTCCCTCCGGTGAGCGTGGACACAGAGGAAAGCCACGACAGTAACCCATGATGACTTTTCTCTGTATCATCACACATACCTACTTTTCCACACACACACATCCCAAACACCATCACCAACCACCTTCTTCCTTTCTACTCTGTCCCGCAGGCCTGTCTGGTATTTATGGAGCATCTTGTCTACAGTGTATGTGTGTGTGTGTGTGTGTGTGTGTGTGTGAGGGAGAGTTTGTGTGTGTGCTTGTTCAGGGGTGAGGTATTTTCACTGCCCTCCCTGGAAAGTCCCTTGTAAGTTTGGTTCCTCCATGGCTGTCCATTATCTGTCTCCTTTCCTTATGTCCCAGAACAAAGCCGTGCGCCTCACTCAGGAGGTCCGGGGGAGTTTCATTTAAAAATGAGGGAGCAGGTGAGCCACAGGTAACTCTTACCTCTGAACCGGCCCAAGGACTGGGGCTACAGAGATTCTCCAAGGACAGGCTGCAGAGCCAGACCTGGGAGGGGGTGAGGAACCGGGACTGAACTTGCCCTGGAAGCTGGGGGTGGTCTGGGGTAAGGCTTCGACTTCCTGGGAAAAGGAAGGTCGGGGACAGCAGAGAAGTAGGCCAGAGCTAGGCTCCTGCAGGAAGAATTAGTGCCTGGAGGTGGAGATGAAAGCTCCACCCTTCCGTCTGTGTCGCATTGACTGCCTGAAAAGCTACCACCTGTCCCTATCACAGACTGCTGTTTCCACACTCGTCTCACTCACCTCGGCTTCTGCTTTTTCTCATTCTCTCCTTTTCTCTCATTTTTTCATCCCTCTCAGGCTTCTTTTACTTCCTTGTAGACTACTAACCCACATTAGCTACATTTCTATATTTAGGACTCATGCCTAATCTACTTCCAAAAATGACTTTAAGTCACCTTAAAATAAAATCACAGCTAAAAGCATGGGACAGTACAAACTGGAATTACAAGAGGAACCAGACCCATAGGGAGGAATAGGAAAGCGTTTCTGCAGTCAAGGGCTGAAATTGGCCCTCAGTCCGTGGGCAGCCTGGGCAAAGGAGAAGCTTCCCAGTGTCTGGTTCAAGAAGCACATAGGCTGGTCAAGCAAGGCAGCCTTCTTTTTTAAGGCATTAAGTTCTAGAAGAACTGAGTCTAGAAAGTATCAGGAACAACATACAATTTTTGTCTTGGTGGTTTGGCTTCAGAGGCAAATTTTAAATGACACCTCCCTTTTCTTTGTCAGGATTCCTCCTTAAAGCTGGCTTCTCTGTTGCTCCTTTATATATATACTTGAGCCCTTCTTTCCTTCTTTTCTATTCTCTCTCACTTCTCTGCTGAAGCTAATTGTATTATTGTCCGTCTGTCTTTCCTGCTTTCCCCCCATTCCCCTCCTGATCCTTGTAGACATTCTCAGCAATACCCACAATCATACATTTAGCCTTTTCTTGCCTTTCCTTTCAGCCCTGTATTTATTAATGCATAGATATCCCCTGTTTGTTTTATAAACAAGTTACTCCTTTAGTCTGAAAGGTGGCTAAAATTTGGGGCTGGGGAAACACTTTAACCTTAGGCAAGGGAAAACACCAAACAATACAGTTTACAGTAACCTCATACGATCTCCTGTTTGTTCCATCTTCTGGTCCAATCCTAGGTGTTTTACTGGTCCTCTGAAAATCCCAGCGTTTATAGTCCCTTATCACTCAGGTGCTAGGAAAACACAAAGAATTAAGACCTAGATTCAGTGGACCAAGTGAAGGAATGGATGATAAGATCACCACTGACCTGAAACCTATGATCTCAGTCTTTCTTGGGGCTCTTTACCAATCTAATTCACATCCTCCCTCACCCACAAAGTTATTCTAGGGCAGGCACCTGTCAGAATAGAACAGCAGCAGGGTTAGAGCCCAGAGGTTGCTACATTTCAACAAAAGAGGGATCCCTGGCTTAGACAGGGAGCTGTCCTGTATGGAGATGTGGGGCTGGACACCTAGGCCTGGCAGGGAACACCCAGGGGTGGGGGTGGTGGGCATTGGAGAGGCTGATAGGAGGATGATACTTGATGCCCCTAAACCATGACCTCAGCCTCCCTGGAGAAGCTGTTTTATGTGTCTGGTGTCCACACCCTCAACCATTCTCAACCCCCTGCAGGGAGAAGGCCTCCTGGGCACTGTCCTTCCACCTGTGCCAGCCACCCCCTGCCCCACTGCTGACTGAAGGCCATTTCAAGCGCTGCTTCTCCCTCCATTCCTCTCAGCTGCTATTGCTCCATGGCCTTTTTAGGGCTGTGTTTGTCCAGCTGACCTCCACAGGCCCTCTCGGCCCCCAGCAGGTGGGAGGGGCCAGCTGCCTCTTTAGGACAGTTGCCTCCATTTATCCAAACGCCCCTCTCCTCCCAGTGGAATGGAGTTCTCGCCAGCACTGCCCTCCTCCATCGTCTGTGTCAGCCGGTCCCTGCCCATCTGTAAGGTGAAGAACTCATCAAGAGCTTCTTCTGCCCTTGCAAACCCATACCAGCTACTTGTAACCATCTCAAGGGAAACGGCATCGCTCCCTGTCCATCTGCATGAGCTACTCTTGGTTTCTTTAAAAGGCCCAGAAAACCACTTTACTGCTTGTCAGATTCATTGACGTCAGCCATGTGAGCCCCGGTGTGGGACAAGGGTGTCTCCTTTATTGCTTAAAGCTTATTTATGAGGATGGGTCACTACAGATGTTGGGCAGCAAGGGCTAGGATCACTTCTTAAAAAAAAAATCACCAGTTGCGGCTGGCCCAGAGTGTAGTTACACGCGCTCCATACCCCATAATGCAGCCACTGAGCAAGAGTAGTTTTCCTGAAAAGATGTTTCTGGAGTTGACTTCCTTATCCTCAAATAAAAAAATAAAAAAATAAAAAAAAACTAAACACAGAACAAAACTCCAGACCACTTATAAGATGTGAACTCTAGAAAGCTAAAAAGCCCATCTGTCCACTTAGCAATAAGAGGGAGCTCTTCCCACCTACCCCAATTACTCCTACTCCCCACCTCCACCCCGTTAATGTGAGTAATGGATTAGCCTGGCCACAGTTGGTCACTGTAGGCTAGTGGAAAATACCTAATGGAGGGCAAGGGCCCCCATCAGATGCATGAATGTTTGCGAATGTCGGCTGCCACTGCCCCACACACTGTGTGTTTATGAAATCGCCTCCCTTCCCACCCCCTCCCCATCTCTACCTGGACACAACTTGCTCAAAGGCTGGTGACTTGTGGGCCATTCATCTACAGCCAAGTCCTGATGGAGCAAGAGGCCCAAGCCTAGGGGATGCAAGAACGACCCATTTCTTAAATGTAACCAGTCCCAGCCAACCTTTTGGTGACATTATGGTTAAATTTCCCAATTGAAAACAAGCCAACAGACTCAACTGGTTGTGTAAATGTTTGCTAGACTTTGTGTTGTACAACTAAACATTGCTGTTTGAACAATAACTGTCTGGCCCGTGTCTTATTTGTACTCCTCCCTCCTTGGCTGAACAGCCATTACATCATTTCACCCATATATGGAGGGTGAGATGTGAGCTGTCTTAGTAAGAAGTAGCCACAGAAATTCAAGATGGAAAACATTTTGTAAGGTCAGTTTGTCTTTCGTTGGTATGAGATTGGAACACCGGTCATTATTATTCCCTGGGATTTTGTATCCAAAATGAGTGAGGAAGCCATCACACTTGATCATGAGGGATGCTGTTTTCTGCATAGCCTGTCTCCATCAGTGAAAAAGATTATTTTCATTCAGTGAATTTTCTGGCTTTTCCCTTCCTCCTTACTCCCAAAGGCATACAAACCAAGTCTAGCAAAAGAATGAACTCATTTTGCCTAGAGACCTGCCTGTGTTACAGTGAATACTTTTAAGAGTTAAGAATTTCAATTTAAAGTACTAGCTTGTCCCTTGTCTTTTTTGAACTTAAATCAATCCTTCTTCTATTTTGAGGTTCCTACTCTCTTCTGTAGCCAACAAATAATACAACTTTCACCTGTATATTATTTCTCTGAATTTAAATGTGATGACCATATATGCAACGGCCTTTGGGGTCTCAACATTCTGTAGGGTGAGTGCAAAGTATAGATGAACAGTGAGGGGTCAAGACTGGACGATGACAAGTCAGAAGGCTCTTGGAGTCATTCAAGCACAATGATAAGGGTTGGAACTAGAGTGCAAGGCCACACCCAGATGAAGAGAAGTGAGATTTGAGCAATAGAACAGTTATGGGAACTTCATGTCACAGCTAAGAGAAAAAAAGAGTTCTAGTCTAATGCTTTTATACACATATGGAACCGAAGTCCCGAGAGCATAATTGTCTTGCCTGAGGTTGCACATTTAGGTACCAATGCAAGATGGGGACTAGACCTCAATGCTTGTTCCATTGTTTAACACGATTCCTATTGTACTTCGTCTATTCTAATAGTCTTGCACTTAAAATTTATATATATATATCATATATATATATGTTATATATATAAATATATATTTTTTGAAATCAGGATACAGCTTACAACTGATGACGTGTCAGATTATTTGGCAACTTTTTTCTTAGTGGCACATTTGAAATGGTGTATCATAACTGTCAGCACCTTAAATTTGATGAAATACAGTAGTCCAAAAGATATTAACGTCTCGTTTGGAGCCCCCTGGGGCTATTTGTGAAGTTTAAAGGAAAAAAGGGTATGTACATTCCAGTCTTCAAATCAATTCCGGTATCATGTATCCCTCCGGATCCTCACGGTCACCCTTTGGAGGTGGCAGGGCAGGTACGATGGACGACACAAGCTCTCTCGACCTTGGAGCTGGCCCGGATTCCCCTTTGACTTCCTGACCTAGCTCACGCTCCCTGTCCTGGGTGCTGCTTCATAAGAAATCATCTTCCTCTGGTGGGAAAAAGTTCTGCTCGCCTTAAGAGAAGCAGGCAACCATTGTAGACCCTTTCTCCAAAGGGCAGCAGCTTCCTGACACGAGCTAGGGAGGGAGCTGGAAACTCTTGCTTTTAACTTTGATTTCTGACAGGACTAATTTGAGTTCCCGCCCTGGGCAGCGGGGCGAGGACGCAGGGGCCAAGTGGCCAGGTGCGGGTGGAGGGGGCCACCCACCCATCACTCACCCCTCCGCGCCCTGGCGGTGCGGTCAACGTCCCGGACCCACCCGCTTCCCTGCGGGCCTCTGACGACTGCCCCTCACGTGACCAGCCGCCTCGCCCGCTCACTGCGAGTCCTTGCGCCATAATCTCCGCCCTCCGCCTCGGAGCCCCGCCCCTTCCCATCTGAGGGGCGGCAGGAGGGCCCCGGAGCACGATGGCGGTGAATAAGAGCCACACGGAGAATCGCCGTGGAGCCGTCATCCCTTACGGCGAAAGGTGCCTGAGGGGACGCCCGGGGTGCTAGTGGAGGAGGGAGGCGACGGACCTGGGGCGGCTCGCAAACTCCCAGCGAATCAGAGGCCTTCCCGCCTTGTTCGCCGCGTCCCGCTTAGCCCCGCCCCCGACGTTGGGGCGCGCGCACTGCCTCGTGGGTGTTCCGTGGGCGCGGGCGGGAGCGCGCCAGCTGGTGTGTGAGGAAGGTGGCGGGAGCGCGCCTCCTCGTGCGTGGACGAGGATGGGGCGCTGGATGCGCGGCGCGCGTCGTCGCCTCAGAAGAAAGGAGGGAGCGCCCTGACGGTCGTGGGGAGTCGCGCCACCCCTGCGGCTGAGGTGCAGCCCCTCCCCCTATCCCCGGGAAACAAGCTTCCGGATTTCCGCAGGCAGAAGAGGCATGAGGGTGGATCATTCTAGAAAGATCCCGAAGTGTCGGAAGCCTCTCCACGCTCTCAGAACTTCCCAGAGATTCCTTTGTTCTTGGCCCTAACCAGGGAGATGACTGCTCTTTATGGAGACGATCGAAAGAATGACGCCCCCTCGGCCTCGCTGGGCTCTTTGCTCTGTGCCCGCGGTGCCCGCCGCTGTCCTCTGTCCTCTCACCGCCAGCAGGCTCAGTCTGTAGGAGACCGTTTTCACCCCTTCCCCCCAGTCCTCGACTCTACTCGGCTCCCCTCCTTAATCCTCGGGGCCCCCAGCTCCCCTCAGAGTCCTGCTTGGCCTCGCCGCCGCGCTCCCCTTTATCAGGCTCCTCTCTGCTCCAGTCGCCCTCGTTTTGCTTTGCGCTCCCCGTGAGGTGCGGCCTGAAACCCAGCGCTGTGCTCAGGTGAGACCGAGCGCCCTCGGTGGCGCTGAATGCGTTTGTCGGCAAGATCCATTACGACAGCACCACATGCTGGTGTCCAGATCTTTTTTCCTATGCTTCCTTCCTCCGACTATTTTCTCGACAGATTTATACGGGCCACCAAAGCCATGCGTCCTCCGTTGCTCCCGAAGGGCCTCTGCTGCTTGCTTCAATTTTGCAGTAGGAGATGATTGCTCGCTCTGACTGCGACGTCTCCGCGCACTCTGGCCCGGGGCACTTCGCCCCTTGTGCCTGTGACTCCCTCTGGGCCGTGAAGCACTTCTAATCAGGCGTTTGGGTGTCTCCTCACTCAGGCTACCGGTTTGTCCCTCTGCTTTTCTGTTTGTTGGAGGCAGGAAATGAAGCATGTTTTTAAAAAAAATTATAACAAACTGATATTTTACGATCCTTTGAATTATCTTTAGGGGTCCGTTCTGTGCTCTTGAGTAACTTAATCACAGCCAAGCACTGTTCTGAGAGTTTTATACTTAACACTGCTCTCTCCACAATTAGGATCCTTCATTTCACAGGCAGGAAACGGAAACAAAAAAAGTAATTTGCCCTCCGTTATACGGCCAGTGCATGTGCGAGCTGAGGTTTGGGTTTGAATTTGGATACTGTGCTTTAAACTCTACCCTGCTGTCCCGCAGAGGAAAAGGACCACTGCTCTGCTTTCTCCTTATCACAGAAGGCCTTGTCAGGACTCTGGCTTCCTGGAGAACCTTATTTAAAGAAATAGCTTGAGAGGGAGAAGGTTGTTTATATTTTGACTTTTCCTGTTCACAATGCACATTTGAGAAATTCTTCACAGATTGGCCGTGTTTTGTGAGATGTTTTTCCCATTCCAGCTTAGAAGTCATGAATATATGGGACAAACTCTACTGGTAAAGGGAAGACATTGAGGTTTTGTTTGTTTGTTTTTTGACCATCTTTCTAACACTTGTGCAGATACCATATATATTTATTGTAGAAAAATTAGAAAAATTTAAATTATCCCAGATCCCAACACCCAGTGCTGTTTACATTTTGTTATGTATCCTTCACTTTCCCTGATGGAAAAATACACGTTTCCTCCCCTCATACTGCTTTGGAACTTGTTTTCCTCATTTACCAACATACTGAGAATGCATTACAGTATCAATATCTACATCATTATTTTCAATGGCTGGTATTCGAGTATGCATAAATCTTTCCTCAAGCCCCTATCTGGGATATTCAGGTTTTAATTTGTCATTGCTATAAATATGGCCTCAGTAAACGTTTTTGAAAACTTACCTTTGCCTGCTTGTCAAAATGTTTCTTTGGGATATGTTCCTGCAAGTGGACTTGTGGGATCAGAGGACATAAACTTTTTAGAAAAAGATTTAAAATATATATTTATAACAAATATTCTTGTCAAATTATTATAAAATATAAATATAAATATTTTTTTGCAAAATTACCCTACAGAATTATATATCGATTTATATTCCTCTCAGTACTGTGAGTGCCTATTTCACCACACTTTGCCAACACCTGGTGTTAATCTTTGATATCTCTGCCAGTCTTGATGTGTGAATAGTGGGATCTTTTAAAAAAATTTTACTGCTAGTGAACTTATTTTTTATATGGTTATTGAGTAGTTATATGTCTTTGGCAAATTTTCTTGTTTCATGAATTTTCTCCATTTTTACTAAGTTGTTCATTTTTTGGTGTGGTAAAAAACACCTAACAGAAAATCTATCATCTTTACCATTTAAGGAAATTTAAATTGTATATATTTAAGGTGTATAACATAATGATTTAATATACATATACATATTGAAATAGTTACTGTAATCAAACTATTAACATATCATCTCACATAGTTACCATTTTTTTATGTAATGAGTGCACCTGAAATATGTTCTCTTGGCATATTCCCAGCGCTTAGTACAGTATTACTAAGTATAGTCATCATGCCTATTAGGTCTTTAGACTTATGCATCCTACATAACTGTAAATTCGTATCCTTTGACCAATATCTCTCCATTTCCCCCACATCCTAAGCCTCAGGTAATTACTGTTCTACTCTGCTTTTATGCATTTGACTTTTCTTTTTTCTTTTAGATTCCTTATATAAATGAGATCATATAGTATTTGTCCTCTTTCTGGGTTATTTCACTTAGCATGATGTTCTCAAGATTCATTTATGTTGTAGCATGTGACAGGATTTCCTTCCTCATGACTGAATAATATTCCTTTGTGTGTGTGCACGTGCATGCATATGTGTGTACCACATATTTTTTATCCGTTCATTCATTGACACTTAGGTTGTTCTGTATGTTGGGTCTTGTGAGTGATGCTGCAATGAACATAAGAGTGCAGACATCTCTTCGATATTCTGTTTTTATTTCCTTTGGATAAATACCCAGTTGTGGGATTGATGAATCATATTGCTGTTCTAGTTTTAGTACATTGATTGATTTTTCATATGTTGAACCATCCTTGCATTCCTGGAATAAATCCCACTTGGCTGTATAATCTTTTTAATGTGACATTATATTCAGAGATATTGGTCTGTCATTTGTTTGTTTGTTTGTTTGTTTTTTAACAACTGATAGTCAATTTATTGAAAAGGCTGTTTTAAGCATCTGCAGTAGTGACTTCAGCCTCGACTTCTATACTGATGGAAGTAATCTGCTTAACAATCTCAGAAGGACTGTGCAGGTCAATGAGTCGCTTGTGGATCCTCATCTGAAAACGATCCTAAGTCTTAGAACTTTCCCTACAGGGAGTTTTTTTCTTGTGGTGATTCTCAGAGTCTTGGTGGGCATCTGAACTGGTCCTTTCACTTTGAGATTCTTGTCCTTTGCACCTCTGATTCAGTCAGCACACACTTTCTCTAAAGATTTTACGTTGCAGCTGGTCGGAGTAATTCGAATTCGGTGAATTGCCACCTCTGGTTCCATGGGTGTCTTTCTGGTATCTTTAAAAGCCAAGGCTGCGGTGTGGCTTCCTGACCAACTTGTTTCTCCATGAGAGCGGACAGCGGTGAGTCAGGAGCAGTAGCATGCAGAATGTTGCTCCGCTGCAGCTGCTACTGCGTCTTTCTCAAAGAGAGCTGTCATTTTTTTTCTTAATTAAACATTTCTCTAGTTGCTGTAAGCTTTTGATTAGCGTTTAGAGTTCTGGACTGACTTGGAGTTCCCTACTCCACTATTTTTACTGACATCCCTTATATTCATAGTCTTTTAGAAAGCCTTTTGTATCTGCTCACTACCACCCTAGTTCCAGTTCTTATTACTGCAAATCAGGACTAGTTTAGAAACTTAAATGGGGCCCTCTGACATACTACCATCTCCTTGATCAGGTGACTACCTTGCCAGGATGGCTGCAGCTCACAGTTCATCCTTGCCTATCAAATGATGTCTTCAAGCTGTAGTCCCAGCATGGCTTTCTAGCTTTATCTCACTATTCCTCCCAACCTCATTTCCACGCAGGTGGTCTGCTTCCATGTATGTAGTTTGCTTTCTGCTACATACCTCCACTAACGCTGCCCCAGCATCTCCATTCATACTGTTTGGTCCCCATCAAGATTGTCTCCTACCTTCACCTCTGCCTACTGAAACACTATTCATCTCTTCAGAATCAGCTCAAATTTCAACCTTTCTATATAGTCATTCCTAGTTACTTCAACTAGAACTAATCTCCCCTTCCACTTAATTGCCATGAGATTTTTGTGCCATTTATGTGACGTATGTTATATATTGCTTGTGTTATTACCTGTATTCATGTTTTCATTTACTCCTTTCAATAAATGTTTATGAGCACCCACTGTTTGCTAGGGCTCCGGTAGCAAAGAAGACAGACGTTGTCCCTAATAGTCATTAGGAAAGACATTGGACAAATAAATATAATGAACACTAAGAAAGAAAAAATCCAATAGAATTATATGAATGAGAGTAAGATGAATACAAGTTTTTCACATTAAGAGTGAGGATAGAATATGGCAGGCAGAGGGAGTGACGTGCCAGCAGATTCTGGAGCACTCTCTGTGCCTTCTTTACCAGAGTCAAAGAAACATTTCCATTAGCACAGTGCTTGATAGTTACTACACAAAAAGTATAAGAATTAATGAGTAAACATTAAGGAAAGAAGTAGATTTGATAAGAAAAATAATCCAAAGATAAAGAGGGAGAAGAATAAGTATGAATTGTCAGAGAATGGGATCATTTAAACTCCTTTCTATTTGAATAAAAGTAGTGGTAGCAGCAGCAGCTAACATTTATTGAGTGCTGAATCTGGGTTAGGAACTGTGCTAAGAGCTTCATTTCACTTTTATGTAACTTCTAAATTGTTTGCTGTCTGCCCTTTCTTTTCTGCAGTGTCTTGAAGCAGTGTCAGGATGTGGACCTCTCCTTCCTACAGCAACCAGAGGGATCCAATCTTTTTAGTGGTATAAAGAGGGGAACATTGTTTCTCACTTCATACCGGGTAATTTCTACTTGTTTCTTTGATCTGATTAACTATACATTAGTTTTCCTTAAAATGGAGCGAGGTTAACCATTGAGGTTCAAAGTGTCTTAAAATATTTGCACTTTGAGACATTCCATGTTGAAGAACAATGGAAGAAAATGGGTGATGTTTCTCAGGCCAGAATGTCAAAGCAGCCTTGACCTTAGAAGTGCTCTTATATGTCTCAATCCATGGATAAATCGCATTTCCTTTCCAAAATTTCTTTCCTTTCTTAGGTGATCTTCGTAACTTCACACTCAGTCAGTGATCCCATGTTTTCTTTTATGATGCCATTTGATCTGATGAGTAACTGCACTGTTGAACAACCAGTCTTTGCCCCCAACTGCATTAAAGGAACCATTCAGGCAGCTCCAGATGGTAAGTGTTTATCTTCAGCAATGTATTTTTTCTCAAAAGCTTCCAGAAGGTTTAAGTTTCAGATTTGGCTCATGTTGAAATTCAAACGAAACCTGCCTGGTTTCTTTGGGTATTGCTTCTCTCAGTGTTCGTGGTAGTCCTTCTGTAACCAGCTGTGCCAGCCTCTTAGTGGGTGCCGTTTCTTCCCCCAGGTGGCTGGGAAGGACAAGCTACTTTTAAATTAGCCTTCAGAAAAGGAGGTGCCATCGAATTTGCCCAGTTGATGACGAAAGCTGCCTCTGCCGGTGAGCGATAATGATAAAGATATTAAGCAGTTTGGGGTTTTGAGGCTTGTGGACTTGAAGTAGGACTTTTACCTGGTTGAGATTTTCTGGCCACAGTGGTCAGGCAGTTGGTGGCTGCACATGTATTCAGCAGGCATTTTCTGGGTCTACTTTCTGTGTGCCAAGTACCATACTATGTGCTGGGAGCACAAAGAGTTTTCCCTGTCCTGAGGAGTTTGCAGACACCTGAGTGACTAACTGTACCTGATAGTCTTTTGTCCATCTAAATGCTGGTCTCCTATATCACTGAGTAGTCTCTTTTTCAGGTCAGGGAGCCCCAGCTGCCTTGGCTCTTCCTCCCCTGGCATTCCTTTGCTTCTCTTAGGTTTAGTCTCCATCTTTTATGAGAGGAGGGAAGGGGTACTGTCAAGCCCCACAGCGCTGCTCTAATGGATATACCAAATAACTCTTTCAAAATTAAATACAAATAATTTTTATGAGATATTTTTGTTCAATCCAGCCTCACTCATGTCCTTCATTCTCTCACCTTTTGTACTCCAGTCCAACTGGAGTTCTTTGTGCTTTGTTCTCTCACTTCTGAGCCTTCATGCTATTTGCTCTGTCTGGAATGCTCTTTTCCTTTCTCTGTTGCCTTCCATCCCAACTCCAATTTAGTTGAGACACAGTTTAGTAGAGATAGACATATGCAAATATGTTATCCTGTCTATGGCATGTGCTGTAATAGAGGCATGGACGCAGTGCTAGGACACACAGAAGATGGAGTGAAGGTTCTAGCTTAGAAGACTGACTGGATCATGATGCTATAAACCATGGTCCAGAATATAAGAGTCTAAGTTGGAGAGGAAATGAATTTAATCCTAGCAAACATTTATTGAATGCTTAAAATATACTAGAGTGTTCCAAGCCCTTTACATGTGTCAATATATTTAATCCTCAAAAAAAAAAAAAAACATTATGATGTAGATACTATCATTATTTCCAACTTATAGCTGGAGAAACTGAGTCAGCGATTGTTATATAATTTCCCAAGGCTATACAGTTAGCAAGCGATGGAGCTGGAATTTGAACCCTAAACCTATTCTTTCTCTCTTTTTAAACATTTTATTTTGAAAAAAATTAAGTGTATAGAAAAGTTTCAAGAATATTACAATGCATTACCATGGACTCTTCATCTAGATTCACCCATTATTAACATTTCCTTGTATTTGTTTTATATTTTTTTGTTTTTGCTTTTGTTTTTACTGAAATATTTGGGAGTAAGTCACAAAACTCATATCCTTCATTTCTAGATATTCGAATGTGTATCTTCTAAGAACAAGGACATTCTCTTATCTAACCTCAGTGTATTTCTCAAATTCAGAAAATTTAACATTGAAACAATACTTTAATATATAGTTTATATTCAAGTCCAAAGGATTGGTCCATTACAGTTTCTGATTCTAATAACACTTTTTTTCCCCCTAAATGGGTAATCCTGGGTCACACATTGAATTTAGTTGGCCAATTTCTTTGGTCTCTTTTAATTTGGATTCAGCCTTTCTTTGTCTTTCATGACATTGACATTTTAAAAAGAATACAAGATGTTTTGTAGAATATCCTTTAGTTTGGGTTTGCCTGTTTCCTCATGAAATATATTCAGGCTATGTTTGGATTATATTTTGGTAGGAACACTATGTAAGGGATGCTGTGTACTTTTGAGCCTGTACTCTTACCCCCTGTATGGGTGTGAGGTGTGTGGGAATGCTAGAGGCCAGTGAACATGCAGTTCTGAGCTCCAGAGATGAACCGTATATAGAGACTGATTTAGAAATCTTTAGCACACAAGTCGTCTCTGGAGCCGCCAGTGATGGGTTCATTTAGTGAGTTAAGGATAGTGTTATAAAGGTCCTCAACATTTAAGGAATGGTAGGGAGAGCAACCTGCAATAAAAATTGAAAAGGGGCTGACTGAGAGGTAGGAGGAGAATCAAGTGAGTTTATTACCCCAGAAGTCAAGGGAGGAGAAAGTTTCAAGCAGTACGGGTGCTCGTCTGTGGCAGCTGCTGCAGAGATGATTAGTAAGATGAAGACTGAAAAATGTGCTTTGCACGTGGAAATCTGAGTTTGTTTGTGGTCTTCCCAAGAGAGATTCCAGTGAATCAGTGGAGAAGAAAAAGATGGTCCAAGAGCCATATTATAGGAAGTTGAGGAGTAAGAAAATTTTTACAGTTACCTTTAATGATATAGTTCAAAGATAGAGAGGGCAAAGAGTTCACAAGCTGTACCCAATCCACAGCTCTTCATGCTTCAAAGGGCAGAGATCTGGAAGCCTGACGCTGGATAACAGGGAGTCTTGATAGACAGAGGGATTACAACTGTGGGGAATCCAGGTTCAGGGGACACTTGGAAGTCCAGTTCCTTTTTGCTATAGGTATCTGGGGAACTCAAGACAATTGCATGCTGGGTCTTGAATTCTCTCTTATTTTTGGCCTCATAGTACTGAGGGGCATTTTTAGGATTATGGGCAAAGTGTTAGGCAACTTCAGGGGATCCTCTTTGTGCTCTCTGCTTCGTGGCCTGCAAAATTACATTCAGAGTCCCAGCAGTTGCATGGCTACTTAGAAAGGATTTAGGCAACTTATATGAACTTGGCCCAATGTCTGTAACTGCTGTGGGTCTGACTGCATCACAGCATAAGTGTGGGAACGTATTCTTGCTCCCTGGTAAGAATCAGGGCTTGTGAGATGGGCTTCCTTGAAGTCTTTGGAATTAACTACCCATTATGCTTCATGATCTGATTCTTTGATCAGGGAAGAGTCCCTTCCCCTCTGCAAAGCTGATTTGTCAGGGTTCTTGGAGTTATGTTTTTAACAAATACATGTTTAATACCTATTGAGCCAAATACTAGGTGAGATGATTGGGAACAGAACAGCAAACAAGACATACATGGTTCTTGCTTTTGTTAAACTTCGTCTAGTGAGAGGCATGTAAAAAAAGCAAATATATAAGTGATTAAAATAATTCTTCTGGGAACGCATACTAATAGGATATGAAAAGGAGAGTGACGGGTAAGGAGGACAACTTTAGATTTATAGTCAATTAGTTAAAATAATTCTAGCTATTGAATCAGATAGCTAGAATTATTTTAGTCATCAGCGGCTTAAGACAGTAGGTATTACTTATTATGTGAAGGCCAATCAGCAGGGATCAAATGGGGCTCTGTTCCACATACCCTTCAAGGACCCTTCAGTGTAATAGTGTCTCTGCCATGTTTAACATAGGGCTTGTATGGCCTTATTGGATAGCCAGCAGAGGCAGCGAGAGTCTTCTTACCTGGGAGTTTTTATGGGCTAGGCTGGGAAGCAGTATATGTTACTTACCGTTTATGCCATCTTACCAGAAATTAGTGTGGTAGGCTGATAATGACTCCCAAAGATATATCTATGTCCTAATCCCCGGACCTCGTGAATGTTAACCTTATTTATAAAAAGAGTCTTTGCAGACATAATTAATTTAAGGATTTTGAGATGAGATTACCCTAGATTATCCAGGTAGGCCCCAGATGCCATCGTAAGTGTCCTTAAAAGAGAAATGCAGAGGGAAACAAACAGAAGTGCTTTCTTCTGCACCACTCTGTGATTAAATTGATCTTTAATAGATGTAGCTTGCCAACCTCATAGAATTCTTCACTTGAAAATCCTTTCTAAATACCTATTATTATGAGTGTTACACTAGACTCTGAATAAGCACAGGCAAATAAGCCATAGTCTCTGCTCTCAAGAAGCATAGAGTTCGGAACAAGGGCGGTGTCTTTTTTCATCTTATATCCTGGGAACATTTTTGGACACTCATGTAAGGTGATGGTTAAAACTCTATTGTTAATCGTTTGGTTGATAGCTGTTATACATCTGACTTAAAAGAATTCAAGAGTCCTGTTTTGTCAAACTTGTCTTCTCAGCTGCCCGAGGAGTTCCACTTGGAGGTGTAAGTTACTGGTTTGGTGCTCCAGGATTGTATGTCATTACCGGGCAGGGGGGCATGATATGCAACCAAGAGGTGCCTTGTCCAGGTAAGATCTGACAGGGAAGTTCTTCCTGGGAGCGGGAAAAGTATGCCAGGGGCTCAAAGATCTGTTTACTTCTAGCTTGCCTCCAACTCTGCTGCAGGAGAAGCAGCAGAGGTTTGGGGACTGGAAAATGGTTGCATCTGTGACTTTTTTCACGAACTGAAACCCAGTGGCAAGTCATCAACGGACTGGGTTTCGGTTTCAGGCTTACTTTTAACTATAATATACAAATATGGAACATATCTGGGTAACTTCCATTAGTGGGAATGGTCACCTCCTACTTATAGCCTCAGCAGAAAATGTATGTTCTTTCCCACTTCCCCCTTCCCATTTCACACAAGCATAGCCATCAACTTTGTACTATTCCCTTCAACCTCACTGAGGACCCCAGTTCTGGACTTTGTGCCCTGTACCTTTTAATAGTTGTGTCTGTCCACAGCTGCCAAGTCGTGTTCCTAGGAGGTGCAGATCATTGATTCTTAAATGTGCACTGCCTACTGGTGGGCCACAACAGTTCTCCTAATAGGCTAACAGACTCCAAACTGCGGGTCCTTTCTTGGATTCTTCTTGGAGCATGATGTGTGTGTCCATCAGTTTTTAGTTTTGTATACAAGTGAAGATACCTTAGCTTTTAAAAGTTATTAAAATTTAATACTCAAAATCTAAAAGTAAGTGTTGCTAAGGTTTTATAAAATAATTGCACATAACATATAATCAACCATTTAAAAATGTACAATTTGGTGGTATTTAGTATATTCACAATGCTATGCAACCATCAGCTCTCTCTAATTTCAAAATTTTTTCATCACCCCATAAAAAACACTCCATAACTCCCCTAAGTAATAATTCCCCATTGTCCCTCTCTGACATCTCTTGGTATCCTCTAATCTGCTGTTTGTCTTTATGGACTTTCCTATTCTGAATATATCTCATAAAAGGAATCACACAGCATGTGACCTTTTGTGTTTGGCTTATCTCACTTAGCATACAATGTTTTCAAGGTTCATCCAAGCTGTAGCATGTATCAGTATTTTCTTCTTTTTATGGCTGAATAATATTCCATTGTACATATGTGCCACAATTTGTTTATCCATTCATTCACCCATTGGTGGACATTTCAGTTGTTTCCACCTAATGGCTATTATAAATAATAACTGCTATAAACATTTGTATATAATTTTCTGTGTGGACATATGTTTTCATTTCTCTGGTTATCTACCTAGGATTGGAATTACTGGGCCCTATAGTAATTCAATATTTAACTTTTTTTTTTTTTTAATGCCACAGCACCTGGTATTCTTAGGTGGTCTCCCATCCAAGTACTAACCAGGCCCAACCCTGCTTAGCTTTCGAGATCAGATGAGATTGGACACATTCAGGGTGGCATGGCCAAAGACTCAATATTTAACTTTTTGAGGAACCACCAAAGTGTTGTCCACAGCAATTGCACCATTTTATATTCTCACCATTAATGTACAGGTTTCTGTTTTTCCATATCCTTGCCAATACTCACTATTTTCATTTTTGTTGCTGTTCATATGTAAGTCATCCTAGTGAGTGTGAGGTGGTATCTCACTGTGGCTTTAATTTGAATTTCTTTAATGACCAATGTTGTTGAACATCTTTTCATGTAACTGTCAGCTGTTTGTATATCTTCTTTGGAGATATTTCTCTCCAAGTCCTTTGCCAATTTTTTACTTGGGTAGTTTATTTTTTTCTCATTGAGTTGTAAGAGTTATTTATATATTCTGGATATTAAGCTCTTATCAGCTATGGGATTTGCAGATATGTTTGCCCATTCTCTAGGCTGTTTTTCACATTCTTGATAATGTCCTATGATGTACAAAACTTTTAAATTTTTATTGAATTTATCTATTTTTTTCTTGCTATTTATACTCTTGGCAAGAATCTATTGCCAAGTCCAATGTCATAAAGATCTACCCCTATGTTTACATCTAGGAGTTTTATAATTTTGGCTCTTATATTTAGGTTATTGATTTTTTATGAGTTAATTTTTTTATGGTAACATTGGTTAACACTAAGTTTTAGCTGTATACTTTAACAGTAAGGCATGTATATGTTTATACCATGTGTTCACCTCCCATAGTTAGATTTCTGTCACCACATTTTTGACCCCCTTTAACCTGTCTACCTCCCCCCTCCCCCCTCACTCCCTACTCTCTGGAAACCACTAGTCTATGGTCCATGTCCATGAGTCTCTATTTGTTTGTCCTGTTCATTTGTTGCTGTTAGGTTTTTATCTCACATATAAGTGATATCATGTGATTTTCAACTTTTTCTGTCTGACTTATTTTGCTTAGCTTGATTATCTCGAGGTCCATCAATGTTGTTGTAAATGGCAATATTTCATCTCTTCTTATGGCTGAGTAATATTCTGTTGTATATATGTATCACAGCTTCTTTATCCAATTATCTATCATAGGACACTTCAGTTGCTTCCATGTCCTGGCCACTGTGAATAATGCTGCTGTGAACATCGGTGTGCAAATATCTTTTTGGATATGGGTTTTCAGGTCTTTGGGGTAAATACCCAGTAGAGGGATTTGCTGGATCATATGGTAGATCAATTCTTAGTTTTTTCAGGAAGCTCCATACTATTTTCCTTAGTGGCTGTACCAATTTGCAGTCCTACCAGCAGTGTATGAGGGTTCCTTTTTCTCCATATCCTCTCTAACACTTGTTATTAACTTGTTCTGTTGATTATAGCTATTCTAACAGGTGTGAGGTGGTATCTCATCATGGTTTTGATTTGCATTTCCCTAATAGCTACGATGTTGAGCATCTTTTCATATATTTGTTGGCCATTTGTATGTCCTGTAGGGTGAAGTGTCTGTTCAGGTCCTCTGCCCATTTTTCGATTGGATCGTTTGTTTGTTTTTGTTGTTATTGAGTCGTATGAGTTATTTGTATATTTTGGATATTAGGCCCTTATTGGAGGCGTTGCTTGCAAATATATTTTCCCATTTGGATGGTTGTCTCTTTAACTTCTTGATGATTTCTTTTGCTGAGCAGAAGCTTTTTAGTTTGATGTAGTCCCATTCATTTATGTGAGCTTTTACTTCTCTTGCTTTTGAGGTCAAATTCATAAAATCTTCTTTAAGATCAAGGTCCTTGAGTTTAGTTCCTATGTTTTCTTCTATGCATTTTATTGTTTCAGGTCTTATATTCAGGTCCTTCATCCATTTTGAGTAAATTTTGGTGTGTGGTGATAGACAACAGTCTAGTTTCATTCTTTTGCAGGTGCTTTCCAGTTTTCCCAGCACCATTTATTGAGGCTTTCCTTTCTCCAGTTTATGTTTTTGGCTTTTTTGTCGAAAATCATTTGCCCATGTAAAATGGATTTACTTCTGGACTCTCAATTCTGTTCCACTGATCTGTGTGTCTGTTTTTCTGCCAATACCATGTAGTTTTGATTACTGTCGCTTTGTAGTACAGTTTGAAGTCAGGCAGAGTGATGCGTCCAGCCTCGTTCTTTTTTCTCAGGATGGCTTTGGCAGTTTGGGGTCTTTTGTGCTTCCATACAAATCTGATGATTTTCTTGTTCTATTTCTTTAAAAAATGCTGATGAGATTTTGATGGGAATTGCATTAAATCTGCATAATGCTTTAGGTAATATGGTCATTTTAACTGTGTTGATTCTTCCAATCCAAGAACACAGAATATCTTTCCCTTTCTTTGTATCTTCTTCGATTTCTTTTAATAGGGTCTTATAGTTTTCATTATATAGGTCCTTCACTTGTTTCGTTAAGTTTATTTCTAGGTATTTTATTCTTTTCTTTGCAATTGCAAAAGGAATAATTTTTTCCACTTATTTTTCTGACACTTCATTATTAGAGTGTAGGAACACTATGGATTTTTGAACATTGGTTTTGTATCCAGAAACTTTACTGTATTTGCTCATTGTTTCTAATAGTGTTCTTGTGGAGTCTAAACCCTAAAGGGTTTTCTATATAGAGAATCATGTCATCCGCAAATAGTGACAGTTTGACGTCTTCATTTCCTATTTGTATGCTTTTTATATCTTTCTCTAATCTGATTACACTCGCTAGGACCTCCAATGTTATATTGCCTTCTGCCCTGATGACTGGGCCCTGCCGCCAGTTGCGTGGAGCTCACAGCACTCTCAGGCAGGGCTGTTCAAGAAACTCGCCACATCTCCCCTCCCTCCCTCTCCTCCTACAGGGAGCTCTGGCGACTGCGAGAGGCAGCTTCTTTATTTCTCCCAGTCCATCGCCTGACACCTAGGGTTCAGACTTGCTCTTATGCACAGATCCCACCCTCAGACATGCTGGTGTGCAGTTTGGGTGTTTTTTGTTGAGTTTTAGATGTTCTGCTTATTGTTGTTTCAAGGGGAGAGATCTGGGGGATGTCTCTCACTCTGCCATGTTTCTCCAAACTGCACTGGAGTTAATTTTAAATATGGAGTGAGGTTAGGGTCCAACTTCATTCTTTTGTGTCGTTATCCAGTTGTTTCAGCACTTTCGCTGCATCATATACATTTGGTATGTTGCGTTTTCATTTTCATTTGTCTCTAAGTATTTTCTAATTTCCCTTTTGATTTTTTCTTTGATCCATTGGTTGTTTAAGAGTGTGTTAATCCACAAATTTGTGAATTTTCCAGTTTTACTTCCATTGTTGATTTGTAACTTTATCTCATTGTGGTCAGAGAAGATACTTTGTCTGGTATTTATCTTTTTAAATCTATTGAGACTTAATTTGTAGCTCAAAATATGGTCTATTTTAGAAAATGTCCCACATGCATTTGGAAGAATGTGTATTCTGTTGTTGGATAGTGTCCTATATGTTTGATCCATTTGGTTTGTTATATTGTTTGAATCCTCTAT
Source organism: Eidolon dupreanum (assembly GCA_028627145.1). Taxonomy (NCBI): domain Eukaryota; kingdom Metazoa; phylum Chordata; class Mammalia; order Chiroptera; family Pteropodidae; genus Eidolon; species Eidolon dupreanum. Next base: position 2,764,298 of record CM053503.1, on the reverse strand, counting down.
TTCCTTACTTATCTGTCTGATTTTTCTATCCATTATTGTGAGTGTAGGGTATTGAAGTCTCCAGCTATTCTTGTAGAACTGTCTATTTCTTCCTTCAATTCTGTCAGTTTTTGTTTCATATATTTTGATGGTGTGTCCTTAGATGTATAAATGTTTATAATGGTTATATCTATTTGCTATATTGAACATTTTATTAATATATAATTTCCTTCTCAGTCTCTCGTAATTTTTTAAAAATTAAATCTATTTTGCCTGCTATTAGCCACTCTTGCTCTCTTTAGGTTACTATTTGCATGGAATATCCTTTTCTATCCTTTCACTTTCAATCTATTTGTGTCTTTATATCTAAAATAAGTCTCTTGCATATAGCATATAGTTGAATCATGAGTTTTTATTCATTCTGCCAATGTCTTGTTGGAGAAGGTCATCAAGATGTAACCACCTATTGACCCAAAAGTTGGACCTAGAAATTGGAGGCTCTTCACCCCCTTCCTTGTCCTGGGAGTGTGCATTTGGCTTGCATCTCCTGCTCCAAGAAGCTTCTTAAAGGATAAAGCCTTAAGATAGAAATGTGGAATTGCGACTATCTGGATGGTGTAAGTGACTGAATCCAGTTTGGGCCATTATGTAAAAACTGTTAAGATTTGATCGGCAGGTGCAAAGACTACTCGTCTTGCAGCCAACCAAAACATGTCTAATAAGTTGCCTTGTTTATTAAAACTGCCACCTACTAATCTGGAGTGGTCTACCTGTTTCTTCAGTCTCTCTCTGCCCTACGTGAATGGGGGCACTGTTTCAGATTACACAGGGAAGCTCCTGAGGAGGTTGCAAACTAACATTTCTGTCTTTAGATTGGAAAGTTTAATTCATTTACATTTAATGTAATTACTGTAATGGGGTTCTTCTGCTATTTGCTATTTGATTTCTTTATGCCTAGAGCTTTTTTGGTCCCTCATTTCCTGTATTACTGTCTTCTTTTGTGTTTAGTTGATATTTTTGTAGTGAAAAACTTAAATTTTTTTCTGATTTCCTTTTGTCTATATGCCATAGCTGTTTTCTTGGTTGTTACCATGGGGATTTCATTTAACATCCTAAAGTTATAACACTCATTTGAATTTTTACCAGCTTAATATTGAATTTTTACTAGCTTCCATAACAGATACTCTAAACTTTTACAGCTCCAACTTCATACATTTCAGTTGATGTCACAAAATTACATCTTTATATATTATGCTCCCGAAAACATAATCTAATAATTATTTTAAAAGCATTAGTTTCTTAAATTATGTAGAAAAATGAAATTACAAAACATTGTTACAAATATATTAATTTTTATAATTGCCCAACAATTTACCTTTATTGAGATCTTGATATGGCTTCTTCATATGGCTTCAGATTACTGTTTAGTGTCTTTTCATTTCATCCTGCAGGACTGACTCCCTTAAGCATTTCTTGCAGGGTAAGTCTAGTGGTAATGAACCCCCTCAGCTATTGTCTATGTGGGAATGTCTTAATTTCTCTGTCACTCTTGAAGAAATTTGGCCAGATACAAGATTCTTGTTTGACAGTTGCTTTCTGGCCTCCAAAGTTTCTACTGATTATCTTATTGAGGATCCCTTGCATGTGATGATTCACATTTCTCTTGCTGCTTTCGAGATTCTCGTTGTCTTTGTCTTTGTCTTTTGCAGGTTTGATTTTAATGTGTCTTGGTGTGGAGTTATTCTTACTTAGAGTTTGTCGAATTTCTTGGATGTTTATATTTATGTCTTTCATCAAATTTGGGAAGTTTTCAGCCATTATTTCTCTGAATATTCTCTCTACCCCTCTCTCTCTATCTTCTCCTTCTAGGACTTCCACACAGTGTGTATGTTGGTCTGTTTGATGGTGTCTCACTGGTCTCTTTTTTCACTCTTCAGTATATTTTCTTTCTGATCCTAAGCCTTAACAATTCTCATTGCTCTATCTTTAACTTCACTGATTCTTCCTTCTGCCTACTTAAATCTGAATTTTAATCCCTCTAGTTAATTTTTTATTTCAGCTATTGTACTTTTCAGCTCCAGAATTTCTTTTTTGGTTTCTTGTTAGGTTTTCTGTCTTTATTGATATTTCTATCTTGTTCATACATCATATTCTTGACTTTTTCTACATTGTCCTTTAGTTCCTTGAGCATCTTTAGGAAAGTTCTTTTAAAGATTTTTTCTAGCTAGCTTAAACATAAACATGTATTACAGCAAAATAACTTGACAGTTGTCCATTCACCTTGACTCTGTTAAATCCCTTTGGGAATGTAGCCAAGAAAATAAATAGAATCTATATTTATTGTAATATTAATTGGAAAGTTGGAAACAACATGCTCCCCTACAACAGGGGAATTAAGTAGCACCTATCCATATGATAAAATATTGTCCAGCTTTTAATTTATGAAATACATTAGTAATATAAAGAAATTTTGTATAATGTGTAGTAAAAAGAGCCAGATAAAAAAAGTACAGTTGTTATAATAATGATTATATAAAAATAACAGATATCCTAAAAAGAAATACACCAAAATATTGTTTTTGTATTTGATAATGGCATTATAGATGACTTTTTCAAATTAATCTTTTCTCTATTTTCCAAATACATAGTCCTCATTAAGCATGTATTACTTTTTTCATAATCAAAACAAACTTAATTAGGTAAAAAAATTACCTGTCTGTACACAACTATAAGTAATGCAGAGATATAACTGTGGGGTTGTTTTCATGTTAATTTGAATCCCTCCACAACAGGAAATGATAAAGCTTTCAACTGGTTGTGGCTGAAGTATTTGACTTTACCATTATTCTGCCCGATTCTCTTCCTGTGTCAGTTTGCCTCAGCATTATTTTTATCTTCTCCCTCCTCACTTATTCCTTATGCACTTTAAAAAATAATTGATCTTTTTCTTTCCTTCTCAGCATACCCAGTTGTTGTATATGGGCCCCAGCCCATGAGATATGGAGCCCCACCGGGGGGATACGGAGCTCCGCCAGCAGGATACGGAGCTCCACCAGCGGGATACGGAGCCCCGCCTGCGGGATACAGAGCCCCGCCAGCGGGATACGGAGCCCCGCCAGCGGGATACGGAGCCCCGCCAGAGGGGTCTGAAGCTCTGCCTGAGGGATACAGAGCCCCACCGGCATATGGAGTCCCAGCAGAGGGATCTGAAGCTCCGCTGGCAGGATATGGAGCCCCATCAGCAGGAAACGAAGCTCCACCTGCGGGATACAGAGCTCCACCTGCAGGATATGAAGCCCCACCCCCGGCATATGAAGCCCCACCTCCGGGATATGAAGCCCCACCTCCGGGATATGGAGCCCAGCCTGCAGGATATGGACTCCCACCAGCAGGATTTGGAACCCCACCAGCTGGAAATGAAGCCCCACCTTCGGGACATGAGGCTCCACCTACTAGTAGAGATGGGCCCCACAAATCTGTGTCAGCCCACTCTGCTGGATATGAGGCTTCTACTCCTGCCTCATCTTCTCAAGCCCCTTCACCTTCTAAGAAGTAAACCTTGAAGACTCAACAAGCGAATTGGCACCCTAAAACTGAAATCAGGATAAGAAGGATTCAGGTATGTTGTTTAAAGCCCTTTCTTAAGTAGTTGCCCCATCCTTTGGAAAGGTGAAGGTTTACTTCCATGCCTAGATTTTAGAAGTAGAATAAACTCTTGATTCGATGGGCTAAAGGAGAAGTAGGCTTACAGGGCTAATTCTCCAGTAATTTGGTTGACATTGGGCTGCATTTTTTAACATACCTTGTATGTGAATATGGAAAAAGCTTTCTGCCTTTTCCCCTCCCCCATCCAAGAAACATTTATTATTCTGAGTTTGCTAGACACTAAGATATGTGTTAGAAATATCAAATCAAACACTTATTTATTTTTCACAGTGTTATTTATATTAGTGAAAGGATGGAACAACCTAAATTTTCAATAGTGAGAGAGAATTTCATAAATTATGGTATATCCATCCAATGGAATATTATGCAGCCACTGAAAATGATGTCTAGAGGCAGAGAAAGCCTTCTTTAAGAAGACCAAAGCTAATGACGCAATAAAGGAAAACATAAAATCAACATAAATTTGATTATATTGAAATTTTTAAATTCTATATGACCAAAATTAAAAGGTAGGCAACAGACTAAGAGAAAGTGATATCCAACATATATATTAAACAAATAACTTATGGTCAGAATATATGAACTCTTACAAATCAACCCAAAAGAAAAAATGGACAAAAGGTATGAATTCCCCACTAACTGAGTGGCCAAGAAACATTTGAAAAGATATTCATTCAATTTGACTAGTGTTAGGAAAATGCAGCATGGAATGAGAAACACGTTTTATCTCCAATGATTTACAGATATTAAAAATATCGAAAAACTCAAGTGTTGAGAAGGATGTGGAGGGATGGTTCTTGTTATACACTATTGGTGGGAGTTGATATGCCTTTTTAGAAAGATATTTGGCAGTACCTTTTATTTTATTTTATTTATTTTATTTTATTTATTTTTTTAGGTGAGGCAACCCTTGGTTGACCTCACAGATTGCAAAGACCTTGTCAGTTTACAATCCTTTATTTTTTATGCCTATAGCACCTGGTCTTCCTAGGTGGTCTCCCATCCAAGTGGGAGTACCTTTTAAAAGTTAAAATAAATAAAACCCACTCACGATTTAGTGGTTATACTTCTCAATATCTAACCCCAAGAAATACTTGCATGTGTGCAAAGATGTATGTGGGAAGATTTCATTACATTCATTGTTTAAAACAGTGTAAAATTAGAAATAACCTATATGTTTATTAATAGTAAATATTTAAATAAACTATGGTACTTCCGTGATGCATATTCAAAAATTTCTAAGAGTTATTGTTAAATGAGGAAAGCAAGTGTATATACCACAGAGATTTTCAGTCCCATCAGATGGAATGCCCCCTTTTATAACTAATATTTTGTAATGTCTCCTTTACTTGGAGTGAAATTTGTAGACAATTGCACATTATTCCACATCATTTCAACCAAAATCAATATACTATAAATGCGATATAAAGAAGAAATAGAAAAGTAGTTTGTAGTAAAATTTTAAGTATTTTAATATATAAATTCTCAGATTTCACCACACTAGAAGACATAACAAAGTAATCAAGTGGGAGCAGGGTTGCCTCTGGGTTGGGGAGCTGCATACCTAGGGGCTAGGATGGGGATGGAAATTTAGTTTTTTCCACAATTTTAAAACTAAATTAATAACATGCTAGGCTCTACCTTGCTTATAAATTGTGTAGCGGCTGCTCACAGCCTTCAGGATAAAGTCAAAACTCCTGTTTTTCACATATATATGGCTTATGTTATGCTCCTTAGTATTCAAGGCCCTGCACGATCTGTCCCCTCCAGTGACCTCTCCAGCTGTGGGATCAGCCAAGTAGAACTAAACTCAGACATTGAACTGCATGGCCTCTGCCTTCCTCCTCACCACATTCTGTTCATCTTTCAAAACAGCCCAGTTCTTCAGAGAGTTTTTTCCGTGTTCCTATTCTAGCATAAATGCCCTTCTGCCAAGCTTGTATTGTGCTCTCAGAATGTTTCTGGTGAAATATTGTGCCAGTCCTTGCTCACCTCCCCCATAACCTGTGAGCTCCTTGAGAGCAGAGGCTGAATCCCATTGCAGGGGCCTAGCGGAAGGCATGGCACACAGTGGCGTCTAGTAAACATTTGTCAAGTTAATAAAGACATGAATAAATTGTGTTTCTTGATTTAATATATACACATATAATATATATACATCCTAGAGTTCTGGCTACCAGCTGAAGATAATTATTTGCAGAATCAGTTTTGTTTGGCAAAATTTAGGATTAGAAATTAAAATTTCAGATTTTAGAGAAAGCTGCCCCCTCTCTGGCTTGTTGAGTTGAACAAGCCAGAAGTCCTGAAGGCATGGTTATATTTCACCTCTTCTTATCTGACAGCCGTGGTTTATGTGGCTCATACTGGCCAAAGCCACCTCTGGCAATGTGGTTCCAGAGGACCCATCTGGTGATTAAAAGCCTTCAAGTGAACAAATGACCATTACTGTACTTGGGTGCCAGGCAGTGTGCTAAGGCACTTCATAAGCATATCTCAATTACTTCCCACAGCAACTGGTGAAGTGAGCATTGTTAATAGCTTATTTTACAGGTAAGCATACTGAAGCTTGAAGACCTTAGGAAACCAAAGAATCCACAACTGTTGAGTAGTGGAGACAGGACATGAACCCAGGCTGGACTCAGAGCCTGGGACCCTAACCTCTGACTAGAGAACCTGTTCCCTAGCATCCTCCTTTTATCCCACAGGTGCCATGCAGTAAAAGGAGTTTCCTGTGCAAGGAGTGGCCTGATCCTCTCCACACATCTGTGAGGTCCTGGTGAGATCTGAGTCCCTTTCCTGCTGCAGGCTTGATCCCTGGTGGTCAGAGGGCCTTGAAAATCAATTGTGTCAGAGGTATTATAGTAGACCAAAGGAAAGCTGATATCTCATAGGACTGGGGGATTGGTTCCAGATCTGCTGCTGCTGTGTAGCTGGGCCATAGGAATTGCTAGAAGCCTGAGACCAGCTGCTCTTGAGCCAGCTCAGCTGGCACAGGAAAGGGAATCCTGAGATAATTAAGTTTTTCATGGCCTCATCCCTTCACCACAGCCCCAGACCTGAAGGCTCTGCTGCATTAATTGCCTTAGTGATGCACCCTGAGTAAAGGGGATTTATAACGGATGGAAGGTGAAGAATTTGAGAGGGGCAGTAATCACGTCAAGTGGCCGGACCTTTTATTAACTATCTGTTTGTGTCAAGCACCTTGCTAGGTACTTTACATGCATAATTTAGCAAGGTGGGTGCTTGGACCCTACTCTCATAGATAAAGAAATGGGGGCTGAGAGGGAAGCAGATTGCCTAAGGCAGTGGTCTCCAACCTTTTTAATACCAGGGACTAGCGCTGAATCTAATGCCTAATGATCTGAAGTAGAGCTTAGGTGGCGATGCTGGCGCTAGGGAGTGGCTGCAAATACAAATGAATCTTCACTGGCTCACTTCCTGCTGTGCAGCCCAGTTCCTAACAGGCCACAGACCAGTACTGGTCTGCGGCCCAGGGGTTGGGGAACTCTGGCTTAAGGCACACAGCTGGCTAATAAGTGACAGGGTAGGGTCTGAATGTAGGTTTCCCTTTTTACACACTCATTTATTGCCTTTTATGTGCCATCTCTGTGAGCTTGCGATATCAGTGACCAAAATAGACAAAAAGTTCCTGCTCTCATGGAGCTTATATTCTAGTAATACTAAGATGTAGTCAGTACATACTATGTTATGTAACTAGGCATATCATATTCAAACTGCAGAAAAAGCAAAAATATATGTTGATAAGAGCTATGAGAAAATATAGAACAAAGTAAGGGAGATTGGGAGTGCTGAGGGCTTGGTAAAGGGTGCAGTTTGCAGTAGAGCCTTTTTGAGAAGATAATATTGGAGTAAAGTTTTAAAAGATAAAGAAATGAGGGAGCTAGTCATGCAGACACCCGGGGAAGCATACTCTAGGCACAGGGAACAGCTAGTGTAAAGGCAGCATAATTCCAGGATGCCTTCCCTGATACCCAGTGCCTTAAAACAGGTGAATGTGAGAAGGCTCCTGTTCTCAAAGAAAGGAAAATGCTAGAAAACAGATCGCAAGCCAGCCAGAGCGATACCCGAACTGGTCCACATAAAACAGCTTGGGGATGGAGACTGATTTCTGGGTCCTTGTAGAGAACAGGCCTCCTTCCTGCCTCCATCTTAAGGACAAAAAAGAGGTTAAAGTAACCGAAGAGGCTGGGTTGCCCTGGCTTTACACCCTCCATTAAAATCCGCTTGCTGTTGCACACCTCTGCTGTGGCCTTGGTCTCTGTTCTGAGGGCATCTGTGATATGATTAGCCTAGTTCTGGTCTCTTGGGACTGTTCAGTAGAGCAGTTTGGATGTGCCCAGGCTCCTGGCTCCCGGCTCCTGGCATCCTCGCTGGGCTCTGCACTTGTCCTGCTTCAGCTGTTTATTATCTGGTTCCAAGAGAGACTTCAGTGCCGAAGTCTTGAATCCCCTTGATGGGGCACTTGTCTTTCAGGGAAGCCCATTCCCGGACTCCACGAGGAGGGCCGGAATAAATCGATGTGAGAGCTTGTAGGCTGACCACTTGTTTGTCGTGCTGCCCAGTTGATGCCCTGGGCTTCTAAGAATGGGTTCAGGTCAAGTACTTACTGAGGCTGCTCTGTGCCGGCCCTGTGCTCCGAGGACTCCAATAGACCCCAATCTTGAGGAATACACACAGCTCCAGAGATAGACAATTTCATTATGTTTTGCAAATGTCCACCCTGTCCTGGACCCCACTCACCCCCAAAATGTGGGATTGGGGCAGGTAAGTACTTCAGCCTCTGTGTGGTCCCCTGAGAAGGTTGTCTGGACCTCTTCCTGTTGGCTTGCCCTGAGAATCTTACTTTCCCTGGTCGTCAGACCTCTGTTTGGGCCTCAGAGTACTTCATTTTGGGAACTACTGAGACAGAACAGGTAGTGCAGGCACCCCTCCTCCCCCTCGAGGATGTGGCTCTGGAAATTTTTCCTCTCTTCAGACCTCCTCTCCCTGTTTTAGCCCTAGAAGCGGAGATAAGCCTAGACTCTATCTTTGGCCAAGGCATGACCTTTAGCTAATCATATCATTACAATCTCATCTGCATTGCAAATACTGAAGCTCCCATCATGCACCTAATGCCATGACAGTTCCAGAAATACCATATGAGGAAGAAAAAGGAGGAACCCAAGCTCCCTGCCTACTGGGAGGAGACAACAAGGCTAGTCAGCACCACGTTTTCCTGGGCTCCACCTCCAAGGAAAACAAATAGTTCATAACCAGCCATCTTGGCATGATTCGCTCATTCTCTTTCTCTCAAGCAAGCCCGCACTGCGCCTCCTTGAGTGTGTACTTTTGCTTTAATAAATTTTGCGCTTCCCTGCTTGCTATTCGTCTTACCCTTGAACTCTTCTTGTGGAATAAGACAAGAACCTTTCTAGCAATACCATTTTAGAAATACTTCTGCTCAAGCTTAGGCTTCTCCCTTGGGCCCAATTCTGGCATTTACCTGCTGACCAATAAGAGAGAGACACTTTCAACTCCTGACAAAAGTGTGGTGAGAAAGGTCTGCACAGGTTTAGAGGAGGGGTTCTGACTTGCTTAAGGTGGTCCTGTGGGCTTCCTGGGGAAGGGGATATTTGCATTGTTCTGCCCTCAAGAGAAACTGTTTAACCAGAGCCTAACTGAGCTGGTCTTCCTAGGTAGTCTCCCATCCAAATACTAATCAGGCCTGACCCTGCTTAGCTTCTGAGATCAGATGGGATCAGACTTGTTCGGGGTAGCATGGCCATAGACTCAGACAGGAATTTAAAACAACTGATTAATACGCTAAGGGCTCTAATGAAAAATGTGGACAACATGCAAGAATCAATGGGTAATATGAGCAGAGAGATGGAAACTAAGACACAATCAAAAAGAAAAGCTAGAAATAAAAAACACTGTAATAGAAATGAAAGCCTTTGATGCAGTTATCAGTACATTAGACATGGCCAAAAAAAGAATCAGTGAACTTGAACATATATCAATAGTAACCTCCAAAACTGAAATGCAGAGAGAAACAAGAAATATATGGAACAGAATATCCAAAAACTATGGAACAATTACAAAATGTGTAGCTTAGATACACAGAGCATACATGTACACAATGGGACTACCAGAGAAGAAAAAAGATAGGAAGGAACAGAAGAAATATTTGAAGTATTAATGACTTAGGATTTTCCAAAATTAAGGACAGATACCAAACCATTGATCTAGGAATCTCAGAGAATACTGAGTAAATACAACAAAATCTACAACTAGGCATATTATGTTGAAACTGTAAAAACATCAGAGACAAAGGGAAAATCTTGAAAGAAGTCAGAGTGGGGAAATATAGAGGAACAAGGATAAGAATTACATCAGACTTCTCTTTAGAAACCATGCCAGTAAGGAAAGAGTGAAGTTAAATATTTAAAGTGCTTTAAAAAAATGTAGAATTCTATATCAAGCGAAATTGTCCTTTGAAAATGAAGTAATACTTTATTAAACAAACTAAAGTCAAGGGAATTTGTCACCAACAGTGCTGCCTTGCCAGAAATGCTAAAAGAAGCCCTTCAGAGAGAAAGAAAATGATGTAGATCAGAAAATTGGATCTACTAAAAGAAAGGAGGAGTGACAGAGGAAGAATAAATTAAAGTAAAATAAAATCTTTTATTCTTAAACTAACATATGATAGTTTGTTCAGAATAGTAGTAGCAACAGTGTATTCAGTGATTATCCCTTATGGCTGAGTGAAATGAATGACAGCAGTGTTATAAGGGAATGGAGGAACTGGAAATTTTGAGGTACTTTCTGTGAAGCAATATAATGCTATTTGAAAGTGGATTGGATTAGCTGTAAATAAATGTACATCACAAACTCTAGGGCAAACCACTAAAAAAAAATGTTAGAAAAAAATAGTACAATTGATATATAAGAGAGGAGAGGAAATGAAATCATAAGATGCATAATTAAAACCAGAGAAGGCAGAAAAGAGTAGAGGACAATGGATAGAAAATAGTAAAATATATGGTAGCTGTTGATCCAACCACATCAATAATCATTTTAAACACCAGTGGTCTAAATACACAAATCAAAAGACAGACTGTCAGAGTGGATTGAAAAAAGACCCAACTATATATTGTCTACAGGAAACCCACTCTACATACAAGGACACAGATTAAGAGGAAAGGCATAGAAGAAATTCTGGGGGTTGGTTGCATAGCAGTGTGAATATCAACACTACTGAACTGTACACTTAAAAAGGTTAAGATGGTAAATTTTATGTTTATCACTATTTTTTTTTTTTAAGTAAAGGAATGGAGAAATATTTTACTAACACAAATCAAAAGAGCTGACTTCAGAGCAAAGAAAATCATTAGGGGAGAGAGGGGTATTATGATAAAAGGGCTAATTCTCCAATAAGACATATGCACTTAACAACAGGGAACCAAAATATGTAAGGCGAAACCCAGAAACTACAAGGAGGAATAGACAAATCCAGGATTATATTTGGAGACTTCAGCACCCTTCTGTCAGTAACTGACAGATCCAGCAGACAGAAAGTCAGTGAGGACATAGTTGAACTAAACAGCATTGAGCTCTATTTAACTGACATTCATAGAATACATCATCCAAGAACAGCAGGATAAACATTCTTCTCAAGCTCACATGGAACATTCAGCAAGATAGACCGCGTCGCACTCTGAGACACAAAGGCTCTCCATCTGTGGGTGATTGTCTAAGACAGTGTTCGGGGTCTCAGACTGTGGCTGGGGCTGGAGTGTTTACAGGCCACTGCAAGGTCCACAGCCAGAAACAAGGTCTATATGCCCATTATATGATGCATGGGTGGGTGAGACTTCTCCTGGGTCCCTTGGCATGTAATGCTGGACTCCACAGTGCCCACAGTTCCCACAAGGCACTTTTGTCCATAGATGGGTGCCTAATAGCTGTTGAATGGTGAGATACATGAGAGATATCTTACTCAGCCATGTTGCCGACGTCTTCCCAATTTTTAAATTCTTACTCCTTATCCTGAATATCTACCTGACAGAGGTTATTCTCCCCTGTCGTCTTCACCCTTTTATGGATGGGAACAACCTAGGCAAGAGTGAGGCTGGCTCTGTTCCTGGAGCCATCAGATGTTCAGGTAAGGATGGCAAAAAAGTTTGGTAACATTGAAGAGGAGAAAAAATATTACAATGTTATTTTGCATTTTACTAGGAGTCTGGAAAAGAAGGAAGTAGAGCAAGAATCATTAATGGTAAGTCGACATCTAACTCTGATATGCACAGTCACCAACAGTGGCAGTGGCAGTGTCATTCCTAATGACACCCAGTTTCTTCCTCCATCCCTCTGCTTGGGCGTCCCAGGGCTGGAGGATGTATGCTTCTGGGATGGATTCCCCTTTTCTTTGCTTATGTTGTTGCACTCCTGGGGAATGCTGCTGCCCTGTTTGTGATCCAGACTGAACATATTCTCCATGAGACCATGTACTATTTTCTAATCTCGTTGGATTCTATTGACCTGGGCCTGTCCGTGGCCACCATCCCTAAAACACTGGGCACCTTCTGGTTAACTCTCATGGATATATCTTTTTTTTTTTTAATTGTAGTAAAAAAAAAAGTTTTATCTTCTTAACTATTTTTAAGTGTACACTTGCTAGTGTTAGCTATACAGGTTTCCCCCACCTTGTGAAAGTAGAGCATTCCTATGAAACCTTTCATAAGCCAAGATGGCATAAAGTGAAGAGTGTCCCGTTTTATGAAAGTTTGTGTTTCACTGCTTTGCTTTGATGAAAGATCTATATTAGTATGGAAATGGCTTTTTCATGGAAGTGAAAATCCTCTTCAGATTTAATTTGGTTAGTGAAAGCAAGTATTAATGTAGGGTTCTTTTTGTAAAAGCGAAGTGGCATAATGCAAACTTTTGGAAAGTGGGAGATGCTTCCACTCACTGTTGTGCAATGAATCTCTATAATGTTTTCATTTTGCAAGACTGAAACTCTACACCCGTTGAACAACTACCCATTTTCCCCTCCCCCAACCTCTGGAAACCACCATTCTACTTTCTGTTTCTATGGAATTGACTACTTTAGATACCTCATATAAGTGAAATCACACAGTATGTCTTTTTGTGACTGGCTTATTTCACTTAGCATAATATTCTCAAGGTTCATGTTGTAGCATATGACAACACTTCCTCCTTTTTTAAGGCAGAATAATTTTCCATCATATATATATATATATATATATATATATATATATATATATATATATAATTTTCTTTACCCATTCATCCACTGTTGGACTTTTAGATTGCTTCCACATTTTGGCTATTGTGAATAATACTGCATTGGACATAGGTGTGAGGGTTTTTATTAACAGCCTTATTGGTATGTAATTCACATATCACATAGTCTGCCAATTTTATGGTTCAATGTTTTTTAGTATATTCACAGATATGTGCAACCACCACTCCAGTCAATTTAGGAGCATTTTCATCACCTCAGAAAGAAACCTTTCTTTTAGCCACCATCCCCTGCCCCCACATCCTCCCCATTCAGCCCTCAGCAACTACTATCATATTATGTCTATATAGATTTTTGTATTCTGGACTTTCATAGGAATGGAATTGTATAGTCTGTGGTCTTTTGTGATTGGCTTCTTCCCTTTAGCATAGTGTTTTAAAGATTCATACACATTGTAGCATGTCAGTACTTTATTCCATTTTGTGGCTGAATAATATTCCATAGTATGGTTAACCATATTTTGTTTGTTTATTCATCAGTTGGTAGACATTTAGAGTGTTTCCACCTTTTGGCTGTTACATAATGCTGCTATAAATATCTGTTTACAAGGTTTTGTGTGGACATATGTTTTCATTTCTTTTGGGTTTATACTAGATGTGGAATTGCTGTCATGGTAACTATGTTTAATCATTTGAGGAATTGCCAGGCCATCTTCCGCAGTAGCTGGACCAGTTTTACATTCCTATCAGCAGTGTATGAAGGTTCCAGTTTCTCCACATCCTTGCCAACACTATCTCTCTTTTTGATTCTAGATACCCTTTTGGGTGTGAAGTGGTATCTCATTGTGGTTTCTATTTGCATTTCCCTAATGGTTAGCGATGTTGAGCATTGGCCATTTGCATATTTTCTTTGGGAAAATGTCTATTCAGATCTTTTGCCCATTTTTTTAATGGTGTTATCTTTTTATTGTTGAGTTGTAAGAGTTGTTTATATATTTTCAATAGAAGTCCCTTATCAGAAATACGAATTGCAGATATTTTCTCCCATTGTGTGGGTTGTCTTTTCATTCCTTTTAACATACGCAAATTACAGCTATAAATTTCCCTCTGATCACTGCTCTCATGCCTAAGTTTTGGTATGTTGTGTATTCATTTTCATTCATCTTAGAGTATTTTCTCTTGTATGTGATGAGTCACTTGTCTTGCTGTTTTCAAAATTCTTTGTCTTTTGAAAGTTTGAATATGATGTCTAGGTATGGATCGCTTTTAAATTTATCCTACTTGGAGCTCGTTGCCCTTCTTAGATGTGTAGATTACTATTTCTCATGAAATATGGGAAGTTTTGAGCCATTATTTTTTCAAATACTCTTTCTGCCCTTTTTTATGTATATGTTGCATGGTGTCCCATATGGTCTCTGTTTATTTTTCATTTTTCTTTCTGTCCCTCAGATAGGTTAATTTAAGTGGGCCTGTCTTCAAGTTTGCTGATTTTTTTTCCTGCCTGGTCATGTGTGCTGACCCACTGAGCCTCTCTAATGAAATGTTTATCTGTTATTGTACTTTTCAACTCTAGAATTTCTGTTTGGTTCCTTTCTATAATTTCTATCTCAACTGATAGTCTCTATTTTGTGAGACATCATTCTTATTCATGTCTTTAGCCATGGTTTCCTTTAGCTCCTTGAACATATCTTAAATAGCTGATTTAAAACGTGATGCTAGGGTAAGTTAAAATACTACAAAGCTTGCTGCACTTACCAAGGTTCTACTGTCTTTCTTGACTTAACACTCTCTGGGTTGCTGCAGGCCTCTGGTTAGTTTCTAGAGTTTTGTGAAAATTGATTCTGTTAGTATGTGGCAAGATTTTTTATTCCTTTTATGGAGGAAACAAGCTTTTGGTATTTCTTATTAGACCATTTTTGTTGACGCCCTCTGCTTGGACTTTGATTCAAACAAACTATAGAAAGGTATTTTTGAGACAACTGGCAAAAACTGAACACACACTGGTTATTAGATTACTAAAATTTTTATTTCGTTGGCTAGGAAAATTGTATTATGGTCATATATACTTTTTTAAAGACCCTAACTGTTAGAGCTATATAGTGGTGTTTAGAATTTTCTTTGATTTGCTTTCAGGTACTCCAGCTCACATGCAAAATGTATATGTGGGAAGAGAGATGAATATACAAGAGAGGTAAGACATAATGGCACATGTTGATTATTGGAGCTGGGTGATGGGTACATGGAGGTTCACTGTACCATTTTATTTTTGTGTTTGAAAATTTTTATAAAAAGTTTTTGTTTTTGTTTTTGTTTTTTTGTTTTTTGTTTTTCTTTTTAAAGAGAAGGGTTACTCTTAGGTCCAAACAGGGCTTTTTTGAACTGGGAAAAAATGATTGAGTCCCTCACTGGCCTTAGGTAGAGGGAAGTAAAACAATGTCCTGGAAGATAGGCAGGATGTGTGATGAGAGAATTAAGGCTAAAGAAATAGAAGCAATCAGGCACCCTCAGGATAAAAAGAACAAGTTATATAGCAAGCAAAGAAATGTAACCATCTCTGGGTGTGGAAGGCAAATGAATTGACAAGTTAAGTTCAGGCTGATGCCTAGACTCAACTCCCAAGTCCATGGTCTCAGCCACTACACTCTACCATATCCCAGAGTGGTAAGAAATTCTTTCCTGCGGGTGACAAGAGAAGTGTTCCCACCTGAGACCATTCCATATGGCTTGAACAGAACTATGATAAAGACACAAAGCTGGAGGTATGCCTAGGGTGACAGGGCTCCAAGGGCAGAGTCCTGGGACGAGATAGGCGTTTGTCGTGAGTGACCCACAGCCTCAAGACATGAACTGGGGAGAGGGAGACGTCTCTGATGATGCTGGAATCAGTGACGTGCCAGTTATTTTGATTGACACTATAAAATGTGCACTTGTAAGTTCTTTACACCATACTAAATACAAGAACTTCAAACCCTGAGGGAGTGTGGGAGATCTACATTCAAAGGAGAACCTACCTAGCCTGCTCCACAGCCAGCTTTCCAAATGGGGACAAGAACCTTCAGGGAAGACGCGTCCTGCGGCCTTACCTAAAGGACGAGAGCTTGGGAAATAGGAACCAAAGGAAGCAGTCAAGAACATGCCATTCTTTTCCTTAATAACCCTTTCCTTAAGAGGAGCAGTAGGAAATATATTTTAAGACACAAAGAGCCCCTGAACTTGTCTTTGGACACAGCTGAGGGATTTGAATCTCTTCTGCAGTCAGTTTAAGAGAGGAGAACTAGGGGAGGGGCCAGGGGCACTGCAGGGCAGAGGACAAGCTATAGGGCCCCGTAGGAGAAAGGCAGAGCTGACCCCCCTCACCTGCATCCGGCCCCAGAGAGCCACTGCCAAAAAAGGGAGATGAGCAGCAAGGTGCCTGAGACCATAGTGCAAAGCTCAGCAGATTGGGGCTTTCCACTGTACAGCAGAGGTGCTGGTGTTTGGGGGGTAGTGGCCAGCAGACCCTGTAACATCCGAACAGGATGGGGAAGGGATGCACGAGACAAAGGGCCTGGGGCCATTGCTGCTCTGCCTCACATTGTCACCACCGCTGCCATGTTGGGCAGGGCAGGAATGGCTCCTGGAGCACGGCGGGTCTGGACTGTCTGGAAGTACAACCTGCAGGTCACTGGAAAACGAGGGGCCAGAAGATGCCACACATCTTCCATGTGAGGTGAGCGTTGAAACCAGCACCCTGTGTACTGCCACCCAGAGTCCCTAACTGAAGATGCCCATGGCCCCAGGTCCATATTACAACTATTTGACTAAAGAACAGCTTTATTGATGACCCGAGGGAGTCAGGGTCACTCCTGGGCAGTGTCAGCCTGCAAGGCCTCCTCCAGGCAGGAAAGCCACTCACATGATTCGTGGAAATTCCTAACAAGAGGTGAGATCACCACTCCTAATTATACGAAAAATTCCAAA
The DNA here is from genome assembly GCA_028627145.1 of Eidolon dupreanum. Lineage (NCBI taxonomy): Eukaryota > Metazoa > Chordata > Mammalia > Chiroptera > Pteropodidae > Eidolon > Eidolon dupreanum. The sequence goes on along the minus strand of CM053503.1, from coordinate 2,747,429 downwards.
TCCTGATTTCAGAGTCAACAAAAGAAAGTCAGAGGCTGGAGTCCTGATGGGTGTCACCACCCCTGCCTGTGGGGGCTCAGGAGACTGGCCAAGTTCACCAGCATCTGTGGGGCCATGAAGACAAGAGGCCGGGAGGGCCACAGGATAGTGCCCCAAGACAAGTTTCCAAGAGGGTTCACACGTGGGCAGTGCCGGAACCTGGCCCTGAAGTCTGCTGGGGTCGGTCACCAGGCAGGCATGGCTAGCAGAGAACCCTGCCTTCTGGCCCTCGGGGTGCCGAGGCTCCGTGGTCTGGGCTCAGTGGTGCTGCTACAGCCTGTCACGTGTCCCAGTTCCTCATTGCTGCGGTGACCCCAGCTTACTGACAGGATACAAGTACCACATTACCACCCCTGAAGGGTTGATGACCACTGTGAAGTTGGTTTCAGTCCGGAGGCCACTGATGACATCACCCGTGTAGACATTCTGGGCCTGCAGTGGGGAGGGACATAACCAATGCCACCATAAGAATGGCCGTGCAGAGACCCCCTTAGAGGATGTAGAGCCTGGACTCTGGCTCGTCTGTGCTGGGCCTCCAGGATGCACGACAGAAGTGGGAGCCTCAATCTCCTGTCACTTCTCCCCTGGCAAAGCCCAGACACATGCAGTACTGAGTCCAGTCCACAGAGGGCCTGAGGACCGTGCCAGCACGGCCGACTGGTGAGGGGAGGAGCACGGCCTCAGCGGTAAGGGGACTCGTTTATACGCGGTGGTTCTGTGTGTGTAGCCTGGAGACGCCAGGCAGAGGGCAGCACCGCCCGTGGCCGTCAGTGCCACAGCTGCCCCGCGGCGTAGGGGAGGCCAGGTGGAGAACCTCCCCAGCAACACCCTTCCAGGGTAGTGCCAAAGGTGCTCCCTGCCTGCAGGCGCTCACCTCATGCAGGCCGGAGCCGGTGAAGTTGAGCTGGGCGAGGGAGGACCGGTAGTGATAAGGCATATCCGTCCTGCGGCTGAAGAAGACCAAGGCGTAGGAGTAGCCGGCCAGCGGCCGCATGTACACTTCAATGTAGGACTTCTCCTGGGGCGGAGGATGGTTACTGGGATACCTGCTCAGGCAGGCCCAGAAGTCCCCTTCCCAGTCCTTCCCTGAGTCCCAGGTCCCCCCAGCCCACAGTTGTACATCACGTAAAAGCTGGGGGGGGAATACTACAGACCTTCGACATCCCAACCGTCTAACTCTGCATTCCTTCTTTCCCTGCCTTGGCAGACGCTCCCCAGCACTTACTCTGTGCCAGGCCCCAGGCTAGGACACAAATGCTGCATGAGGTGCTGCCTCAGCACACTCGTAGGGTCATGGGAACGACAGACGCAGGCAGCTGCTGCACTGGAGTGGAGGGCACTGGCCAATGGGGATGAAGAACTCTGCCCTGAGCAGCCAGGAGGGTGGACCCCCATCCTCCGGAGGTCCCTGGCCTGGCAGGGATTAGTTACTGCCTCTGGGCCTCACCTGTTCTTCAGGTGCCTTCTACAGGTGTGTAGCTTTTACTAGAGAGGGAAGGGGCTGCGCAAACCAGCTTCGAGGCAACACTGCTGGAGTCAAGTCTTGTTGTGCCATTTACCACTGTGGGCCTTGGGCCAGTTACTTAGACTATTCAAGTCTGTTTCCTCATTTGTAAAGCAGGGAAGGAGTATCTCGAATGCCCAGCACACAGTAGGCGATCAATAAATAGTGGACACCAGTACTAGCAGTAGTCGTATTCCTTGGCATTAACAACTCTCCAGGGCTGGAGGGGAGCCCCAGTTCTCTACCAGACATCACAGCTGTGTGCCCAAATCTTATGCTTCCAAACTGAGGGGCCTCACTGTTCCTGTGAACTTGTGTGGTGACGCCTCCCTGCCCCGAATCCCATTTGGAGCAGCTCCCTGTAGAGTCTTTAACTGAATGCAACCAGCAGGTGGGGCTGAGCAGATTCAGAGACACCGCCCCCCCACCACCATGTCACCTCCAGGCTCGCTGCCTTGTTCCCTGGGGAGCCTGGTCCCTCAGCCTCTCTTCCGTTCTCTACACCCCAGTACCTTGAGAATCCTGCGTCCCTGGATGCCCAAGGGATCCTGGTTGATTTTGATCATGAGTGGATTCTGCAGAATGTCCATGTTCTGGGCGGACATGGCACGCAGATCTGTGGACATGAAGAGGGGGGCCGCCAGCACCGTCCACAGGGCCATCTGGGCCCGGGCTTGCTCGAAGCTGAGGCCAAAGTTCCCAATGAGCAGCTAGGGGCAGAGGAGAGGAGCGGTCAGCTCTGCCCTCGTCAGGGACCAGCCCTAAGCTTGTAGCTGAGGCAAGAGATGATGGATGGGCAGGACGGCCGCGCATGGGATTCTGGTCTGGTGAACACCACTCCCCAGCAGTGTGGCCTCGGGATTCATCGAGTCACTTTCCATCTGAGCCTCAGCTTTTTATCTCACCAAGAAAATGGGGGAGCTGCTATGCTCTGACGTCACAGGACCAATGGGATCCTGTTGCCAAAAGCGTTTATAAACTGACACAGGAGTCGGGAGATACACCCAGGGTGGCCGTGGTGGGAAACCAGACCCAGATAGAGTTTCTGCTTACACCAGTAGCCACCCTCCCAACCACAGCTGACTGGACCAACAGGGACCCCCGACCAGCACAACCAATCCGCTGATGGACACAAACAATTATTGCTAATGCAACATGCTTATGTACTTAGTGATGCCAATTTAAGCACTGTATATGTGCCAAACTGTGCCAAGCATTTTAAAAGGTCATTGATTTCACCCTCAAAACAATTCTATATAAGGTAGCTACTATTATTTTTCTCATTTTCCCATTGATGAAACTGAGGCACAGAAAAACTTCAGTCACTTGTCCAAGGTACATGGCAGAGCTGGAACTAGACTCTGAGGCAGGCCAATTTCTGTTTCTCCAGGTACCCACCATCTGGCCAAGTATTTATAATTATTATAATCATCACTGGTAGTAAATGCTTGTTGACTAAACGAAGAGATGGCTATAAAACTATAAGATAAATTGCAAAAGCATTTGAATCACAAGGGTTATGAGTGAGGCAGGTTTGAGGGGCCGGTCCTGCCTGTGGAGGCTCTGCAGGAGGGTAACGGGGTGCAGGCCACTGGAGGAAGGATCGGGCAGCCTGGGCGAGGACAGTCTAGGGAGGGAGAGGCAAGAGCTGTGGAATATCCACGTTCTTCACCCTGCAGAGGGATAACGTCTCGCACAAGAGGCACTACTGACCAAGTTCTCAAGTCTCAAGCATCAGAACTGCCTGGGAAAACTGTCGACAATGGGCATTCGCAGAGCTCCCCCAACATTCTGATCTGAGGGGTGGGGCCCTGGGAACAGAATTATGAATAAGCTCCAAGGTGAGTCTAAGGCAGCTGGCTCAAGGCCACATTTCAGAGATGCTGCTCTCGAACCCGGCAGTGAGCACCCAGTTAGAGGGCACAGGGCAGTGGGGAGCAGGTCCATCCTGGATGGTGGGCCTTGGGATACCCCCTCCACGGTACCATGTCTGGGTCATTCCAGTGCCCAGGGCCCGCCACTGGCTGTAGTATGTCCTGGTGGTCCACGAACCAGTCCAGGATGGAGAGCACGCTCCTCCAGGAGTCCTGGATGTCGTCATAGTTGCGCCAGAGGTTGCAAGTGTCTGTCAGCACACTGTAGTTCACCTGGATGGGGGTGGGCAGAGTCCAGCGCCAGAGTCACACCCTGCTGCCCAGAGGCCTACACGGGCTGGGGAGGCCCAGCAGGGGACAGAGGGTGGGGAAGGAGAAAGAGAAGCTCTAGCCTATTCAGGATGTGGAAGGCCTCAGAGGGTGGCCCCGCCCTGGGGCTGCTCAGGCCTCCCACGCGTGCTGGCACCAGAAGCCTACCCTGCCCTCCCATGCCAGCTGTGGTCAGGCCCTGGGTACAGGCCCAAGCTGGTGTACCAACGTCCCTGCCACATACCCACCCCGTGTCCTCTCTGAGTCCCACCACTTGCCAGCACTCCCCCTCAAGTCTGCAAGTCTGATCCCACCCTTTCTAGTGTCCTAGGTGCTTCGGGGTCCCTGGTGAGATGTCCTCAAGGATCCTCAGAGGCTTGGCCCCACCTGCCTGTCCTCACCAGCCTTCTGGATCTCGTGGCCCACTCAGTACAACCCAGGATTCTGACCACTTGGGCTGGGTGCTGTGTTGGCGCACCACAGGTGGTTCCCATGCCGTGGACACCAACCCCTTCCACCCGCCTGACAACTGCCTCCCTGTATGACCCAGGCTGGCAGCGGCCCCTCTGGGGTACTTAGGATGCTTTCTCTAGACCTATAAACTAGCACAGGGCCAACCCCGGTGAGAGCAGCCCTGACTGCACAGGAGGTGCCAAGGCTGATGTGGGGAACACTGCCAGGCAGGCACACAGAACAGCTTACCTTGGGGGGGAGACCCCCTTCATAGGCTGGCCAGCTGCAGGAGAAGGCGATGGGGCGGCCTGTGGCATTCAGGGCAGCAGCCATCATGGGATACCCTGGAGAAGTCCAACCCCCACATTTGAGGACAAAGGAGGTGCAGGAGACAGTCCATGGACTTAGCCCAAACATTCTCCCACCAAATGTGAGGAAACTGGCTCAGCAGAAGTGCCTCCCTCTGTACCCAGAGCCGCAAATACTTCCCAGGTGGGCGTGGTGCCAACATCCTGGGAGCTGACATCCCCCAGCCCTTGGCTGAGGGGAAATGGGCAACACCACTCCCTAGGGAGCTCAGTCAGGTGGGTACTGGTGGCCCTTCCACAGCCATCTCCCCCTGTCTACCTGATGGCCCTCAGTCAGCTGGGGGACTCACCCTTGGCCCGTTCCTCGGGGGTCGAGTAGCAGCCATCCAGCTTCAGCATGTCCACCTTCCACTGGGCGAAAGTTTGAGCATCCTGGGTCACCTTGTCTAGCGTGGTGCCTGGGTAACCCATGCAGGTAAAGTTGCCCACGTCCTCATAGATGCCCAGCTTCAGGCCCAGGGAGTGAGCCTGTGGGGGAGTCGAGGATACAGTGGGCTCAGGCAGGACCCCCAGGAAGCCACCTCACAGGTACATCTGACCAGGCCCCGTTAAAACCTTCGGTGGTGCCCCACTGCCCGAAGAAAAGGGTGTGCTTGCTGGCCAGCCTCTGCCAACTGTGGTCCTTCCTCTCCCTCCAACGCACATCTCCATGGGCTGTTCTTGCCTCTGGGCTCTTGTTTCTGCCATTCCTTCTGCCTCGAACGCCATCTACCTGGTACCAGCTCAAGAACTGCCTCCTTCGAGAACCTTCCTGAAATCCTAGGCTGGATCAGACACCCTTCCTGGCTCTCATCCACCTCAATGGGCCAGAACTAGCTGTTCATTTATGTTTCCCTCTCCAGACCGAATTCTCAAGCAGGCTGGGGTGGAAAGAGCGGTTTGGCCCCCAGGCCAAGGGGCAGGGCTGGGGTGGGGCTCACGTAGTCAGCCAGGAAGGCAATGCCATTGGGGAAGCGCTTGGCATCGGGCACCAGGTGGCCGTTGTTATCACGCCCACCAATCCAGCAGTCATCAATGTTAAGGTATATGTAGCCCAGGTCTCGCCAACCATCCTGCGCCAGCCGGTCGGCCATCTCCATGAAGAGCCGCTCACTGGTGAGAGGGGCAGGGGATGGGCAGCTTAGTGGCCCAGCATGTTCCCTTTCCTCAGAGCTTCTCGAATGCTCTGAGTGTGAATCCAGCCTATAAGAACACTGGCCTTTCTGTCAGCTGAAGACTAAGCCAGGTAACAATTGCAAATCACAACCAGAATTATGTCATGAGCCCCAAACAGGGTGAAATTGAAAGGAATGGTCTGGCCCCCAGGCTAAGAGGCAGGATGAGCCAGGGGAAGCATGCAGGGTCTGGCCTAGCTTTAACAGTTATCTCCTTTCGATTATCTCAGGGACTAGGTCCATTACAAGGTACCTGCCCCACAGCCCTGACAGTCCCCACAGAAGCCCCAAGCAGGTCGTGAGGCTGAGTGTCAGATATCCCAAAAGTCACCTCTGGCTGCAGTCTCTCTGGGATGGGGAGGTGGCTTTAACCCTGTTCTCTTTTCTTACTGACTCTCCATGCCCTGCCCCTACTCTGCAGGACCCTGAGTGACGCCTGTCAGGCGGTGCAGGCCTTACTCACCTGATGCAGTTCTTTGGGTCCTCATCACAGTTAATGTTGCAGCGGAACCGTTCCCAGGCCAGCCAGCCCATGGGTGGCGTCCGCAGGAGCCCGTTCTCCAGCACCCGCACCTGGCCCACCAGGGCCAATAAGAGCACTGTAGGGGTTTGGCGGGATGACTATGAGTGGCTCCCACAGCCCTGGCCCTCCTCCCAACCTCCAGGTGCTGCTCAGCCCCACAGAGGCTGCTGGCCTCCATATTAGAATAATGAGACTCCTGCGTTTAAGGCAGAATTGGCTCTTCCTGCAACTACTGGCTCCTGCAGTACAGTGAGCGGGTGGATGGTGCTTGGAGTAGGGCAATGTGTTCAAGACCTGGGCCCCACTTGCTACTGTCGCCACAGCAGTGCTGGAATTAGCAAAAACTAACACCTGAGGGCATGTCCTTTCCATACCCTGACCAGTTCCCCCCACCCTATCACACAGAACTTGACAGGACACTGTAGTCAGACTCCAGGTCCCCTGAGTCCCATCGAGGATCTTGGCTCTCTACCACAAACCCCCCAAGAGGCCTCAGAAGGGCTAAAGAGGTCAGCCAAGTGGAACCTGCACTCAGCCGGCTCACCTGGGAGAGAGAGCCCTTTCCCTCCCAGGCCTGTTTCCTTATCTGTAAGATGAAGTTAATGTACTGACTTCACAAGGCTGTTATCACATAACAGCACATGCTGGTATCACATAATGTAGGGCCTCTGCACGTTGGGGAGAGGGGCTGAGAAAGGAGGGGGCCCCTTTAGAGGGGAACTGATTCCTAGGTGAGCAGCATTTCCTTCTCCTTTTCCCGCCCAGCTCCAGGAATAAGAGGAACATGTCTCCCCACATACCCACATAGGGAAGGAGGCCCAGACACCAGAGGGCTGGACTCCTTCCAGGCAGCCCCACCCCCACTGGTCAGCTACCCTCCCGTGTAGGTTACCTGTCTTCCACAACATGGGTCTGGATTCAGCGTCTCAGGACCTGACCAGATCTGCTCTGCTTTTATCAGCTTTATATGTTGGACTTTGGAAGCTAAGAAACGTTAGAAAAGCACTTGGGGTCATTACTGCCTGTCTAGCCCTGTCTCCTTGAACCCTAGGCGTAGATCCCACACTAGGTCCTCAAGCCGCCCTCACTACCCCCATTCCCTCCCAGCTATCACTTCTTCCTTCAGAAATACTAAACAAGGTGTCTTGGACATCAGACCTCACCCCCCTACGCAGGGTTGGACGCCCCAATAGCCCAAGGGCGCCCCTTCGCTAGGCCGGGGCCAAAGAGAGGCAGCGTCTGGCTCGAGGACGCCCAGGAAGAAGAGAGTTGACAGGCGGAGACCAGGCTCCAGACTCCCACTGGGTCTGGGTTGCCATCCACGGCCGCCAAGGACGGAAGACCCCGCGCGGGGACCCCCAAGCACAGAGTGCCCTGCCCGTGGCACTTACCTGCCGACGCGCTCACACCAACCGCCGCCTCTGCCTCCAGAGCCGCCGACCGCTGCAGTCACTTGATTCGCCAACGGCGTTCCAGAGGGGCGGGGCCTGACGGCAGTCAACCTTTCCCGGAGGAGCCTATCAGAATGCCCCTAGTAACGCCGTGCCTCGCCCTCTGTGGGGCTCGATACGCCCTCCGGACTTCTCAAAGCCCCGCCCCCTTAGCGCTCCAGCTCTGCTGCGCGCACCCGCGGAGCCGCCTTAGGGACCGGATGTGCTGCTGCTCCGCCTCCTCCGAGGCTAGACCTGTCACCTCAGCAGGATCCCTGAGGGCGAGGATAGTCCCCGGCACATCGTAGACGCGCAAAAAATAGCCGGGGCTCGAATACCCGCTAAGGGTTTTGTTAAGAGGAAATGAGAGAATGCTCTGAAGCATGGTGAGTAGTAAGCCTTTCAAAACCGGTAGCGGAAGATGAATGGGCTTGCGAGTAAGATGGGGGAGGGAAAGCAAACCAGGTGCAGCAGAGCACAACAGCTCTTGTAAACCCGCAGGCTCTCCTCTCCTGCCTGACACTGCGGCCACTGGTTTTGCTAGCCCAGGCACTCTGCATATTTCTTCCCAATTTCGGTCATCGAAAATTTATTGAGCAACTACTAGATGTCAAACACTTCATTCTTGGCACCTTTGCTTAAATGGCCACTGGGCATCTCAAACATAAGGGGCCCCAAACCAAAATACCTGCCACTTTCCATTTCTCATGTAATGGCAACTGTCCTTCCAGGTGCTCAAGCCAAAACCTTGGAGTCCTCCTTACATCTGCTTTTCCTCCCTCCCCACGTCCAGTCTCGGCAAGCCCTGTGATCTCTACCTTCAGAACCTATCGCAAATCTAGCCGCCTCACTACTCTCCCAGCCCCCCATCACATCTTGCCTGAATTTGTGCCGCAGCCTACATTTCACCCACATTTATTCTCTCCACAATAGCTAGAGTAATCCTTTAAAATATAGCTCAGGTCACTCCTTGCTCCGAGCCCCTGCGATGTCTGCTCATCTCAATCTGGAGTAACGGCGCCCACAGATATACAAAGCCCCAGCCCACACACTCCCACCTCGTCTCCTACGCTCTCCCGCGACCTCACTGCTGCCTGGCACACTGGCCTTCTCGCAGTTCCTCAAACACAACAGGCCTCACAACCATTGCACCAGTTGTTCCCTCTGTCGGGAATGCTCTACCTCCCCATGATGGCATGACTGGCTCCATCATTTCCTTCAAGTGTTTCTCAAATGTCACCTTAAGGAAGCCTACCCTGATGATCCCATTTAAAACTGTAACCTTCCCCGTCTCACAATTTCCAATCTTTCTTTATATTTTCCACTACCTTCTAACACATTTGTTATGGTTTATATTATTAATTGAATAAACATTTAGTGAGAAAGGCACATAATACACAGGAAATAAAAGCAGGAGTATAAAGAAATTTTCTCTAGTGGTTAGTGCTAAGACGAAAATATAACCCAGGGAGGGATACGATAGACTTGAGGGTAGGTGAAGGGCAGGCCTCCCCAAGATGTGCTGCTTTGGCATATGGATTACTTTGAGCTAAAGGCAGTCAAGACCCTGTGGGCTCAGGAGAAACTTCTGTGCCCCCCATGACTACCTACAAGAATTTAAATTAGGGGCCTTGCCCATAATAAGAGTTATTACCAGAGATAACATTTTATGACCTATCTATGTCAGGGCAAACATCTAATTACTGAACACCTGTGCTTGATCCGCAAAGTCTTATCACTCTCCTCCTGTGTGAAGCCCCAGGTCTCTCACCGCATTCCTTAGCTCAGGATGCCTTACTTCACCGTTCTGTCTCTGAACCTTTCATGTATGTGGGGTCTCAGACTTTCTCATGTATGGGGGCTTCCTGCAGCTACAAATGTAATTAAATTTGGTTATTTCCTCTTGTTAATCTGTCTCATGTTGATTTAATTATTAGACCAGCTGAAAGTACCTAACCGATGTGAAGGAGCCCTGAAGAGTTAAAAGCTGAGGGGCAGGGGGTGAGGAGGAAGAGCGTTCTAGGCTGCATGAACTGCGAGGGAAAAAGCCCTGAGTGGGAACCAACACATTCAGGGACACATGTTCTGAGCTCGCCTTCGAGGGCCACAGGGAAATGCCAGGCTCCTGCATTTGCTTGTGCTTTCCTGCAACCTAAGCCACTGGTTTAGTTTTGTTTTGTTTGGAAAGGGGGTGGAGGCAGCAAAAGTTATACTCTGAGATTGATTCTTTCTTTGCCAACAATTCATTTAGCACATTATGGGAATTATAATAATTTCACAAGCCAATAGCATACCAGATAATTTCTCTTAATAAACAAAATAAGGAAATAACATACTCCAAACAAATGACAGATTAATCACACTATTGTTTCAGGCAAGGGGTGGTGAAGGAGTAAATCCAAATTTAGTAGGGAGTGCCTTTTTGTATGAGGAAACAGTCTGGAGACTCAGCAACCAACCGAAGAGCGGATTTCCAGCGGCCAGCGCAAAAGTAAAAGTCCCCCGTTGCTAGAGCACTGTTGCTAGGAAACGAAGACGCCAGTTTTAGCCGGGACTGCTGAGGTGCTCTGCTGATTTCTTCTGAGACTGCTGCAAGGTTTAACACTACAAGGGACCAAAGAGTAGCCTTGGCCACAGGTAGGAGCAAATGTCTCAATTGAGAGTTTTTTTTGAGATTAGGAAAGAGTCGCTCAAATAGGCCATACACTCTCGGCATTTATAGTCTAAATACCTCCAGGCCACAGTTGCTTTACCACAGGTTCTCATCCATGAGCCCCCAGCAGGGCCTATCTATCAGCAGCTGGGCTGCTGACTGCTTGTCAACCACAACAGACGTAGAATGATGACATCCTGACACGACTTATACTTCATACTTATGTCAAAGCAACTATTTCTTTTTCTTTGATCTTAAACAAGTGGATTAAAACAACTTCACTTAAGTCACAAACAAAAGGATTTGAAATGGCATTAAACCAATACACAACACGGGCCTACCTTAGACTGACCGCAGGCAGAGCCTGGGCGTTGCGGGTGCGTTGCAGGCCACCGAGAATGGCACAAGCAGAAGTGGGTAACCCCAGAAGCAGAAATCTGGCCACTCCGGGGGCCCAGTTGGGTGGCCAGGAAGCTACGTCGGGCCTTGAGGGCTGAGTAGGAGCCCGCCCAGAGGAGGCGCGCGGGCGAGGCGGACTGAGGCTTGGCTCTGCGGGAGGAGTGGGCGGGGCGGGGAGAGGGGGCCTGGAGGGGGCAAGGGGAGGACTCAGAGTTTCCATGGCAGGGAGGTGGGGGTGGCTCAGTACGCGGCCGGCCGACGGCTTGAGGTGGGACCCTGGGTTCGAAGCCGCCCGCCACTGACCAGCTCCGTGGCTCAGGCTGGTCCTGGCCTCTCCCGCCTCAGTTTCCCTCCCGCGTGAACCAAGGGCCATCTTCACCGACCCAGGCCTGGTGAGTCCTGGACCGGGAGGCGTGGGGGCGGCGACTCGCGCCGCGCGGGCGGGGTCTTCCCGCGCTCGGGGTCTCCCCGCCCCCGCAGCCCCGCTCGCGGCCTGGCGGTAGCGCGGGGTCCGGGGACAAGATAGCCCCGGGGAGCGGCCGAAGCCCGGCCCACGGGCCACCCCGCAGGGCTTCGGCGCGCTGGGCGGCGCGGAGGCGAGAGAGGGCCCCGCGGGCGGCGGGAGGCGGCGGCCCCGCGAGGGCGTGGCTCGCGGCGACGTGGCAGGACAGCCCCTGAGCGCGGATGGCGAAACCGAGAGAGCCGCCCAGCCCCGGGGCTGCGGCGCGCGCCGGGGAGCTCCTGAGGAGGAAACCCCCGTTTCAGGGCCCACCCGGGGCCGCCGGGTCCAGCGCCCCAGCCCACTGATCCTCCAACAAAAAAAATCGGGAAAAACGCGGTGCACAGGCCACCCGCCGAGCGTGCGGTCCGAACCTCGCACCCTTGGGAGGGATTGTGGGGAGCGCCCTTACCAGGCACGCGGCGCGGGAGGAGGGACAGACCCGCACTCCGGACCCCTCTCCCCGCGCCGGGTGCTGGGCCCCGGACCGAGGTGAGGCCACTCCAGCAAACGTCTGTGATCGATCGCTTCTCTAGAACCCCTCCCCCATTCCAGGACCCTGCTTCCTTCTCTCATAGCCCTTGTCACGACCCGTCCTTCCGTTATTTACTATTTAATTAATTTTAAATTCACTTGTTATTTTCATCTGTTTGTTTACAGTGTGTCTCCGCCCTGGAACGTAGGCTCCAGGAGGGAAGGCCTTTGATTTGTCCACCGTTGTATTCCCAGTTACTTCAACAAATACTGCCTAAGGGCCTCTGCTATCCCTGCTCAGGGCTGGATATTGGGGTTACACCGGGAGCCAAGCCAAGTCCCGCTGGAGACATTCTGGGGCTGGGGTCAGCACTGTAAACACAGAAGAGGTCATTATGGGGTGAAGGAAATGAAAACAATTGAGGGGGCTGTTGGCTAGGTCATGTTGAATCAGGCCACCTTGGTGATCAAGGAGCACCTTAGATACAGTGATCAGGGCAGGCCTCTCAGATTGGGTGATCTAAATTAAAGCCTACACATAAACTGTGTGACAAGTGCTAGGAGGGAATAACCAGAAGCTATGAGGGCACTTAACTCTGACCTAGCCTTAGGGGCCAAGGAGTTGAGGTCTGAAGAGTGAAGGTCAGGACAATAGGCCTCAATCCCTTAAGATGCTCCTAGGAGCCTGGCCTGGGTGGGTGAGTGGGTAGGGGATTATAGGGCCAGGGAAGGCTTCCTGGAGGAGGTGGTGGTTTCACTGGGGCCCAAAGGCTCAGAGCTCTCTTCCCTTAGGATGGGCTGACTGGATTTGAGAATTATTTTGCAGGTGCACTGGGAGTCACGTGATCAAAGGGTTGAGCCAAGTGGCCAGACAAGAGAGGTCCCTGCCCCCACCTAGCAAGCTCTGCTGGTAAGTGAGTTGTTGCCAAGACTTGCCCCCAGAAGTTGTGAAGGAATCAGAAGAACAAGTTCTTCTCACTGGCCATGTGACCTTGTGCAGTTCACCTTCACTGCTTTGGGCCTCAGTTTTCCTACCATGAGTCAGGAGGGTCATAGAAACCCTGGAGGTTTGACCTCAGGGTTGGTGCTAAGGGGCCCCCAGATTGGAGGATGGTTTAAGCACAAATCTGTGGATTTGAGATTTATTTCAGCTCGGTTGAGGCCTGTTTCTTTGGATTTTCAAAAGCTGTGTCAAAGCCCAGCCATACCTCCTGGTCTGATACAACCCCATTATCCTTTTGTCTGAGTCCTCTGGTGTCCAGTGTTTTGCATGGCCCTCACAGAACCCTTTGAAAGAAAGGGACATGAGCTGCCTCCCTCTCTTATCCATGGCCACCTCTCTTGCCTCACAGTTCTCATGGGACCATGAAGCTGAACGAGAGAAGTGTGGCCCACTATGCACTGAGCAACTCCCCAGCAGACCACACGGGCTTCCTGCGCACTTGGGGGGGCCCAGGGACTCCCCCCAGCCACAGTGGCACTGGCCGAAGGTGCTGGTTTGTCCTCAAAGGCAACCTGCTGTTCTCCTTCGAGAGTCGAGAGGGCCGGGCCCCGCTGGGCCTGGTGGTGCTGGAGGGCTGCACGGTGGAGCTGGCCGAGGCTCCTGTGCCCGAGGAGTTTGCCTTCGCCGTCCGCTTCGACGCCCCTGGTGTGCGCCCATACCTGCTCGCAGCTGATGGGCCGGCGGCCCAGGAGGCCTGGGTGAAGGCGCTGTCCAGGGCAAGCTTTGGCTACATGCGCCTAGTGGTGCGTGAGCTGGAGAGCCAGTTGCGTGATGCCCGCCAGAGCCTAGCTTTGCATCGACACTCATCCATGAAGGTCGTTACCAGCCGCTGTAAGCCCCAGGCTGCTGACCACTTGCCTTGGGGCCTAGAGAATGGCCACTGCCTCTCCAGGGATTGGAGCCCCATGGGCCTGGTGGAAGAAGGGGGCAGCAGACCAGCAGGGCGGGGCTTGGGAGAGTGTGAGTTGCAGGGTGCTGCCAGCCTCCTAGGCAGGGGACAGAGCCCCGTGTCCCCTGAGACCTCTTGCTTCTCTACCCTGCATGATTGGTACGGCCAGGAGATCCTGGAGCTAAGGCGGGGGTGGCTACAGAGGACCCAAGAGAATCAGCCAGAATGTGAGAAACAGGACAGGCCCTGAGCCTGGCCCTTAGGGTTCTGCCCTTGTCCTGCTGGTCAGGACACCAGGGCCAATGCTTTTTCAGGAGTTTGATGTTTACTCATTTCCAAAGTTGCTTTTTTTCATGCCCCATCCCGTCTGATCTCGGAAGCTAAGCAGGGTCAGACCTAGTTAGTACTTGGATGGGAGACCACCTAGGAAGACTGGGTGCTGTAGGCATAAAAAAATCAAACACAAAGTTGCTTTTTTTTAGGGGGACGTTTTTCTCCCCTTCCTGCTTTTTAGGCCCTCTCCAGGTTCCAGATCCACCCTTGTCCCTGGAGGGAACTGAGGAATCATTACTTCTGACCCCTTTATTTCCTGAGGAGCAGAGAGGAAAGGTGGCTTGCTCAGCAGTCACCAATGAGGCCCAAGTACCCTGACATTGTGCTGGACTGCCCCTCACTCAGGGGACGTTACTGAAATGGAGGAAGTGGCAAATAGTACGTGACCACAGGCTATCCTGCCTTTCACCTACATGCCAGTCTCAGCCAAAATTTCCAACATAAGGAAGTTTGTGTGCCTTTAAATACCAGAAGTTGGCTTTGGTGTTGGTGTGTTGGACTGACATTATCAGAGAAAGTGGATATAATATATCATGGGGATTTCCTGGGGCTCAGCGCTTCCTGATTGGTGAGAAGATCAGTAACAGTACACCACTACCCTGCCCTTTTCCACAGTCTGGAAAGGGCCCTTTTTTTTTTTTTTTTTTTTTTTTTTTTTTTAAATTCAGCTAATACAGAGGGATTTATTCTACTCAGAAAGTATTGGGGTCCCATCCTCTCTCCCTCTGCCTGGCTGTCCTGTCAACGGATGGTGCTGGATGTTGACCCAGCTTTTACAGCAGAAATCCTTCCTGCACTCAGCCTACAGCAGCCAGCTGTCAAATGAGAAGCTACAGAAGAGGTTGGCAGGCAGTGTGGCTCCCAGGGAAAGCCTGTTCGTTGTGTTGGTTCTCAGTCCTGGGCATTCTAGGAGGTTGGGCACAGGATTCCTGTTACCCTGCGATAAATTCTTTCCTGCCGGGGCTCCCAAAGAGGTGTTCCTGCTCCTAAAACTACCTGGGAACTCATTCACTGTCCTGCTTGTCATCCAGTGTGTACCTGCCAAGACCTCTCTCATTCTACTCTCACCAGCAGGCCAGGTGTTTTCTTTTTTGATCTGGGAGGCAAAGTCGTTGGTTCCATAGAGCCAGAGTCCAGAGTGGCCTGATGCCCTAGGGACAAGGTGGCAGTAGGTGGATGGAAGATGCAAAGAGCCTCCTCAGCTCGTGACCAACCCCCACCTCCACTATACACAATCCGCCCCTTGTTAGCCTCGGGCAGCCTGACCAAAGCCAGCAGGCTGAGATGGGGGCCCACGGTCCAGGACCCGTTCTTGTTCGGCTCGTTTCATAGAGATACTCCAGGCTTTTATCTTATTGTTAACAGTATTTTTTGTACGATTAAAACACTAAATTTTTTATTACTCATTTCGGTTACTCAAGTTTATTTCAACAGTCACTCGCGGGCTGCTCTGCCAAGCCCTGGCTGTCCTGTGTGGGGCACAATGACAGAAGTCTGAACGCTTCACACGGACGATCCTAGGTGACTATCTTGGCTGACAATTCCGCCCACTCGACCTGGAAATGAAGCGGGGAATTGGGGCTTCGGTGTCGCCCTCGTGACGTCACCACGTCGGGCCCGTGACAAATGCCGCCTTCCCATCGCAACCGGAACTAGGCGCACTGCGCGAATGTGAAGCTGGGCCTCTCGTCTGGTTCCCGAAAGCCTCGCGAGCCTTAGGGCGGCGTTCTTTCCGAGGCCGTCTCCGGGGCTAGCTAGGCGCTGGGGTCCCGGTGCCGGGGCTAGGGGCGGAGCTGGAGATGGCATTGCACGCTGGCTCGCTGCGTGCTCGCTGGCTGGCATTGGCACCCATCCGATCCAGGGCTCTCCGGAGCGGGCCGAGCTGGAAGGAAAATGGCGATATCTCCGCCAGACAGGGCGGCTCGGGGTTGAGCCTGGTACCGTCGAGGTCAGTCATCGTTACTCGCAGCGGCGCCATTTTGCCCAAACCGGTGAAAGTGAGTGTCTACCTGGAGGTGGGGCGAAGGGGCCGAGGCCAATCATGGTGGGAATATGTGCGGGTCGACGTTGATTGACAGGAGCAGTGGCCAATCATACGACCGTCAGGCCGGAAGACGGATCAAGGACAAAGTTTTGCGAAAAAGCGTTCCTGATTTTGACAGGTGGGAGGAAATAGTCGGGTTAGGTCCCGGTGTGAGCTGGGTGTAGGGAGACTGAAGATGGGGAGCAACAATTGAGGAAGACGGCACTTTGCACTAGCTTATCGTGAGCGCGGAGCCTAGGTCTCCGGAGCCAGAAAACTCGGCATTATGCATCCAGTATGGACAAGTCGTGTAATCTCTGCCCTACTTCATAGAGTTGATGGGATGCGTTACGAAAGGACTTTGTAAATGAAATGTACGTGCCTTACCCTTCTTAGTTTTGACCTAGTACTTAAGCCATGTGATTTGCAGTTCTGAGAGGTGTGCAGGGGATTATTACAATCACTGTTTTTACAAATGAAGAATCGGGGGACCAGAGGGGTGAAGCCAGTGTCCAAAGCTAGCTGCTGAGTTAGGCCCTGGAATCCAGGTTTCCTGCTGGTACAACTCCCACTGGATCCTAGTTTTCCACCACTGAATGCTTTCACGTGCCCTCAGTACCCTTGGGGTTTCCTAAGGAAAATGGAAACAGTTCCTTATACCGAACAAGTTTGCTTTGGACTTCAGGACTGTGTGGGAGTTAGAAAACAAAATTCTTAAAAGTTAGTCTGGCCCGTGCTAGCTCACAGCCAAGTGTGTTCAGGGTTGTTTCACAGCAGGAAGCACTGAGATGCAGGGTCTGTGTTGGGGAAGAGATGCCTTATAAAAAGGCATAGCTGAAAATTAGTTTTTTGAAACTCCCTAGGAAAAATACAAGAGGAGATGTTAAGATTTTACTGAAACTCCCCCAGGTCCATCTAAATAGCTAGTCTTTCAGTGTAAAGGCAAGCTCACTTTTCAAAATTTAATGTGGTAAAGTCAAATTTCTGTCACCAGGGAACCTGTTGAAGAACTGTATGGACTGTCCTTCACTGTACATCTTTTTGTAATCCATTTTCATGAATTTAGTGTCTTCAAGTAGAGCTAAACTTTCTTTCCATAGTCCAGCCCTCTTAGTACTTTCTCATCTGTTGGGTATCTACCAATAATTACCAGGTTGTGCCCCAATTTTTAGATGTCTGAGTACCTTATACCTTTCTTTCCAGTATCCACTTTGATGACCATAAAATCACTTTCTCTCTTCAGATTATTTGTCTTGCTCTGAATTTTCCCAAGGACTTTAAAATCAAGTTGCTTATGATGGGTCTGGGGTCCACAGGAGGAAATGACCCTGAGGAGGCCAGGCCTTCTGCAGTCCTGCCATAGTGGGCTCTGGAGCTCACAGCCACTGCTCTTCCCCTCTGCAGATGTCCTTCGGCCTTCTCCGTGTATTCTCCATTGTGATCCCCTTTCTCTATGTTGGGACGCTCATTAGCAAGAACTTTGCTGCTCTACTTGAAGAGCATGACATTTTTGTCCCAGAGGACGATGATGACGATGACTAACAGGTAAGACTTGCTATTCCCTTACATAGACCAAGAGCAGAAAGAGGGAGCATCTGAACTATGATGCAGTTTGGCCTGCTACCAAGTAGCATCTGGATACTTGAAGCAGTAAATTGACTCACTTGGCTGATGTTTTTTATTTTTCCTTTTTCTCTATGTTGGATGAGGGAAACTACTGACTTAAAAATTTACTGGGGTCTCTCCAACTAGGTTGGATCCCAGCCAGGCTTTTCATTTGCCCTTTATGTACTCTTTCTTATTACCCTCAAGTTTTCTTGACAATTTAACATGCCTTACACACCCACCACAAACAGCTTCATCTCAGTGCTCCAGACTGAAATTTGCAAACTGCAGTTTCTCACCAGGGACAGCTCTGGTTACCAAGCTCTGCACCAGGACACCTATACACGGGCACTGGAGCCTGGTCACTACTGCTCACGAACCCTTCCCCCAGTGCCTGTCCCATTCGCCTTTCTTGTGTTGACTTCTGATACCCTGCTAGGTGCTTTGTGGCTGCATTACTGCTGTAAATGACACTCCTGACTCCTTAGTCTGGCATTCCAGGCTTGCTATGATCTGATCACACCTGTCACTCAGTCGCATCTTCCATGCCTATCCCCAGTATTCACCATTTCCTGGATTACCCATGCTCTTCCTCACTCCCAGGCATTGGCTCATTCTTCCTCCCACTGGGAAGACCTGCTCTGTCTTATTCCACCAATTCTTCACTGTCTTTGATGAAGGCTTCCTGCATGCCTCCCTTTGAAAGTGACTGCTCCTTTCTCTGACTGACCAGTACCTCTCTTATGGCCCTCAGTATTATGTGCTTAAACACACCCCCCAAACTCTACTAGACGATGAACTTTTTGCTGACAGGGAACATGTTTTTCATACCTTTGGGCCCCCAGTGCCTGGTCTGTGGTGAATGCTCAGTAAATGTCTGAATGGATAATCAAATGTACTCAAAACTGCCACTGTTTGGTAAGACCACTCTGGAATTCTTTTGGTACACAGATAAAGGACTGCTCTGTTGCCCAATTTACTGCTGCTTTCCTTTCTTACAGGTCATGGAGGAAGCACAGAAATTAAGAAATGGTAATGCTCATAGCCTCTCCTTGCCTATCAGTGGAAGGGCTGAGGGAAAGCCCTCAGCCTCCCAGCTCCAGTCAAGCCTCCTGCATGGTCCGTGACCACAGCCCAAATTCCCAGGCTCTGGGAGGTTCCCTGAGGTGTGCTGTCCACTGAGTGCAATCAGATGATGAATAAACATAATAAACCTCAGCTCTGTATGACTGAGTGATGGCCGGAGTTCCTCAGTGTGAGTAGGCTCTAGTCTTGCAGTTTCTCATCTCCGCTGTCTTTTCTCTAATAGGCCTTTGATTTACAACTCAGGATATCCGGGCCCTCATGGATCCATAATTATGGGGGCCTGGGACCTAATTTCATTATTTATAAAAACCCAACAGAAACTTTGCTTTCCCTCAATAAAGCTGCGTAGGGTAACCTTTTTTTTTTTTTTTTTTTTTTTTTGCTTTGAGTAACACTAATTGTCACATGCCAATCATAGGAGCTTTGATTGTTAGTTTAAAACTACTTGAAAGATACCATTATTAGAATGAGTCTTTCAAAACTTGGGTTCTTTAGATGAAAAGATAATAAAGGGATTGTTGGTGCTGAAAAATGTGGGAATCCTCAGGATAACTGTACTTACACTGAACCCCTTTCTCTAGCATTCAGACTGTTCAGGGAAGGACCAGAGAAGACTACCATCCAAAGCAAACAGAGATCAGTTCTTTAACCTGGGTCAACATTTATTCTGTCACTTTAGAGCTACACCCATTTGCATAAACAGTTGGAATATTTCTGTTCTGTGTGTGCACACTGAGCAGCTGTGTCCCTAGCAGGGAGCCTGATTGAGTAGGAAGTTAATTTCATTTTAAAGACCCATGCTTGTTGCAAGTAGAAGGGCTAGGCCTCTGAGCAGCCATTTTCTTCAAGACCCAGGGAAAAATAGCCCAGTTTGTCAGCTCTACTTCTGTGCCTTTTAGTGCTGCTCTGATCCGTCGCCAACAGCAAGAGCTGACTAATTTTGGATCATCTGTGCCGTGACACTAAACTATCCAATCCCGGAGGCTGTAGAAACACAGCTAAATTAATGAAGTCATCCAGCCTCATACTCAGTATGACAGTTTCTGAACAGATGGCTTCATCCTTCCTGTTTACCAACATGTGAAGCTCTGAGAAAGAGAATCCAATCCAATTTACAGGAAACACCACACTTCAGGAAAAGGGAAAGAACAGGTGGTGTGTATACCCGGCCCCGCTTGTTCAGGCA
Source organism: Eidolon dupreanum (assembly GCA_028627145.1). Lineage (NCBI taxonomy): Eukaryota > Metazoa > Chordata > Mammalia > Chiroptera > Pteropodidae > Eidolon > Eidolon dupreanum. Next base: position 2,727,625 of record CM053503.1, on the reverse strand, counting down.
ATGAGAGAAAGAGACTGCAGAAACAGAGCTTCCCGCTGGTTCGCCAGTGGAACCCTATCATGACGTGACCATTATATGCCGAGTTTATTTGTGCTCTCAAGTGTTTAAATAGTAACATGCACCTTTTCCACTGAGTGACTTCATGGGTCGTGGCCAATGTAAAACTTGGACAGGAAATCCTTTGGCCTTGGCGTTTCTGTTTCATGGAAGAACCGCATGATATGTGTCCGCTGCTTCCACACATGAATCGTTTCCTCCAGTTCCATTTTTCCCTGCACAAGTGAGAGGAGAGGTCTTCAGTCAAAGCGGTTGAGTAAAAGGAATACGGCACGGAAGGCCAGCACTCTATGCTCTGGCACTGACTTAGGTGACTCTGGTAAGTAACGTACTCTGTCTAAACCACACTTTTTGCATCAGAAAAATGAGGTGGTTGCACTGAATGATCTCTGAGGCCTTTCAAATATTCTTTTAACTCTGTGGCTAACTGGTCTGAGAGGAGAGACGTCCAGGTCGGTAGGCCCCTCCCCCATAATGCCTAACCTGACTGGCCTAATTTATATTTCTCCTTAACATTTCTCTCATGTTATTTACTGATCCATGCTAAAGCTCCCATTGGTGCTAATGTGACCGACTAGACAGAGAGAATCAGGGCCAGTATTTCACCCCATTTACACAGGACTCAGGCAACCAGCCCACCTCTCCCAGCTGTAAGGTGGCAACCAGGTGAAGCAGTAACTTCTAGGAATGAGGTTCAAGAAGAGTTCAAACTTTCCTCTCTACATCTTTTTTTTTTAGTTATAAAATACAGGTTCCAATGGATTTTCCCTTGAACCATCTTCCAAATAACCAGGTAATAACCTCCAAGTTCAACTGTTCCTTTGAAACACTAACGGCTGCTGATCCAGTAGTTGCTTTTAAAACCTGGAGACAAAATGTTCATCTGGGAAGACTGAAAAGCTCTGGACAAGTTAGCTGCTCTTTTATTATTATTTTTGTTATGTTCATTCATTCATTCATTTATTTTACACCTACAGCACCTGGTCTTCCTAGGTGGTCTCCCATCCACGTGCTATCCAGGCCCGACCCTGCTTAGCTTCTGAGATCAGACAAGACCAGGCACGTTCAAGGTGGCATGGCCGTAGATTAGCTGCTCTTTAAAAGGGTCAGGAAGGGTCAGTTACCTTAATAACCAGAAGATCCACCACTCTGGGGTCTGTGACGTGCGCATTCTTCATAAACATCTCTCGGACTTTATTCCGCCCCTGTTTCACAGAGATGTCTAGTTGGAACTGGTTCACTAAAGAGAACACATGATTCAGGGTAGAAATTATATGATTAAAGCCTGTTTTAAAAAACTGAGTCAACGGATATTCATATTCACCAAATATTAGCCAGATCCTAAGGTGGGTGCTTGAGAATGTGAAGTGCGAGATGTGGCACTTGCTCCCACGGAGCTTAGTCGGCGGAGACGAGACCACGGCATTTGAGGGGCAGTACAGTGTAGCTCAAGAGTATGATCAACCTGGTTTCAAATGCCAGCCCTGTCCTATCAGCTCTCTGTGCCTGAGTACATTTCCTGATGAGGAAAATGAGGATAATGATACACATATGAGTCCAGAGCTGTTGTGGGGATTCTAAGACAATGCTGAAATGCTCAGAGCAGAGCCTGGCATGGAATAAGCTCTCAATAAATGTCAGCATTATTATATGGAACATTTGGCAAAAGATGATGGTTGAAATTAAGGTAAAATGATGTGTAGTTTTGTGCACACACTTAGCGTTGAGGGGCGCTGCTGAGGGTTTGTGCAGGCAGGGAAGGCTTCTGTCCAGCTAGCGACTACTGCCATATTAGGTTATTGGGGGCAGGAGAGAAGTTTATGCTGTAGCTCCTGGTCTCTGGGTCTTAAATTCTAATCAGAAGGGCTGCTATTCATGAATGCAAACATAAAATCACAATATTCATCAACCTGTGATTAAGTCCTCAAATAGTGGCCCGTCTCTGTGACCTAGGATTTCAGATGAAGCATATGCATGCCTTTTGAAAATTAGGTTTTAGTCATTTGTAGCGCCATCGCCAGTGGCTTTGCTGAAGACAAGGGCATGAACAGGGCCATGTGTGGTAGGCGGAATAAGGACAGAAAAAGGGGCACGCCAGGCTGAGGGGGCAGCATAAACAAGGCTCCCAGGCTAGCGTGAGCACTGTGGTGGAGGAAGGAGACCAGTGCACTCAGTTGGTGAGGACACCTTGTGTTGTGGTTACTCCTGTGACATGTCCATTCCATTCTACAGAATTATCACAACCAGCTCTAAAAACCACTATTTAGGGCGAGTTAGTGACAATCGACAAAGCGTGAATCTTTATACACATAACTTAGTGACAGTGAGAGAAAAACAAAGCTGCTGAGGGAAATACCATGCCATGCTGCAAAGACCACAGGATACACAATAGCGGCAAGGTGACAGAAACTGCAGCCCAGCTTTACAGGTGACAGCGGCCAGGGGACCACTCACACTAGGAGAGGCTCAGCAACCAGCGGTGTGCTGGTGCGGGCTCTCACGGGAAGCCCACTATACACCTGTCCCCGAATCTGCCTTCATGGACTTCACTCTGGTAGCTCAAAATCAACCTTGGAGTATTCACACCATGGAAAACGATAAACATTATAAACGTACATTTTCCTCCAGAGAGTTGATTGTTAAACACTACAGTATCATATTAGGAATTTTAGAAAACAGCAAACAAAGAACAAGATGGATACAAAAACATATAAACTAATGTGGATCTTGGAATTTAGAATCTTGTCTTTTGGGAGGAGGGAGGCCTAGGGCACTGTGGGGACTTGCCTGAGGTCATACTACTGGGTCCCTGGCAAACTTGGAATCCAGGTTGTGTACTGTTTTTTAAGATTTACAATCAGAGCTTTTTTAAGGACAGAAATATGAGAAATCTCTCCCTGCTATCAGTACTTCCCTTTCCTGCATTTTTATTTTAGATTCCTGCCCAACCTTGGGAGAAAAAAAAAAAAGGCGCTTTTAGGCACACTAGGGGAGCTGGTGCCCATCATCCCTGTTCCTTGTGACCTTGAACCACACACCAGGGCACTGGGTATATGAATCTTCTCAGGAAAGTGTCACATGCACAAATGCAAAGTTTTGCTTACAATGTCAGTTCACAGATCCCTGAGTGTCCATTCTCCCAGATTAAGAACCCTCGTCTCCAGAGAGACAAATTCCATAGCTTTATCCTAGACTCCTTCCTCCCAAGCTAACCCCCTGGTCACAGCCCTCCACCAGAGAGAGAGGCTGCGGGAAGGCAAACAGGAACAGCCTAAGCTGTAGCCTGCTGAAGTGTTTGGGCTAAATCAGTCGTTCTCAGACCAGTGGCGATTTTGCCACCTGTCCCCAAATAGAACACCTGGCAATGTCTGGGGGCATTCTGGGTTGTCACAATGAGGGGGAAAGTGCTACCGGCATCCAGTGGGTAGAGGCCAGGGAAGTTGCTAACATCCTACAACGCACAGGATAGATAGCCCAACACAACAAAGAATCATCCAGCGAAAATGCTGCTAGTGAGAAACCCTAGTGTAAATCGATTCCAACTGTTCTCTACTTCCTGCTCCTTTCTGCAGCAAGAAAAGGTTCTGGGCATTCACAGAAGTAATGCTGGACAAACATTATGTTTTAAAATATCTTAATCTGAATACACACTCCACACATACTTGCTCGTCACTCCCCACATCTATTATCCATCCACCTGTCCCCTGCAGGCATTTGAATTTATAGGCCCTGAATTCACTCAAGTTTCTCTCTGCCTAGTATACTGTGAGTTCAAGTTCTTGTTATCAGCAATCTCAAAAAGAGCCAGCTTGAGGATGGGACACTGTGGAGCAGGGTTGCACAGCCTGTAAGGGGTAGGGCCTGGAGCTAAGTCCAGTAACCACCACATTCTACTGCTTTTCACACCCGGCAGGGAAGTGGCAGCCTTGAAGGGGGCTATGGTGCTCAGCTCCCTGAAAATCGCCTTCCCCCTCAGACTAGCCGTGATGATCTACATTAAAACACACGAAATCAACGAAATAAAACACCCAGTCCCTGGCATTTGCACTGCCCTTGACAGTTTAGATGGAATTT
>CM053503.1:2689380-2722994 GCA_028627145.1 Eidolon dupreanum | reverse complement strand
GGTTTATGAGACTTTTCTGTATCTTCTGCTCAATACTGTAATGAACCTAACACTGCTCAAATATACCCAATATACTTTAAGAAATTAAGTATATTAAAAAATGCATAGAACTCATAAGTGGCAGGAGCTGAGATGCCCACGATCAGACACTGGAAAGCGGGGGTCAGGAGGGAAGCGTGGAACATACTCACCCCCAGTCAACAGTCATCTCAGAAGCCAGTTTGAGAAAAGACCTACGACAACCACAAGTGCCTTGCGAAGCCATCAGCAAATCAAAAGCAGACAGAAGAAGAAAAAAAAGGAAAAATGACCAAGAATCATTTGCCATCAGAAAAATATTTTCCTTAAGATACATACTTTTCAGGTTTTGTGGTTTAGCCCTTGACACCTGAAATCTATCAATCTCATTTGAACTGTGTTAATGCCAAATCAAGGCCAGACAGGAAGCCAAGTAGCTCAAAAAGCCATCACTGCCATGCAGGTCCCACGGCCCACCCAGCACGCCCACCCCCACCTCCATCCTGGTGCAGTGAAATGAGAAATGCACCACACTGCTTGATGCAGCCATTAAAACAAAATTAATCTGCCATTTCTGCAGCCCCAAATTGATGAGCACACAAGAACTCATTTATAATTGCTTATTTCTACTTCACAACATTCCTTCAGTATTTCTGTTCTCTAAAAATGTCCATTAACACTGCATTATTTTTTATAACCTTTAAAATTAATGTTGATTGGAAATTCGTTCTCATATCAACTTAAGGAAATCTGACCGTCCCCACATACGGGTGGGTTCCACCCAGCCAGGCTGAGTGACAGGGAGGAGCTGCCTTGGGTTTTGTTTCTGCAAGGGCCCCGGGCCTGCACAAGGCTGGGGACAGCGGACCAGTCGGATGGCGGCCTCCTCTGCAGCAGAACCACAGCCAACCCCAGGGCTGGAACGGGAGGAGGAAGAGACGCAACTGCTTTATATTAAACAAAATGGAAACAAGGTTAAAATGAAGTTTATTATTTTTTTTGATTTTTTTTTGATTTTTTTTGTTTGTTTGTTTTTTAAATAAAACTGTTTGTGAAACAGCTATTTTATCCCCACGGCAGAGTGACCCTTGAAAGATGCACTAACCCCTTCTTAAGGCCTTAACAAGATTTTTTTTGTATTTTTTCTTCTTTTTTTAAAACTCAGATATTTAAAAATTATACAATTTACAAAACAAAACAAAACGACACAACATAAAGAATCATGTAGCACAGGGCTGCTCAACTGACAGGCTCCCTTTTCCTTTATAAAAATGAAAGCGAAAAAAGAAACAAGGGTCAGCTGGGTTTCCTGGCCAGCTTATCCCACACCGACCACATGCGACGGCGTCCCCCCCGCCCCGTGTCGCTTCCCAAGCTTAGGCTTCCTGTCCTGTCCATCCTAGAAGTTAAGGGCACGGCTACCCCTGACGCTGCCTGCCAGGCGCACTCAGTGGGGCAACTCGGGGTTCTCACTGGCCACAGGGACCTAAGACACAGCTGTGACCTCAGGGAATCTGCCAAGTTCACCCCCCCCAAAAAAAGATAAAAAAAATTTAAAAATAATAAATAAATAGTGTTTCTGGAAATGAAAAAATTTATTTTTGTGTTTAAACATCATTCTCCCACTCTTGAAAACATGGACCATCCCCACTTCCCTCCCCCCAAAACTTCCCACTTTGAGACAAATTAATGACAAAAGGATGGTTTTGGTGTGGTTCCTCTGCTTTCAATCCTGGGTCTAGAATTCTGTGAATTGGTGAGACAGGCTACCAATCAAAGCCACACCCCCGTCCTTTATGAGATGAGTTTGTTCAGTTCAATTTCACATTTAAATTTCACTGTTACTGGAACAAATTTGGAGTTCTTTAGGTAATTTTAAAATAGAGTCAAAAGGGATAGCGCACCTTTCATTTAAACAAAGTCTTTCCAGACTAAAAATAGATTTATATATATATATTTTTATCCCTCCCTTTTAATTCCCCCCACCCTTTCCCATCACCCTCCCCTCCCCCCTCCCCCCACATTGTCACTATGGAGATTGTGTCCATGGAAACAGCCATTCCAACGTCTTGGGTCTTTCTTTCCTGTGGTGTCACCGGTCGAGTGTGATGTAAGAACTTAGGAAGGAAGTGCTGGCATGGGCAGGCACGTCGGGGCGGGGCGGGGCGGGGTGTGGCTGCACAGCAGGACGATTTCCATTCCACCAGTGTCCACCACCTCCTCATCTCCACAGTCTCACCTGGAAGGCAGAACGGACACTCAGTGCCGGGCGCTCCGCGGGGTCCTGCAGCGGCGGCCCTGCTCCGCGGTGGCGCCGGGAGGGGCCTTTCTGCAGGTCCAGGAGCCGCAGACTCCCGTGCGTGGGCTGCTCACACGGGGCCATCCAGGACCAGTGGTGGAGTCACGGTGTGGGTGGCCCGGGACAGGGCTAAGGGCAGCGCTGACCGGCGACCGTGCTGGACTCCCGGTGCCCCGCGTGGAGGGTCTGCCTCCCCAGCATGTGCAAAGAACCGGGGCCACAAGAAAACTCCCCAACCCTCCAGGTGGGGTGGCCCTCGCGTGGGACCCCTCCACCTGGGGGCTGCGGTGGGCTCGGCACGCAGGTGGCTGAGCACCCGCCACCGGCTCACGACCATTTCATAGCTGCTTTCAGCTGAAAGTCTGTTCTCTGCACTTGACCGAGGACGCGCTCCACGCGCTCTGCGGGGGGCACGGCCCAGCCCGGCCTCCCCTGCCGCCGGCTCCCGGCTGGGAAGACGACGCTGACGCCCACTGACGACCCACGAGGGGTGGGTGGGCTTGTACCAAGGGCCTCTTCAGAATGCCCCTGGCTCATTACATGTGCGAAGGTCTCAGAGAGACACAGCAGTTTCCAAGGAATTCGGTCCAGAGAAGTTAGACCAGACGCCGGGGGCTCACCTCGCTGCTTCCTCAAACCCTCCTTGGTGCCCTCCTCCAACCAATAAACCTCAGGAAAAGCCAGGCATCATTATCCTGTTTCTGTTCCCATGAAACTTCCTAATACACGAAACGCAAGGCTGGTCTGTGTGCACGAGCTGGGAATGTTCTATTTAAAAGCACACATACATTTACCTGCCTTTGCCCGAAAGAGATTCTTAACTGCTTGGCAGAAAACACAGTAAATAGGAAGACGCTTTGAAGGGACAGCAAGACAATGTCCTTGTGTAAACCCTGGGACTCTAGCCTCCAGGCCCTGGGGACATGAGCCAGTGGCTGAGCCAACCTGCCATTCTCAAGGATGTCCATGGTGACAGTATGCCTTCTCTAGTCCTGAAGGTGACTCTGGGCCCTGGGGGTCGTGCCAGCCCTCGTGGACCACCGCTCCACGCCGCACTCTGGTTTTGCCGAGGCTGAGACTGTCAGCAAATGGGGAAGCAACAGCTTTCTCTGATGCCACCCCAGGAGCTAAAAGTCCTTCGTCAATGTGATGACGAGGGTGGAGCTGATGTAGGACCTCAAGCAATAACCAGAGGGACGAAATCTTGCTGGGGACGCAGGACGCCGGTGTGAGGAGGACAGATGGCACGGCCCACCCTCCCTTCCTCAGGACAGCAGGCCCCAGCCTCAGCGTGAAGCTCCCAGCACCCAAGGGTCTGCTTGGCCGCTGGCTCTCCCTCAGCACCACAGGGATCCGCCTCCCAGCACCGCCAACAGGGACCCTTCCCCAGGCTGATGTGAGACTGGCCCAGATACACGAGGCCATGAGTGTAACGGGACCCTGACTCCTCAGCGTTTCTTCTAAAAAACTCTTCCTTCCAGATGGAGCACAGGAAGGCGATTCTTTAAGCACCTAGTGTGTGCTGGGCACCATGCCAGACTTACAGATGTTACTTCACGGTAACACGGAGAGGGCCTTGGTGTTGAGAGGTGACACGTGGCCCAAAGCCACACGGCTGGCTGGCAGTGAGACTGGGGCTCCCATCCAGCAAAGCTCTTCTGACTGAGCCCCCAGGGCCTCTGAGCCTTTGAGCCTCAGTGCTGCATGTCCCGTCCAACCGCATGGGCCGCGGCAGAGCCGGGGAGCACGGGGGCCGGCCATGCTGTGAGGATGAGCTCGCAGCCGCTCTGCGCGGGGTGGGCCCTGCTCTCTCGGGAGGCATTCCGATCCGGCTGCTGAAGAGGATTTCACCCTGTCTAAAGCCTGCCAACGCCCTCCCCCCCTCGCCTCTCAGCTTTGCCTCTGGGGCCTGCACCTGCTGCAGTTGGAGAAGGCAGGCCTTGGCGCCCGGCATGGAGGGACAGAGCAGGAACCCAGCGCCTCCGCCCTGCCAACCCCGGCTGGGGACAGAGCTGCAGGCCCACCTGTAGAGGGGGGCGGGGGCCTTGCTCTGAATCTGTACCACCTGGGGCACAGTCGGAGGGGGGAGGTGGCTCCTCCGGGGTGCACACATTCCTCTCACGCCATCCCCGGCCCCTCCCATAGACGCAGGTAATGGTGCCCAGATGCCTGGGAATCCTGGTGGTGCCAGGAAGGCTGCAGAGTGGGGGGAGGGTGGTTTAGACAGGAACGGGGAAGGATGGAAGTGACGCTGAGATGGAGGAGAGCCTGTCGCAAGAAGATGGGAGGCCGTGCCCCTGGCCCAGGGTTTGCTGCTGGACAGGGCGGCGGCGGGGTCCGATCTGCACCCTGACCCCTCTGGCTTGGGCTGTACAGACCAGCGTGCCGACACGAGCTGACGGACGCCAGGCCCCACGCCGGGCTGCGGGCACGTCACAGGCGCCTCCTAACTGACCCCTCTAAGGGCTGTTTACAGAAGAGACAGAAGCAGAGAATTAAGTGGCCTGACCCTGGTCGCACCGGTTTCCGCACTCTGTGAGAAGGTGGGCACCACGACGTGAGACTCGCAGGTACACCCTTCTCCGCCTGGCTGGGATACCCTGTGGTGATGGCTCTTTGTCCCTAGCATGGACCCCAGACGGATGCTCCTTTAGGGTAGGGGACGTGTCTCTGTCCCTGGTCACTGGGGCTTCTGTATAAGCCTGAGAGGCCTGATGGCGCCTCAGGACCTGATGGGCAGTGACTGTCCTCAATGTGACCGCTGAGCTGGGGTCTAGCCTCGTGGGAACAGCACGTAAAGACAACAATTTGAAGTGGATGAGCCCGGATGCAGTATGTCCATCTTTCCTCCCAAGAGGTGAATGGTCTAACTGTGCAACACTTCTGACCTGAAGGTGCCCACACTTCTGCCCCAATCGGTCACAGCGCTGCGGTTCCATATGTGTAGAGGAACAGCAACGCCACCCTTCTGAGGAATGACAAGCGAGCGTCAGAGACCAAGAGCTGTCAGCCGGCAGGGCCCAGAGGTGGGTGCAGTGGAGGAAGAAAATGAACAAAACTAAAACCCCCAAGAAGAGATCTGCCCTCAGGCCCAGGCTCTGCTTTTCTCAAACACCAGCTGCAGTTCCAGGGCAAAGCCAACGGGGTCTGGTTCCTCCCTAAGCAGATCTTCCAGGACACTTCCAGGAACAGTCACCGTGGTCCCCACAGAAGGAAGTGCTCAGCGCCTGTGCTGGCAGAGGAATTGAGAGGACGGTGGCAGAGGCTGCTCAGGCCGGGCAGCGCCATGAAGCCCCGGGGACACGCAGAAGGGGCAAGAGAAACCTTCCTGAAGAGCCAGCCAGGTGCTGTCTTGCCCCGAGGGCTGTTCGGCGGCAAAGGACTGCGGGAGCTACAGCCGGAGGTGCCGCAAGGCCAGTGGCCGCAGCCGACGACCTCCACGTGCTCATTTGCTTCTCGTGACCCAACTGCCTGCCTGTCCTGCTCAGCTCCCCCCTTCCCAGCCCCCCTCCCTGCGCGAGGAAGAGTAAAGCACAACTATCAAGTCCCCGCCGGACAGCCCCCAGCGGCCACTTGTCACACGCAGGGCAGAGGGCGCCTCCCTGGCAGGCAGCGTCAGGGCCCACCTACCAGTGACGACTCTCAGGGGAGGAAGGCGGCCACGCTGAGGCGACTTCCTCCGGTTACCGCGAGGTATTCAGTAATGGGGGTGGGCACACTCCACAGAGACCCGGCAGAGACGTGGCGCTGCCCCGAAGGGACAGGCCTCGCACCCTGCCTGGGGCGGGCCAGGCCCGACACACGAGGCCCTCTTCACAGAGAAACGGCCCCCGAGGAGCGCGGCTGCGACAACTGGACCCACCCAGCCTGCAGGAGCAAGTGCCCCAAGTCACGTGTTGGTTTTTCTTTTTCTTCTCTTTACAATGCTTTTCTCATCCCTCTGACTCGGGGAGGACAGGGAGGGCGAAGAAGCCAGCAGGGAGCGGTGGGCCTGCTGCTTCTAGAGACATCAGCCCTATAATCCTATTTTCAGAGACGCGTGCGCCGCCAGCCCTGACCACAAGCCCACAGACGCATCACAAAAAGCACAACTCAATCTCCTGAGATTTTTAAGAGTAAAATTAAATCGGATGCCAAAGTCTACTAAATCTTTGAGGGGATTTCCCTTCTCTTTGTACTTCTGTGAAAAAGAATCCTTCAGAGTACTGGGGAAAAAAAGACTTCAAACAACAAAACTTGGGGAATTTTTTGTTTTTCAAAGGAAAATGCACCATAAGCTTTACAGATAATGGAGTAAATTAAGAAGAAAAGACCTCTGGCTACAATACGAGCCATTCTCAGATGTCGACGAGTGAGGGCGGCTAGCCACAGGGACCCACCACCCCAAGGGTCCGTCCCGGCAGCCACTCTGCCTTCAGGGACACCACACGCCAAGGCCTGACTTCAGAGCAGTCGCCTGGAACCCTAATGGGCAAGGAGAGGCCCACGCCACCTCTCCACAGGCATTCTAGGGAGCTAGGCAACACCTGGGGTTAGCAGTCTGCTGATTACACGCTCGTGGTGCAGCCTGGCCTGAGGCACGGAGGGCGGAGGCCATGACACCCACTTGGCGTGTCCAGCAGGGGCGACACCCCAACTCACCTGTGCTTGCTGTACTTTCCATTCCCACGAGCACACTGCCCCCCTCACCCCCGCTCCGACTGCTCTGTGCTGAGGCTGCCTTTCGCTGTCTTGTTCTGCAAGGGGGGGAGAGGGCATGGGAGGGGAGGCTGACGCCGGCAAAGCCAAGGAGACAAGGCAGGAGGGACAGAACAAGTGCGGGGGTCAGGGAGGGCAGGGCAGAGGTGAGGAGAGGACGGCACATGGAAAAGGAAAGAAAAGGCAGAGTCAGTATTGAACGACAAACAGGAGATATTCAGACAGTTTTCTGAGGTAAAATGTGCCCATTAAAAAAGGGAAGTTTCAAAAATAGAAACATGTAAATTGAGTAAAGATGAAGATTACTGTAAGATCCTATGGAGCCATCTCTGGAAATAACTTTTAAAGAAAAGCATAAGTGAGCATGTTTTAGAAGCATTCTGAGGGCAGACCTGCCAGGATGACCTCTTTCTAGTACTTTCTGGCCCTATTTGGAGATGGAGACTGTGAGCAGCCAGTGACCACCAGGTGTCAGTGTGACCTCAGCCAGAGGAGAGTCGGCCACCGCAGGACATTTCAGGCGGTGATAGCCTCCGGCATCTCGGTGCTTTCCTGGGCTTCCTTCTCCAGACCCTCCCCCCCCAAAAACGGACCATTCACCCCGTTATCTTCTATCCTTTCCTAAAAGAGGTGACCAAGAGACCACCTCTTGAACCAACTGGGAAACGAGGCAGTGGCAGCCCATCAACTGCCAACTTTGGACCGACCGCCAGTGGCTTCTGCTGAAGTGAAACCCGGAAGAAACGGTGAGTTCCCCCTAAACCCTGGAGTCAGCTGTGTTTCTCCTGGCCCGGGCAAATGCCTTTGCTTCCGTATCGAGGCCTCTAACCAACCTCGCCTCACGCCGACCTGTGAGCGGGGCTCCATTAAACTAAAGTGAAACCAGCTTCGCTGAGCTTGATCTCCTAACTCCTCTCGACAGACAGACAGACGAGTCTCTCCAACACGCTTCCCCAGCTCCCCACACCACACGGGCTGCCACACCCCACGCCGCAGGCCTCCCTCTCGCACTGGGCCTCTCTACCCTCCCAGGGCCAGGAGCCCAGCAGAGCGAGACCTGGCAGGGTGGCCTTGGTCCTCTGATGGCCGCCCTTTCCCAACCCCTGCTGGGAGCACAGGCTCTCTGGGGCTCTGACTCACCTTGTGCTTGGGGCACCTCACCGAGAAGTTCTCCTCATGTAGCAAACAATCTGCAAGACAGAAGGGGACAGTCAGGCGGAGCTGGCGCACAGCGCCGGTGAGTGGGGCCAGGCTGGCCGGGACTGACAGGGTCAGACGTGGCGTAAGAAGTCCCCACACTGTGATTTCTAATAGGAAACATTAGAGACATCCGCACATAAACTGTGGTACCGCAACATGATGGAACGTCGGTCACTTAAAAAATCAACATTTCAAAATAGTTAACTGTATATGAGAAGCGTTCATGATGCAAAATTGCTCGAAAAACCAGGAAACAAATGTATAAGTACAATGCTAATTTTATCAAAATGGTTTATATGCATTAAAAAAAGACAAAGGAAATCTACCAAAATATAACAGTGGTTCTCTTTGGATGGTAAGATTATAGGTGACCTAATTTTATTTCTATTGTATTTCCATGATGTTATATTGTTTTAATAATCAGAAATCATCTCTAATAAACGTTTTTAAAGTCCCCGATTCTAGGCTAAGCCCACTCTACAGGCACCAGCCAAAGCTTCCCAGTGAAAACACTGAATGTGGGGGCACCTCTCCTCCTGTTGACACCACCTGTCACACAGGAAGGGGGCCAGGCTGAGCGCCCTGCCGTCCCCTTCGCCCTACAACCCACGGAGACAGAGAGAAGCTCTCCGCACGAGCACCATAATCCACGCTAAATGCTTCAGAGGAGAGTGAACCCCTGTGAAGGGGCTATTAATCCTCGGAGGGAAATGATTCATTCCAACTTCTAACACGGTGACAGCATCCTCGATGACAGCAAGGACGCGCATCCGCCTCCAGGTGAGCGGCGCGCGTGGCACAAGGGTAGTGCAAGGCGCAGGCGAGGAAATCGCATTAATGAGTTCGCTCCGCACGCCACAGCTCCCGGAGACCGACAGCCAGGTCACTGGCGCGAGGTGCGGTGGCAGAATGTTAATAAATATTGATCGCACATTCTCAGATCGCTCCCAGGCACCACGGCGGGAGGCAGCCACGGTGCTTAGCCTGCTAAATTTACTATTTAACTCGTTTAAACTGAGGTCCAGATTAGCAGCCTGTGTACCCACAGATTTTAAATGAAAATCTGTAATAAACAAGAGAAACAAATGAAAAATCCTCAGGTTCTCTTATTGTAAACAAATAAAAAAAGACCCTTTCACAATTGGGCTTAGACCTGTACCTCCACTACCGTTCCCACACGGAGCCCTGAAATATACTATCTAGGAGGGAGCCTCCTCGACTCTGGGCAAGCCCCAGGGCCCGGGAACTCGGCGAGTCCTGCGAACCTCCTGCGAACCTCCGCGCCCTCCCCCTGTAAGCACAGAGCGTGGCGGTAAATGAAATGTGTTAATTTAAAACCCACAAGTACATGGCGTGACCAAGGCTCCTGCTGCTCCAATCTGCCAGAGAGCTTACGAACAGCAGGAGGCAGACAACTGGCACTCAGGGGAAGCACTTCCCCTTACCTGGGCTGTGGCAGCATGCTTGCCGGCAGTCTCTAATGTGAGCCAAAGAGAAAGAGCAGAGCCCACGTGGGCTCGGCCACCCTCATGGCACAGGAGTTTAAAAATGGGGTGGGGGGACCATGTTAGTTGGCGAAGGCGCATCAGAGAGGCAGAGGGTGGCTCAGTTCCTCTCACAGACATGACCAGTGACCAGCTGTGATGAGCCATCAGTAAAATATGTCTAAAGTTAGAAAACATGTTTCCTTTTAAGTTAAAAAGCAGAAAAATAAAACCTAAGTGCGCACCAAAGACAACCTGGAACTTGGAGAAATGTAAGCCTCCTAAACAAACGTGCCAGAGACGGCATCCACCTCTGGCCGGGCTTCCCACGCAGGAACACCGTGGACAAGGGCTCCGGCCTAGTCTCAACACCCCCAGGCCATTAGGAAGGGCAAGTCTTGTCCCTGGCAGGGCGCAACCCTGGCTGGAGAGCTGACACCTGGCAGGACACAGCGACCAGTCCCCGCTGGGGGAAGAGTCGAGAGTGGTCAGAAGGGTAGCAGACCTCTTCTGAGGTCTCTGAACAGGGGCCTGGCCCAGCAGGTAGCCAGCCCGCCTCTCAATGTGTTTCCTACACCATCCACAGGGCCTGGCCAGCACTTCCACAGTGAAGTCAAAGTAGACGGCTTGCTGGACATCACACAAGTTGGAAAAGACAAGGTTGTCTGGTCCACAAGATGGCTTCCACACACACAAATATCAACGTCCCAGAGGGTGCTCTGCTTTGAAACTTCTCTCTCTGAGCTTAAGGGCAGAGTGGACTTTGCGCAGCTCCTTGTAGGAAGCTATGTGGAGCTTTGGATACCCACACGCATCCATACAGACCCCAGGCTAAGGATGGGGGCTCCGAGAGAGAGGAAAAGGGAAGTAAGATCTCATGAGTGTCCTCTGTATCTGCCAGCCCCAGATGCTGTCTCCAGCTGATCCACAACCTACTGCAGAGCTGCAGTGAGCACTCGCGTTAGCAGAAGACAGGTCGGGACACAGGAAGGCCCTGACCACCACCAGTCATCCCTTAATAAGCCAGCCAGGGCTCTGAGCCCTGGACTGCGAGATCAAAGTCTCAGGCAGAGGGAGCAGGCTACAGAAAGTGAAATTCCCAGCTGTGTTTCTTCATGAGGGTAGGAGAATCCCCTTCAGGCAAGATTCTTTACGCACAGCGGAATTTTTAATGAGCCAGCACAGCGCTTTCTTCCTTGGGTCTTAATTGTTGTGGCTCATTGCATTAAATACATTAAATCTTTTTTTTCCCCCTAACCAGCACTCAGGTTCTTATTACTGCATTTCCCACCCCAGAGCCAAATCCTGTGCCTGTGATGTAACAAGCTGCACAAAATTGCTAACCATGATGTCACAAACGTAGGATCAGCATCAGGTAGGGGGAAAGCTTCAAGAGCCATAGAGACTATTGAAACAGAGATTTTGTTTCCGTGGAGCTGTCTCCAGTAATCAAAGAGTTCCCTGAGACACCCATAGCTCTGTGGAAGTTCGGACGGTCGGGTCGGCAGAAGGGCAGAGGTCGAAATGTGCGACTTTTCCTGATTCCATGGAGACAAGGGACTCTCAGACCAGGAGCTTATTTTTATCATCATCAGAAAAAAACATCAATGAATGTCTTTCCTGGATGCAAAAGTCCTTCACACACCGCATTCCCAAGATCAGAAAGGGGAAGGACAAACACAAGGAGCTGCCCCCTGGGGCAGTGCAGGCCTCTGGGTCATTGTGACTTGAGTCATCAAATATGCCCAAGACACGGTCACTTTGTGAAGCTGCTTCTTTGGAGGAGCAGAGGACGTGGTAGCAGGGCCAGCAAAGCTAGAGGCCGAGGCCCGCCCTGGCCCCGCTGACCCAGGCAGCTGGCCTCTCGCTGGAGACCTGGCCACTGACTGACATCTGCCAAAGAGGCATGTGACCTCTTTACCTGGGCAGGCCACACACCACGACAGGCTCAGAGAGAGGGACAAGTGTCATTGGCTTGCTAACCCTCACCTGATAAAGCAGCCCCTGCCTCCCTGCTGGGGGTGTGAGACAGCGAACCAGGCAGCCCTCCCTAGAGAGAAGGGAAAGCCCTGGGTTTTTCCTGAAGAACCCTAACCCCGCCACCTGAGCTTGGCCAAGGTGGCGCTAAGCTGCTAGCCACCTGGCGGCTAGCTGCTAGCCACACATGGCTACTTATGTTTAAATAAAATAAAAAATTTGGTCTGTCATTCCCACTAGCCATGTTTCAAGCACTCAATGGTCACACATGGCTTGAGGCTACCATGCTGGCAAGTGCAGATCTAGAACATTACATCACCACAGAAAGTTCTGTTAGTGCTGCTTAATCCCTTGAGAGGGGCACAAGGTTACCTGCCTGTGATCACCTGGTGGTTCTGAGCAGAGCCTCAGTGCAGGCGATCACTTATTACCCAGCCACTGCCTGGGAGAGCCAACTTTTATGCTGCCCCCCACATGGAACTTGCCGCTGCCAAAAACTTAATACTTAAGAATCTTCATTTAAAAACCACAAAGCTTCAATTAGAAGATAAAACATTCTGATGTAACCAGGGGCAGTATCATGAAAATGGGAAAAGTTGGATCTTGAGTGGAGGAGGATTTAATGGCTGTTCTATAGAACATGCCAGACCACAACACAGGGTGAAGTATAGCTGAGACTCAGCAGGAAACATTTAGAGGAACAAGAGAATGAAAGGTACAGACTAAAATCCAAAGTCTCCGAACTGACATTTCAAGGCGCCCTGGCCACCAGCTGCCTTCAGCACGTGCAAACATCCTTTTATGAGAATCTAACTTTGGCACAGGCGTTCTCTCTTTATACCTTTCTTGCTCTTTTCAGCTGCTCCTTTTACAGAAATTTAGAAAGAAAAGAAGAGGGAGGAGTGTAAGGAGGGATAAGAGAAGGACGTGACGGCAAGGCGACGTGCTGGGGCAAACGTCAGGTGTGCCGAACGGCAGCTCCGGAGGGAAGCGTGGTCGTGATGAACTCAGATTCTTTCCACGTTGGACGGATCCTACTCTGTGTGCTTCATGCCTCTGTACCTACTTCCACACTTGTCAGCCACGTCCCCTCCCCTTCTCCCCTGCCAGATCCAAATCAAACCCCACCTCTTAGAGATGGCCCAGCTGCCTCCATGGAAAGTCATGTGCCCCCCTCAGGACCCGGAAGCACTGAGAGAGAGCAAGCACCATGCCACTTTCAACACTCAGTTTTTCTTTCCATTTTTCTTTCCCTCCTTCCTGACTGTGAGCATTATATGAGGGCCGGCTAGGTGAAGGTCTCAGACACGTCTGATATGCAAGAAGTAACTGGTGAAAACAACCGCTGAAGAGACAAGACTTCAGAGGAAGAAAGAGGATTTTCCCAGGCTGAGTCAGAACTCAAGTCTTCTGCATCAATCACTGGATGGTACTTCTCGGACAAAAGGTTTCCCCCTTTTTTAACAGTTACCACACTGCAAAACATTGCTGTGATCATCTCAATGGACTTGGAAAAAACGTCTGACAAAATGAAACATCCTTTCACGATACAAATGCTCCACAAACTAGGAACAGAAGGAACTTCCTCAGCTGCATCAAGACATCAATGAAAAGCCCACAGCTATCATATTTAATGGGTTGGAAACAAGATAAGGATGTCAGCTCTTACCACATTTATCCAACATTATACTAACAGTTCTAGTCAAGGCAAGAAAAAGAAAAAAGTAAAACTATTCACAGATGACATATCTTGTATATAGAAATTCACTAAAAAACTATTATAACAATCAATGAGTTGAGCAAAGTTGTAGGATATAAGATCAATATACCAAAATAAACTGTATTTCTATATACTCACAATGAACAATCTGAAAGTAAATTAAGAAAATTCCATTTACGATCACCCCCCCCCCAAAAAAAAAACCCGCTTAGGAATAAATTTAGCAAAAGAAGTGCAATACATATGCTCTGAAAACTACAAAACACTGTTGAAAGAAATTAAAGACTTTAAAGTAAACGAAAAGGTGCCCCATGATCATGGGTTGGAAGACAGACTATTGTTAAGATGGCAGTATTCCCTAACTGACCTGCAGCTTTAATGCAAGCCCTACCAAAGTTCCAATGGCTGTTTTTTACAGAAGTGGATAAACTGATCCTAAAATTCATATGAATCAGCAAAGGACCCAGAAGAGCCGAAAACAATCTTGGAAAAAAGGAATAAAATCGGAGGACACACATTTCCTAATTTCAAAATGTACTACGAAGCTATAGTATTCAAGAGAGTGTGGTACTGGAGAGAGTCTAGAAATAAGTCTATACATTTATGGTCAGCTGGTTTTCGAAAAAGGTGCCAAGATCACTGAATGAGGAAAGAATAGCCTTTTCTAACAATGGTGCTGGGAAAGCTGGAATCCACGTGCAAAAAACCGAACTGGACTCCTACTTCTAACCACACATAAAAATTAACTCAAAATGGATCAAAGGCCCGTCTGTGTAAGGGCTAAAACTATAAAACCGATAGGAGAAAACACAAACAAAAAAAAATCTTTGTGATTCTGGATTAGGCAATGGTTTCTTAGATATAAAAAAAAGCAACAAGCAATAAAAGAAAAAAATAGATAAACTAGACTTTATTAAAGATGCCCAACATCATTAGCCATTAGGGAAATGTAAATTAGAATCATCGGACATGCCACTTCATAACCACTGGACGGCTATAATAACACAGACAGACGATAACTAGTGGCAGTGAGGATATGGAGAAACTGGAACCCTCACACGATGCTGGAGGGATGTAAAATGGTGCAGCCACCTCGGAAAACAGTCTGGCAGGTAGGTTTTCAAAGGGTTAAACAGTTACTGTATGACCCGGTTATGCCACTCCTAGGTTTTTCCCAAGGGAACTGAAAACATTAAGTCCCCACAAAGACTTGTATGTGGGTGTTCACAGTGGCACTAATTGTACTAATCAAAAAGTGGGAACAACCTGAATGTGCATCAAATGATGAGTGATAAAGGTATATCCTTATAACAAACTATTAATTGGCAATAAAAATGAAAATGCTAAGTGAAAGAAGCCAGTCACAAAGGCCACAGGATTCCATGTATATAAAATGTCCAGAACAGCCAAATCCGCAGAGACAGAAAGTCAATTAGTGGTTGCCAGGGGCTGGAAGTCAAGGTGGGGGGAAGTTTTACGAAGTGACAAACATATTCTAAAATTTATTGTGATGATGGCTGCACAACTCTGTGAACATACTAAAAACAACTGAATTGTACATTTAAGTAAATTGTGTGTGAATTACATGAATAAAATTGTTATTAAAAAATTACCCTATTTCACTCCTTTTCATTCTCCTCTCTGCATTCCTTTAGAATTTACAAACAGAAGAGGGTCAGAAGAGACAAAAAGAACTATGATGAAGGGAGAGAAGGTAGAGAATCGAAGTGCGTGTCCCACCCTTCGAGTGGCTCTGACAAGGGTCCATGACCCCATCTTACCTGCGTCGACGGCACACGGGTAATGGTATCGGAAGGAGCAGCCTTTGTTGTAGCAGCCCAAGGTGGCGCCTGCCTCCTGGCAGTGGGAACATTTCTGAAAGGAACGAAGTCGGACATGTCAGCATCCCAGACTCTACCCCCTCCTCAGGCTATCCCCAGATCCCACTGGTCAGACCTCGGCACGTGTCCCTGTGGTTGCAGGAGTTTGTGGCGGCAGGATGGGCAAGTCGATTTCTAACCGCCACTCACTGACCACATGCGGAGGAGATCCAGCAGGAACATTTAGGCCAGGCGGCAAAGATGCTTACAAATAAACAGACTGCCACAGCGGGGAGAGGGTGGGGCGCCCGGCCCTTCCCCGCTGTGCCCGCTGTGCACCCACCCAGCCGCCTGCCTGCCTCCTCCTCATTCCTCACCGTGATCTTGAACTGCCTGCAGCTCTTGCCTGTTTATTTCTGCTGTGGAAGTCTGGGGTAGGAGGGGAGGGTAAGATAGTAGAGTTATATATAAACCTTTCAGAATTAAAAGTGGAATTTGGTTTCCAGTTCTTACATTTGTAAGATTATATTTTTATTCTGCTTATCCCAAATGCCCAATACAAGTATATTTCCCCTTTCAGAAAATATGAGCTCCTGTGTGCAAATGGTATTTTTATACACAAATCCTATTTTAAATGCACTAGGAAACCTGCCATGAATTTCTGGCTAAGTGAGACATTATTCTGTAGTTGAGATGCTCCTCCTTACGTAGTCAGGTTTCCGTAAAGTGGGCACATCTCTATCATCCCTCTCAAGCGGCTGCTGGGAGCGCTCACTCCTGTCGGCATGAGAAATATGTCCTATCATCAATAACCATATTTGTAAAATTTAACCACACTAGCCTACTGAGGCAGGATGCAGACTCTGAGGCACAGCCAGGTAAGACTACCTGGAAGATACGGGTACTTGTTCCTGATTCTAGGAAAAATAAAAGTGCTCCCTAAGCAGCTGCCCTTGTGGGAAAGAAAGGCTCTCTTGTGTGCCCATACCCTCTTGGGCAAAATGACTAAATGGCGCCCCTTCCCACGCAAAAGCAGGCCCCGATGGCAGCCTATCAGGGGTCAGTGTAGCACGCAGGCCTACAGCAGCAGTCAGAACATCTCACCCCATGGGAGTGAAGCCCACCTGGACGGTGCCAGGGAACAAACACCTCCCACCCACACGGCAGGAGGACCACAGGGAGCTGTGTCAAGCTCCCGAATGCTGATGCTGAGCGTCAAACCACACTAATGCAGCAACAGCACAGCCCAAGCGCTCACTGTGCATCAGGCACTGCTGTATGCAACTGACGTGGACCCCGTTCATCCAGTCCCCATAACTGTCCTGTAACATCCCCACCCCACAGATGAGGTGCCTGCTCCAGGTCCGACGGAGCCGGCTGACCACCCTGGCACCCTCCAGGGACAACCGGGGCAGGCAGCGGGCTGCACGACGAGGGCTTCCAGGGCTTAGCTTCCTCTCAGAAGACCGACATCCTCTGGGAGCTGATAACCAGTAAGGGTCCACCATGCGCTCTACACGCTTGCCAAGAAATAAAAAATTACTCAACCTGGAGGAAAACAAGGACAGCTGGCAGCATTTTGGGGAGCCTCAAACTTTATCTACTTTTATCAGTGCCACAGAGCACCTTCAGAACAAAAGGACTCGCCATCAGCCGGAAGGAACCAGTGTGGCTGACTTGTCAGTGGTCTACCTGCAGCCATTTCTGCTCCGCCTCTTCTTATGAAAGGAGCCCCAAATAGTCAGCTACCCGGAGGGCTTGTGCTCCAGACCGTCCCCACCCTGAGTGGTGACCCTCAGTTAGTGGTGGCCATTTAGAAATGGATGTGTCAAGCATTTCTGGTAGTAAAGTGCAGGAAAAGAAGCTTCTGAGAAAGTTTCATCCCACTTAAAAACAAGAGGCATCTTCTCCCTCGGCTATTGTAAGGATGGGATGAGATCTCTCCATTTCATCACCATGAGGGGACGGCTCTAAATACAAAGCTCAACCCGCTGAGGAGAGCAGTGACACAATAGAGCGCGCCTAGATCCTTTGTGATACTGCTGAGCACTAATTCAACAAACCCCAGACCCACTCTGTCTCCAGACTTGTTAAGGGGGAAGACATTTTCCTTTTTAAATCCACCTTTTAGTTGAATTTTGTGACTTGCAGGAACTATCGATACAGGGAAAGGCCTAGTATTCAAGGCACTGCTGTGTAAGTTTAAGTCTGTGGGCTCTGGAACTTAAATAACCCCTGGTAAATGGCCCGACCACTTCCTTTCCATGTGTTCTTGGCCAAATTCCAAACTTTTGTTTCCTCAACCTGCAAACATGGCCCTAATAATGTCATCTATCTCGCAGAGATGTTGTGAGGGTTAAATGTGTTAATCCAGGCTTAGAACAGTGACTGGATCAAAAGTGCTCAGTAAATATGACCCAAGATGACCATGTGCCAGACACATGCCAGATGTTCTACATAGACCACCGACGAAAAGAAACCTGCAGAGCAGGCCTTGTCATCATCCGAGTTTACAGACAGGAAAGAGAAGCGATCAACCTCAGATCTGAACAATGTCCGTTTCCTTCCCAACGCAACACATGCCCCTCTGTCCCCTGCAGGGCCGCCAAAGCTCCCTGCCCTGAACCAGCCCACAGACAGACTGCAGGTTCTACTTTTGTCATAAAGAAAGCAAACTAACCCCTTGCCAGGAAGTGACGTTAATAAAATGTTTGCTTCTTTCAATTAAAAAGCCCAATTACCATATTGCATCCAGGGAAGAAAGACCGTGCATGGTATCTTAGGGCCTGAAAGAAAGGACCTTAAAATACTTTAGTTCAGTGGTTCTCAGTGTGGTCTTTGTACCAGCAGCATCGGCATCACCTGAGAACTCGTTAGAAATGCGAATCTGAAGATTCTGGGAAGATGGCAGAGTAGGTAGACCAGGAATCTGTCTGCCCACCTGGACAACAACTGTACTGGCAGAGTCTGATGTAACTACTCTGAAACTCTGGAGTCTGCTGAAGGGTTGCAACTTCGAAGGGAAGACTTGGATGATAAATTGCCGTTAATTCTGGTCAATTTCAGTCCTCAGCACAGTAGCAGCTACCCATCTCTCACTCTTGATCAACGGTGGGCAGCTGAGCACATGTTCCCAAAGCAGCTTGCACACAACTTGCAGAAGCCAGGGTAGGCAAAAACCCCCGCTATCCTCCAAGTACTGGGGATCTTTTCTCTAACTGCTGATTGCTGCTTCTGATCAAAGAGGTGGAAACAAAGAAGCAGGCAGCCATTGTTGCTGTCCCCTCTCCCTCTTCCCCTGGCCGAAGTGGCTTCCTGAGGATTTAAGAGAATGTTACCCCTTTTGGGAACCAGACTAAGACATTCAAAAACAATTGCATATGCAGGGAAAATAAGAAAGTGACCATACATTCCCAGGGCAAAGACTCAGAAAAGACCTGAGAAGACCTAAAGTTTACACCTGAGGCTGATTTTAGGCACAGAGATAGTCTGCAACAATTACAAAAAAAAAAAAAAAAAAAAAAAAAAAGGCAAACCCTGGGGAAAGGGAGAGAATCTGATTTTCAGTTATCACAATATAAGTTTCAAATGTTCAGTGTTCAACAAAACTCACAGGCATACAAAAAAACTAGAACATATGGCCGATTAAGGAAAAAAAATCGATGGTAATCATCCCTTAGAAAGACTTAATGGCAGGTACACTAGATAAAGACTTAAAAGAACTGTCTTCGAGATGCTCAAAGAACTAAAGAAAGATGTGGAGGAAGTCAAAAAAAGACAAGCGTGAACGAATGAAAACATTGATAAAGAGATAGAAAACCTAAAAAGAAATCAAAAGAATTCCGAATCTGAAAAGTACAATAACTGAAATGAAAAAAAATTCACTAGAGGGATTCAAAGGCACTTTGGAACAAGTAGGAGAAAATATTGGTGAACCTGAAGATAGTTCAGCGGGAATTATTGAGTTTGAGGAACAACAACAAAAAGGTTGAAGTAAAGTGAACAGAGACCAAGGGACTTGTGGGATACCATTACACCGACCAACAGAGGACTTGTGGGAGTCTCAAAAGAGGAGAGAGAGAAAGAAGAAAGAGATGGGCAGAGATAATCTTGGAAGAAATAATGGCTGAAAACTTCCCAAATTTAATAAAAGACATGAATATAAACAGCCAAGAAGATCAATGCGCTCCAAATAAGATGAACACAAGGAGATCCATACCAAGACACGTTATAGTCAAACTTTCAAAAGCAAAAGAAGAAGAGAATCTTGAGAGAAGTGAATCATCACAAGTGATCCTTAGTAAGGTTTTCTGCAGTTCTCCCATCAGAAGCTTTGGAGACCAGCAGACAGTGGGCCAATATATACAAAGTGCTAAAAGAAAAAACTATCAACCAACAATCTTCTATCTGGCAAAATTGTCCTTTGAGAGTGAAGAAGAAATTAAGACATTCTCAAGTAAAAAAAAAAAGCTGAGTGCGATTGTGACCGCTAGACTTATCCTGCAAGAAATGCTCAAGAGAGTCCTGCAGGGTACAAGGAAAGATCACCACAAATAAATCGACGCTATACGGAGAAATAAAGATCTCAGTACAGGTACATGCATGAGCAATTACAGAAGGATTACTTTGACGATGGTTTATAACTGTACTTTTTGTTTTCTACATGATTTAGGAGACTAATAAAGTTAAAGAAAAAACTCAATTACTAGTGTAAAAGCTAGTATTGACTGTAACTTTGATCTGTGACTCCAAGTCTTGTCTTCTACTTAATTTAAGAGAAGAATGCATTTAAGACTTATTGGTTGGAGTTTTGAAGCACAGTATAAAAAGGTATAATTTTGTTGACTTCAACAACCAAAAGGGACGGGAGCTGTAAAGGAGCAGAGGTCTGTTACTGAAGTTACATCGGTGTATAAACAACCACATGATCATCTCAATTGATGCAGAAAAAGATTTTGACAAAATTCAATACCCTTTTATGATAAAAACACTCAACAAAGTAGGACTAGAAGGAAACTACCTCAACATAACAAAAGCCATTTATGAAAAACCAACAGGGAGTGTCACCTCAGTGGTGAAAGACTTAAAGTACTTCCTCCAAGAAGAGGAACAAGGCAAGAAAGTGCTTTCTCCACTTCTCTTCAACACAGTATTGGAAGTTTTGCCAGGACAATTAAGAAAGAAAAAGGTCCAAACTGCAAGGAAAAAATTAAATTATCTGTTTTAGATGATATGATTCTACATGCAGAAAATCCTGAAGAGTCCACAAACAACCTGTTAGAACTAAAAAGTGAATTTAGCAAGGTAGCAAGATACAAAGTCGACACTCAAAAATCAGTTGTATTTCTATACATGAACAATTTGAAAGGAAATTACAAAAAAATTGATTCTCAATAGCATCAAAAAGAATAAAACAGTTAACTAAGGAAGTGAAAGACTTCAACAATGAAAACTACAAAACACTGCTAAAAGAAATTAAAGACATGAATAGATGGAAACATCTCATGTTCATGGATTAGAAGACTTAATATTATGAAAATGTCAATATTACCTGAAGTGATCTACAGAGTCAATGCAATCTCTATCAAAATCCCAATACTTTTTTTGCAGAAATAGAAAAACCTATCCTAAAATTCTTACTGAATCAAGGGAATCCTGAATAGCCAAAATATTCTTTAAAAAGAACAAAACTGGAGGAATCATACTTCCTGAATTCAAAACCAATTACAAAGCTGCAGTAATGAACAGTGTGGCACTGGTGTAACGACAGAGACACACAACAGAACAGTGAATCCAGGAACAAACCTTTGCAGATATGGTCAAATTATTTTTGACCAGGGTACTAATACCATTCAATGGGGGAAAAGACAGTCTTTTCAACAAACAGGGCTGTGAGAACTGGATTTCCACATGCAAAAGAATGATGTTGAACCCTTCTCAAAAACCATATACAAAAATTAACTCAAAATGGATCAAAGACCCAAAACAAATATGAGATGTAAAACAATAAAACACTTAGAAGAAAACATAGGACAAAAGCTTCATGAAACTGGATTTGGTAATAATTTTCAGGTTATGACACCAAAGGCCCACATGACAAAAGAAAAAATGGACAAACTAGACTTCATGAAAATTAAACTTTGTGCATCAAAAGACATTATCAACAGAATAAAAAGGCAACTCACAAAATGGGAAAAAATATTAGCAAATCATCTATAGAATAAGGGATTAATATCCAGAATATATAGAGAACTCATAAAACTCAAAAGCAGCAGCAATGACAACAAAAACAATCTATTTCAAAAATGGGCAAAGGACTTGAACTTCTCTAAATAATTGGTCAATAAGCACATGGAAATATACTCAGCAAGATTCATCCCTAGAGAAATGAAAATCAAAATGAGGTACCACCTCACACCTGTTGAATGGAAGGAAGGGAGGGAAAGAAAAGGAAAGGAAAAGAAAAAAGAAAAGAAAAGAAAAGAAAAGAAAAGAAAAGAAAAGAAAAGAAAAAAGAAAAAAGAAAAGAGAAGAGAAGAGAAGAGAGAAGAGAAGAGAAAAAAAAAGAGAAAGAGAAAGAAAAAAGAAAGCAAACGTTGACGAGGATGAGGAGAAATCGGAACCCCTGGGCATCATCATTAGTGGGAATGTAAAATGGTACAGCTGCTGTGGAAAACGGTATGGAGTTTCCTCAAAAAAACAGAAATACCATATGATCTAGCAATTCCACATGCCAGGTGCCAAGGACAGAATATAAAAACTTACTTCTGTAATATCCTGTTTCTATCCTCCCCTTCTATCCCCAAAATCAACACCCAGGCTAATACGATTTCCAATTAGATGTTTATTCTTTACTTTTCTTTACCTAAAGAAATTATTTACATTATCATTCTCCAGCAATGTGAATAATATAATAGTCACTGCAGAGCTAAATGTCCTTGTTTTTTGACTATACCACTGTTACAAGTTTAACGATATTCACTCCTAGGAAAGGTTAGGTCCATACATCACTGCTCTCCATACAAATCACACAGTGGGACTTCGACCATGGTTTCTAAATCAAGGTACGTTTTTCAAATAAGCAATGGTTCAATCTTAACTGTGAAGTTTTCATTTGTTATCAAAGGGAATAAAGATTATTTTTAAGCAACTCTGACAAGAATCTTGCAGTTCTTCATCATACTGTAATCTTGGGAATATATAAAATGTATTCTTAAACTTTGTGGGCATGTTTAAACAGCAGAAAGTGGCCGGACGCCCACTCTGATGCTTTCTACAGCTCTTGTCACTGTCCCAAGAGGCAGAGTTGGCTGACTGGAGATGGCAAAATGCAGCAGCCGAATCACCTAGGAGCAGTTTCATCCACACCCGATGGGCGCCCGAGAGAACTGTGCCTCTTCATTCACAGAAACGCTCATTCCTATGAGCTGTAAGTGCGACCTGAATAAACCTGAATAATCGCTCTGTTTAATGAGCATCTCCAAGCAGCCTCTGAGCACCGAGGCATCTGGGTCAGAGTATTATTAGTGCTGATGACGATCGGTTCTGCTTGCGAGTTAAAGATCACACACGTTGCCACTACTGTGCCCGCGATGGCTTTTATCCAGTACTGCACACACTTCTGCTCACGCTTACAGTATTTACCTATTCACGTTTGTCCACCTCCCCTAAAATATGAGCTTTGTTCTCGTGTCCCCAGGGCCTGGCACACCCTGGGAACTGTAAATGTGGGCTAATGGAATGAATGCAAGGTCTGACAAACTCGAGAGCTTAGAGAACATTAACGAGGCTACTCTTCGACATGCGTTAAAAAGCTGATGCTGGTAGTGCTTGGAGAATGTGGGACAAGGTATGTGATAATTTCTGGCCACCAACAAGAGCCTTTTTTTCCCTTTTAATTATGCCTTCTATATCTGGGACAGAAGCCTCTGTTGCCTGGTCTCAGGCAGCGACATGGTCTGCCTACAAGGAGCTACCCTCTGAGACCCAGAAAGCTTCTTTCTTTGATGCGACTCCACACCCTATCAATTTTCCCTCAAGAGCCCTTCAACATGTTGGCCGAAGCCATACATACAAAGCCCTGTATGTTTTGGGCCGTCGTCTCCTTAGAGCTAGATGATCTTACGTTCCTCACAAAAGCTCACAAGACCAGCTGGAACGTTCTGCTGTTGCTTGCCATTCTCGGACTCAGGAGAAGGGCTGGCCTCTGGGACTCGCACCACAGCCCAGAGGATCACCTGGGCTTCAAAGCCAACCTTGGAGGGCCAGAGAGAGGCCGAGTTCTTCTCAGGTCCATTTACTCGGTGCTATGCGAGGTGAAGTGCATGGTTTTCAAAGCTGCATTATGTCCCATAGCTGTCCCAGCAAAAGCGGCAAGTTCAGAAACTGAATCTGTTCATTACACATTGTAATGAAGTCTGACGATACCAGCGTAAACGCCAGTCGTCGGCAGCATCCACTGGCTAACGGCTAATTGTGCGAACCTGAAGACTAAAGTTCCAGGTCTGACCGACTTTTCAGAATGAACGTGGAGGGACTTAGGTGAGTATTATCCAAGTGTGAAGCAGCACAGGCACCAGGGGAAAAAGAACCTGAGGGTGTCAGCTCTTTTGGGAAAAAGTCACATCAATTTTCTCATCTGTAAAATGAGGGCAATATTTGCTTTGCCTTCCTTATAATGTTGGTGTGTGAAATAACTGTGAAATTGTTTTACAAACTACAATGAGTTATATAACTGCTGAACTTAAAAAACTATACAAAAGGTATCTATAATGTGTCATACTTTTGACAGTTACTGAGGTCAATATTGGATATAAGACAGATCACGTAGAATCTGTTAAAATTAAGACAAACTAAGTTAAAAGATTATTTCTTGGAACGAATTTTTTCCCTCAGAATACCGCCTGAATAAGCAGAGCCTGGGTGGGCCCGTACAGCTGCTGTCCAGGTCTTTCTGTAACTTTAGCTGCCGTCAGTATGTTTCAGTAATATTTCACCTCTGAGGATGTGCAGGGTCAGCTCCTGGCCCAATCCTTCAACACTGGCATCTCGCAGCTAATATTCACTATTATTGTACTACGCTTCCCCTTGTAATTCTATCCTTGAACAGTACAGATACATGGGGATTATTTTTAATGTTTTGTGAAGCACTTTGGCACTGGAAGGTAATGTGCTAAATAAACGGGGAATAAAAACTACACACAACCTAGTGTAAATGAAACACTAGCGGGAAGTCAAAAGCATGGAGAACTCCCTGCAAAAGGCACAACACTGTGCACAACGGAGTGAGGAAACTGCCCACAGGCTGGATGGCTGAACTCTGCTCACACTGCCCCTGTGTTGTGTGGAGAGCAGACTTGGGCTGCTCCCACCAGTGTCACCTGCCACAAGCTCCTAGCCACGGTTCTCCCGGGCTGTCCCCACCCTTGCTATGCAACCCCACTCACTCACGTCAGGATAATCTAGAATAATTTCTACCACTGCTTCTGGACCCCCTGAGGGGGTCCATGAGGAGCTGAGGCCTGGCAGCTGGGACTGCTCCTCAGGACATGCCCAGAGCCCAACAGCCCATCTTCCCTGCCCCAGGGACAGTCACCTGCTTCCCATTCAAACCAGGAGAGAAATCACACGTGCACAAATGTTCTTCAATTGGATCATCTTTCAGATATAAATATAATCTAGAAAAAAATTACCCATTTAGACCCCCATTCCCCTCCCAGAAAACTCCCCAAAGTGGTTTTGCTGCTGAGCCTGAAAAATATGACTCTTTGGGAAAGCTTTCCAAACCACAATATAAACTGTGGCTAAGTGAGTGGGGTCGAGGGGTGGCTGGCCCCGGAAGTGGAGCAAAATGCACGGCAGCATGGCCAAGGGCAGCAATCGAAGTGCAGCTGTCTGGCAGTGTCTCCCAGCTACTCCCCTGGCCTGCTGTGATCCACGAGGAAAGCCTGTCCCCTGGAGTCCCTGCTTACTGTCTCTGTGCTCGCGTGTGGGTTTACAGCAAAGTTACGATGCTCTGAATTGGGCTAGAAGGACCTTTTCTTCATTAACAACGCCCTTGTCTTTCTGTACTCCATCTGTCAAACTGAGGGGCCAGAATTTAGCCGCGACCTTGAGCACATGAAGAATGTATTAAGAGCACACATGCCTTTCCGCAATGGATGCGTTCACTTCACCATCCAGCAAACAAACAACGAGGACTTACTGGGTCTAAGATGCAGCCGGGGAAGGTATCTACTCTCTGGAAGTTTCTATCACATACATCTCTTCTCGTTGCTGCTTTACAAATCCAGGTTTTCACATGTGACATGTGCGGGAGGTAAGGTACACACCTGTTGCACCCCTATCGTGTGTGATGTGACCAGGGGCTGACAGAGGTAAAGGCCAGGCTGGTGCTTCTTCACAGAATCATGAAATGCAAGTTATTCTACTGAATATGAAGACAGGGTTATGCCTTCCTAACAAGCTGCTCATGAGGCTTTTAATTTGCCTTATTAATATTTCAATTCTAAATCTTCAGTATAAAAGTACAAAGTTCAGAAACTGAAAGCATGGGCCAGAAAAAAATGAGCAGCCAGCCACTCGATCAGTTTGGTCTTTTCGCTGGGTTTTCTCTACTCCTCTTCTTCCCTCTAGCATACTGGTTTTCCCAAAGGCTGTAAGAGACTTGGGTGGTCAAGGCTCCTTTGAGCCACTGGTCTTTGCTTTGATAATTAAGTGTTCTTAAACCTTATTTTCAGAAATGTAATTAATCTTTTTTGTTCATCTGACGAATTTCTTCTGCAGGCCTGGGTGTGAGGCAAAGGGGCTGAACTGAGGACGGGAGTCCATCCGGTGCCCACCCTCGGGGCTTACAGACGGGATAAGATGCCAAAGCTGCGCCTGCGCCATGTTGTGATGTGAATAGTACTTCTGAGCTTAGCGGGAGCGTTCCCGTCGTAAGGGGGCAGGGAGGCATGCTCCAGCAGAGTGGAGTGTGAAGGGGGCAAAAGGGGAAGGAAAGACACCCAGGGCAGTGAGAACTGAACGAGCACTCAGGGTGTGGAGGGGGACACAGTGGAGCACGGTTCTGAAGGGGCCAGCTCCCAGGGCCACGGCCGGGCTAGGGATGTCATGTAAGAGCTGGGGGGGTGGAGTACGTGTGTAAATGCATATGAGAGGCTGCAATCTAAAGACACCTTGGAGCTACAAGCAACAGGACTTGGTGATGAGCTACAACCATGGGATCTGTGAGACTAGCGGTGGTGGGGCTGGCGTGTGGCGATGTAAGTGGGGGTGCCCTTACCTGGTGGGCATAGTGGAAGGGGGGCCCTTTGGGCATCAGTGCAGCAGGACTCTGATGAGGACACGTGTAGCCCTTGCTCTAAAAGCTATTTACACTTAAAATATTCCATTTACAGCAAAATCTCAACTCGAATGAGCAGGAATGGGTTTAATTTCAAATGACATTTGAAATTAACTGGAGGTAAAGCTAGAAATCCTTTCTGGAACAGTTAGTCCATACTATTTTGAATTAAATTGATTATTTTGAATTAAATTGATTGTTTTGAATTTAATAGTGATAATTCTATTCTTAGACGTATTCTTGCAAGATGCCAGCAGAGCTAAGCTTTATCAAAGTGACCCCAAGATATAACTTAAAATTTGCCTTTAAAAATAAATGTTAGCAAGCTGTTTTTCTCATCATTTTCTTTTTTATCTTAAAGTGGAGCGAAGAAAAAAATCCAGTGAAAGACATGTTCCAGGTAGGTCGGCGACACTGCCCGTGCTTGCCTTCCTTATATTCAGCGGAGCATCTCCTTGGTTCCTGCTTCTAATACAGACAGTCTAAAGAGACACCAAGGCATGAAATGGGAACAGTGGAGATAAATCTGCAGTGGAGAGGGGTTCTGGAGCCACAGTGGACAAGGGACAGAGGCCAGGGCTCCGCCAGAGGGAGGCAGCGGACACCTGGCCTGCCTCTCACCAGCCTTGTGAGCTTGGGCCAGTTGATTCATTTAAGCCTCGCCTTTCTCAACAGTAAACTGGGGATAATAATCTAGCTGGGAAAAAAGGAGTGTAGAGAATCTTTTAAAATTGATGAGGCAAAAGACACCCCCAGCCCTGAAGGTGCTTAACAATGAAGGAAAAGAGAATTTCAAAATGACATGCAGGGTATTCCTCAGATACTCTGTATAAAAACAGGAGGAAAAAACAGAAGTCCCAGCAGCGCTCCCATGAAACAGAGGTCCCCTGAACAATCGAGCCTTTTGGGCAAGTCTGCAAGGCCTTGGGCGCTGCAGACAGGAGCAGCACAGACACCCAGGAGGGCCGGCTTTTAAAACAACCCATTACTAGCGACTGAACTTAAACCCAGCAATATTGCCATTTACGTACACTCGTTCTAAACCTTTATCTTTTTATTAGAGTGATTTTTACAGGTAAGGCACAGGATTTAACCATCTTTATTCCCACCCCCAATTATCTGTTTTAATAGACACATTTTATTGATGATAATGTTTTCTAGACAAGTACCAGTACTAGTACAGGTACTAATTATTTTTACCAAGGTGCTCACAACGCTGACACTATTCCTAATGATCACACATGGAACGAACTTCCACTCTGGATGTGGTGGGCACGGATATCGGCCACTCGCTGAGAGTTTTAAATGTTCTATAATACCCTGTCTAACTCTAATTTTCCTGGGTTTACAGGCTTCAGGTTCAGCAATAATACATTCACGGAGGCAAAACAAAGCAATAGAAAGTAATTTCCTAAATAAAGTGCCACAAGATAAAACCAGTCTTTACCCTCCCTTCTAGAATATTCAAGCATTACAAAAAAAGGCTTGGTTTCACTATTTTTCTCTTGCACAAAACGTATATTGTTAATACACATTCTTCACAACTCCACTAATCAAAAAGCCAACACAGATTACTACTGATGTTTCTTGGGGCTAGTCAGATCTTGTTTTATTTTTCCCCTGGAACACAGTTTGCATTTTACCTTACCCACAGGTACATATACTGCATTAAAATAATTCTAATCAGAAGGCTTCTTTTATAGCTGGAGAAGAAAGCTGTAACTTGTTGACAACATTATATATCTTGTCTAGGAGAGATTTTTGCACATAAAGAAGAAAAGGGGGCTGTGCCCTTTAAGAAGCTAAAAAGGAAGGGCTAAAAGTTCAGGTTCAGGCAGTAATTAGCAGTTTGCTCTGAATGGCAGCAGAGAACAGAGAAAAGGCCGAACCCAGCAGGAGCAGGAGCCCCAGAAGCCCTGTGAGAAGAGAACAGCCTTCTCTCTACGTAGAGAGATAAATGCTTATAGACAGAGGTTAAGACATTGAAATTCAGGTTACACAAGACTATGCAATAGCTACCTTATTTTTATTTTCTCCTTTGCTCAAACACTGGATTGGCTTATAAAGAGAAATGATTACCTTTTTTGTTTTCTGAATCTAAAAAGGCATCTTTTAAAACAAATTACCTGCCAAGAAAGTTGCTCACTTTTCTCCTCAACTCACCCCACCCGGGAGTTGGGTCTGTGCTTCGAGAAAACCAATTACAGGAGCCGCTCATTTCCAAGGAAACCCTGGTTAGCTATTTACAGTTTCAGAAGCAGAAATGACAAACCTGCCACCACAACAGGCCTCCTTTAACAAAATCTCAAATCTGTGCATCTTATACTGGAACGTAGATCTCCAAAAAAGTTCTAAACTCTTGGCCCTGGAGGGCTTTTCCCTTATTTTTAAAGCCTCACTTCCTAGTTGCCCAGATTGACTTCTACCTCACCAATCCTCTCATCTGCTCATCTCGACTGAACTGAGCATTTACAGGTCAAGGCTTTGTCGGGCGAAGCCACACTACTCCCGCAAGTGGCAAGTTCTTCAAGTGCAGGGACGG
Source organism: Eidolon dupreanum (assembly GCA_028627145.1). Lineage (NCBI taxonomy): Eukaryota > Metazoa > Chordata > Mammalia > Chiroptera > Pteropodidae > Eidolon > Eidolon dupreanum. Next base: position 2,693,892 of record CM053503.1, on the reverse strand, counting down.
GCTGCAAAGGGAGAGAGAGTGGAGGCACTTTTATGCGGCGTGGAGTTCCAGCAGAAAAGAACTTAAACATTAGCATGTCTTGGCGTATTTCAGCTCCTGCCAATGCAACTATCCACAGGGTCACTGGTCCCCACGCCCTAAAGCCAGCCTGCCAGATCCGCTAACCCTCTCTGCAGGCTTTATGGGGCTGTTTAATGAGGTGATAATGTGTGAGACACCTCACAGGGCATTTCAGCTCCCATAGCAATGCTTTTAAACTCCCCCCACACCTTTTCTTCCCAGAAACTGTGCACTGGAAGGAAAAATGTGTTCCAAACCCAGGATGGGGATTTTGGTACCAAAGTTAGTGGACTAACTAATGACATGGCTTTAGGTGACCAGAGAAACACTGAATTTTCGAGGCTGACTTTAGTCTGTCAATGACATCATCTGAAGCATACGTCAACAATGCAGCCACCATGGCGGACTGGTGGGCAGCATCCTAGGCATTTATCCGCAAGGAAGTTTAAAATCTACTGGCTCAATCCATCTTCATGGATCTTGACATTTTCTTCTTCATTTGTTTTTAAAACTTAATCCCAGAGTAGGAAGATACTCAGCCATAGGCCAATTCTCACTTCAACAGCTGAAGAAGATGGAAACTTGAAAGCAGTATGAGGATTAGAAACCTTGACTAGATTCAACACCTACCTCCCCCACCTCCAATTTCTAAGTGTCAACAGACTTATGACGCATCTCATTCCATCTCTTACAACAACCTGGTGGCTGGGGAGTCAGTTATTATCTCCATTTCGCAGGTTAAGAAACTGGGCTGGGAGAGGCTAAGTGACTTGTCTACCATTACAATTTCCCAAGAAGCCAATCCCTGTGAATATCTGGATAAAGGATAAAATGAGAGCTACCGGATTCTGTAATCGTTACTCCTTGCCGACAACCTCTTCTAGTGTCTTCAAAGACTGTCTGCTGGGTAAATTCAAGAGCCTCTTCTGCTCCCCTGGTCAGTACATAATGGTTATGGGATGCAAGCTGGTTCCATCACATGGGTTTTCTTTCATGAGTGAGATTACAAGAAGCTACAGAGGACGGGGGGGTTAGCTAAATGATAGAATCTGTCTAAAATTACACCGATGATGAAGGGGTTTCATAATTTCCATGTCAAATTAAGGAGCTAAAGGTAACTGGTGTTTGCTGGTGGTCTCAGAATGCTTGTGTGTGTGTGTGTGTGTGTGTTTGGGGGGGGTGGAGGTAATGGGGGCTGGGTCACTTCCTTGGGCTCTTAGAGTTAATCTGGAAGGTTTTGAATGTGGAGTCTTCTAGAACTGGGCAACAAGATCTTGTTGGCATATTCACCTCAAACACAACTCCCCTTTTTCCCAGGGAGGGCGAGGGTCTGGGGGAGAGGTGGCACCCTGGGGTGGGGTGGGGGGGAAGATTCACTGTGAGGAAGAAAGGGGGTCTGCAGCACTGCAAAGCCTCGCCCTGCCAGGAGGCGAGGCTGAAGCAACAGCAGTTTATAAAGACGCCTACCCACGGCCACATGACTGCCTTGCACAGTGTCCCTCAGTTTCCTATTGTGGATGCTTAGTACACAACCCCCGCTGGACGTGTCACAGTGGAGGCACAAGTCTTTTCTTGGAGAGTACCTGGCCTACAATGAGTGTGCTAAGTGCTAATGGCCCTGTCCACCTGTGAGGGATGAAGGGCAGGAGGAAGTGACACAGAGCCAGGTGAAGGAGCTGTTCAGAGAATAAAGTGTGTGTTCCTGCACACTGCGAGTTTCAGAGGCATGATGATGACACACAGGAAGGTGTGAATCTTGACGTGAGCCTACTTCTCCTGCCACTCATTCTTCAAATTCCCTAAGTGACTGACCTACTGGCAGGTCCGAGTGCACCAGGGCTCTGGGCGCCCTTCCTGTGCGTACACAGGCCCACACCCGCATAGCACTTGACAGTGCTGATCCAAGCTCAGCCAGAGCTGCTCCGAGCTGCAAGAAATAACCAAATTCCCTAATTCTGAAATGGTCATCCTTCACTTGGACGGCTAAGAGGCATCTCAGACTTAATGTGAACATAAGACACGTCCTGATTTCCCCACCAAATCTGTTCCTCCTCCGGGGAGCTTGTTTCACGAAATGGCACCGGGGTCACCGAGCTGCCTTGTTTCCACTCCTGCCCACGGGGGCCACAGGAACTAGCTCCTGCCAGCCCCTGTGACCTCATTGCCCTCTCCCCTTATCCATTACCATCTCCCCACACTGGCTTTTTTCTGTTCTTCAATTCCACCGAGCTCGGTTCCTCCCTATGGCCCCTGTACCCTCTGCCCAAAAGGCTTTTTGATCACAAAGGCTGGCTCATTACTCCACGCCCATCTCAGCTCCTCAGGGAACTTTACCTGGCCCTCCAGTCTGAAGCAGCTACCTCGTCACTTTCTATCACGTCATCTTAGTTTACTCATGTGCACTGACTTGTTTAACAGATGCCAACTACATACTTGAATGAATGAGGATATGGTGCCAGTAAACCAGGGTTGTGAGTTGGCACTGGCATGGCCATACTTGGATTTTATCACTTCAGAGTAAAGGATGGACTGAAGGGGGTCAAACTATAGGGTAAGACGGCCAATTAAGATGTTACCGTGATGAGAAAGGATGACGGTTTGGACCAGGAGAGTGGTGACAATGAAGACTGAGAGAGATTTGTGTTACTTAGGAAATAAAAACAACAGGATATAGTTACTGCTTGGATGGGAAACACAGGGAGAGGAGGGGAGTCTAAGATGGCCCTAAGATTTTCGGTTGGGGCACGGCGTGGAACTAGGTAGGGGACACTGATGTCTGCACATTCTGGTTTTGAGTGAGGCCGGTGGGCAGCTCGAGAGCGAGCTGAAACTTGTGTTTTGAGTGTCATTAGGTCATGTTCTCATACAGGAATTGTTCCTCTGCCTTCTGAGTCAAAGTGGAGGCTGTCCTCTAGATCAGCGGTCCTCAACCTCTTTGGCACCAGGGACCGGTGGCTCCTATGGGAGTCTAATGCCTGATGATCTGAGGTGGAGCTGAGGCAGTGATGTTAGTGCTGGGGAACGGCTGCGAATACAGACGGAAGCTTCGCTGGTTCGCCTGCCATTTACCTCCTGCTGTGCAGCCTGGTTCCTAACAGGCCACCGACTGGTACCAGTCTGGGGCCCTAAGGTTCAGGACCCCTGCTCTAGATGGTCAGTCTAGGACAACCATCACCTGTTAGGACCCTGAGGTGACTAACCTCTGAATCTCAAATTTCTCTCTCAAGAGGCGCACACTGGCACGTATGAACAGATGTCCTCTGTAACGCAGGCTGAACCTGTGACGGCCCCTGGCGTGCTGTGCCTCACAGCAAACTACGAGGGTAAGCACCGAGGCACCTGGCTAACTGTTCATCTCTCGCCCATTAATCCTTTTCCTGAAACTGTAAAGCAGCATGTAAAAAAAAGTGTCACTCAGTCTCATTACCAAAACATTTTAACGTTTGTCTTCAATATTTTATACAAAGATTAAAATTCTAACCAGCACCATCACAAATGATTTCCAATTACATGTTTTTAAAAACAAACACTTTAAATGGCATCCGAAGGCCCACCTACCACCACCGGACATTCCACTGCTCATCACACGTCTTTCTTAAGATAGCCTGAGAGTCACAGGTTCGCCCCGTACTGACCAGCTGTGTTAGGAGTATGCGGGCTCCGAGGCTTGACCTACCCCCTGGGGAACAAATCCAGTGAGGAAGACAGTCATAATACGTTGCTAAGCAGTCAAGCAGGTATAATAGGAGTGCTGGGAACGAGGTGACCGGTGGGCTGGTTTTTTAAATCAATGTGCTTTTCATGAACAATAGTGGATTAAAATGTCCAGGCTTGCTGGGAGGTACAGCAAACAAATATATTTCATGTTTGAGGGCTGCCTTTTCAAAGCATTACTATAAAATTCTGATTCCTTCCAGAGGAACTCTATCTAGAAACAAGAGACCCACCTGGCAATTATCCTACTGCTTATCTTAGTGACCAACTGTCCACCAAACCAGCTCTAAGTGTGTTTGGATGAAACAATAGCCTTCAAGCAAACCAAAGGTCTGCACCTGACATCTGTCTCAACCAAGTTCAAAACTTCACAGACCCTGTTTTCAAAGTGTGGAACGACCTGCATCTCCACAGAGCCAGTCGCAATGAATGTGCCTGAGAATTATTAAATGAACATATGTTTTACTAGACACTCTTCCACTAGCTGCCCAGCGAAACATGTAAGAAATGAAATGCCTCCATAGCTGATATCACTGCAGCTGGGGCCCACTCCCATCAGAAGGGATCAGCCCCGCTTCAGACCTGAAGTCTATTTCAGATGGAAATTTGTTATTTTGTTGACCTTGGTCTTACACACATCTGCTTCTGTGGCAGTTCTTCAGTTCTATTCTCATAAGGCACATCACCTGACAGCAGTATGCTGCCAGCGTATTCAAATTAAGTGTCAGCTCATAAGCA
>CM053503.1:2608465-2688880 GCA_028627145.1 Eidolon dupreanum | reverse complement strand
GGGGGGGCTGTCTCAGGCCCTCTGAAAGCAGGTGTCTATCCATGGTGACAACCCTAACCTCTGAGCCCATCTCAAGGCCACACCTTAAGCTATGTTCTGGACTCTGAGAAAATAGGCTGCTGCTATGCACAGCAAGGTTTTTTTTCTAAGCCCATAACAGTAATGTTTCATGTTAGCTCTTATTGTAATTAAATGCAATCTGGTATTCCACTGTGTTATCAATAATGTCAGTATCTTGAAAAAATTATTAGAAAAGCAAAAACAGCAAGTTATCTCTTCTGCATTCCCCCACCCTGTTGTATTTTAGGCAATAATTATAATGATAACAATTTCTTTGATATTTTTCAAGGTTCTCTATGTGGGATTTCATTAAATATGACATAGATCTCATGATTTTCTATCACCTCCCCCTCCGATTTTTTGCAATTCGATTTAAAAGTTTACCAGTTTTATACCTATTTAAAAAGCTGAATAAAAGCAATCCTTATTAAAAAATACTGCAATAGAGACCTAGAGTATTGACTGATCTGAACATGTGTATTAGGCTTTCATACTTAATATTTTCTTCTGTCAGCTACGTATCAGGCACAAACTCTGATGTCTTCCTTCTCCTCCTCAATCTCTTCCTTTCTGTTACTTGTCTCTTAACTATCCCCACCCCACTCACTGACTTGCTTGCTAAACTAGAAACCTCAGCTTCATTTCTCACTTTCCTTTACCTGCCACACCTCATCAGTTTCTAAATTCTACCAACTTTAGAATCCAAAATGTTTCTAGTATCTTGTCCACTCCTGGTTCCCTTTACTACTTACTCAGCCCTTCTCATCTCTTGTACAACTTAATGCCACAGCCTTTCAATTGGCTGGCTTGCTTCTCATCTCTCCCAAGTTTCTTTTATAAAACACACCTGATCCCGTGACTTTACACACTTAGAAATTGTTAGTCGTTTTGCATTGCCCATAAATTAAAGGCTAACTCCTTAGGTTACAAAAGAGTCTTCTGTAGCTTGCATATACTGTGTATGTTAACCACCGGGGTAAGAGGCAGAGTGCAGTTGTCCTGCAATCATTCCATGGATTAATTGTTCTGGATCTCTCTCAGAGAGCTGACCTGCCAACAATGTTTATTGAAAAAACAACTTTATTACCAGGTAGCTCTTTTCTTAGGCCTTAGATAATCACTATCAAAAACATACAGCTCAAAAAACAAAACAAAACAAAACAAAAAACAACAACAAAAAAACCACAGTTCACAAGAATACTAATGCTTTTACTTAATGTGCAAGGCAGGTTTTATTATTTACTCTCTTCTTTTAGCCTTATCTCTTGAAGAATCTCATTCCTGAGAGTGTCCATGTGGGCTAATGCTATTTCGTAAGACAGTAATAAATATTGCACCGTAAATATTTCATACCCTGCTCCCCTAAAACATCAGTTTTCCACAAGAGTAAAAATGAGGGGAAAACGTTTGTTTCGTATGCAAAGCAACTTTCCTACCCAAGTGGGTGAGGTGCAGACACTCTTGGGAAGAACCACTAACGGTGCCAGAACGGAGTGACACACAAACCGAACGAGCTCAGTGACGGGAACACATCCTCACTGAAACCACATGTGAGGACAGCACTCTAAGGCAGGCACCAGCCCACAGTATTTGCCAAACATTTCCTTACAGACTTTCCAAAGAATAACTGATTCAGTGCTCGTGACATATTAGCAATAACTAGTTTACATCTCAGAAATGATTTGGCCTAATATATAGTGCCTGTCAATATTCTTATTTATGGCCCTTTACCATTTCGGAGAAGAGTCAACCCCTAATAAGTTTTAATTTAAAATTGGGTGCAATGCTTCTCTCATCATTTCTCCACCCCTAAGAGAAATAAACAGACTGTAGGAAGACTGAGAGTCTCTCGATTTGTCACCATTTATTCTGTAAGGTAACATAAGCAATAAGATTCAAAACTGCAAATTTCCTTAGAATTTAGGAAAGCCAAGTCCTGAAGGAAAATTAAACCCTTTCTCTGAAAGTTTAGTCTCCAGGTCATCATGTAATGATAAAATAAGAGAAAAATAAGTGTTAAAAAATAGGTAATAAAATAATTATACAACTTTCTGCTACACACTAAAAGTAATGGGGATAGAGAGACGAACAGGACTTGGTGCCTGGGTGTGTAATGCAGACAAGGCTGTGACAGAAGTATAACAAGGACCAAGTGACTGCCAGAGAGAAGGGGCTGGTGAGAGAGGGAGTGTAGGAAGCCTGGAGAAGGGAACGGAGAGAGAGAGTGTGGGAATGTGAGCCCAGAGACAGATGAGGGAGTAGAGGAGTACACTCGTGGGACATGTGTGCAGGTGAAGAGGGACAATGGAGTTCAGAGCAGAGACCAGGAGTGGGTGGAAGGCTTCAGCCGCACCTGTGCTGAAGACAGCATCCTTGCTCGGCTACTGACTCAAGGAGCACGTAGAAGGGAGTTCAGGGAGCATCTGAGAAAATGCCTTGATTTTCCAGATGACCAGAGAGGCTACCTGACCTGCTTTTGATGTTTCAACATGCAGTCGTATTTTTATAGTGCAATCAATGTATGAATACTTTTACACTTGTTGAATCATATTTTTGTCACAATTTAAAGCAAATTAAGGAGGATGTTAGAGTGAAAAAGAAGTTTTCATCCATTATCTAAATTTGTATTAAGAATAAACTTTAAATATAATCTTTAATATACTGATCCAAAAAAATTTAACCTATCTTTAACATAGGTAAAAAAAGAAGAAACCTTCCCTATGGAGGTTGTTAAGCAGCTAATAAGAAGGGGTGCTGTAACTAGGCGGGGGAGGGGAGACAGGAACGATAGGCAGCTCTCCGTACAAGGGTGTACAGTCTCAAAGGACACACCAGAGATCCATGGCCACCCGATCCACCTGCTGCCACAACCCTGAAGGCCTTCACATTCCTAAATGTATCAAATATGATTTTTACATACCAAGTTATATGGACGTCTGTTTAGAAGCAATTGCCTCTGACACACCACCCATGCCAGAGGTCGCTGTGGATTCACATACACAATTACACCAAGGGAAGCAAGCAGAGGTCAAAGTTCGACAAAACCAGAGGATCGACCAGAAATGGATCAATTCCCACACTCAGAAAAGGAAGGAGAGCGAAGACCATCTGTACAAGAATGTTCTAGTTTTCAGCAATTTTCAGAGTAGTGTGACACTTATATGGAGAGGAGCTACTGTCCCTTGAAGACTTCATATTATTTTGTTATAATATCATGCTTGTCAAAACACCTGATAAATACGTAAGCCAAAATGGATCTCTAATGAAATATGTAGCTTTATCTCAACATGATAGGATTGAGAGCATGCTTATTAATAAGCAGGCCAAAATTGAATGCATCTGCTGAAACCTAAGATAAAACTAGTCTCAAAGTAACCTTGACAAACTGAAACATCATCTATCAAATTAAATTAAAAAAGGCAAGTTAGTGTAGTTTTAATTTGTTCTTGAGTACATTAAGAAAAGGAGAATAAAAGCTAGACAAAACAGAAAAGGATCTTGTAGTCATAGTAAAACATCAGCTCAGAGAGCCAAAAAGCATAATTTTGTAAACCATTTTTAAAATCAACACGTCATTGAGCTACACTACCTGAGTGTGTGTCACTGAAGTCAAGCCGTGTTTTACTCTATGGGTAATGGAATGGTATCTTCTTCCTTCCTATCTCACTGGGTGGCGTGGGAGAATAAAACAGAAGTGCAAGTGTATTGAAGAATTAAATATACAAGCCTCACAATCTATTCTAAAAGAAGGACGTAAAATAGGGTTGAGGAAAGAGAAAGTTATTGTTTTTAAAGGGCATTGGCACAGTGAATGGGTACAACATAAAGAAATAATAAGCTTAAAACTGCAACATAAGATTTGTTTAAATTGGTCATAAAACTAATATATGTCACTTATACCTCAATTTAAAAAAGTTGTTCAACTGTTTGTGTCCTGAAACCTGTTATTTTAAAAGAGATGGGGGAATCTGCGGTCCTGATGGAGCCATCATAGAATCCAAAAATCTAAGTTTAGAGCCTCTACTATATATAGAAGTGTAGGGACAAAATACTGTTTTTAAACCTGTTACCTTTAAATAAAGCATTCCAACTTTTTATCCTTTAGAACATATGATTAATTTGAAGCACTTTTGAAGCAACTGAGGCTGCAATTAATATTTTTAAAAATAAAAGTACTTGTAATGTTCTCTATCTAATATGCTTCATGTTATTCTAACAATTTAGCTGTGGGGGATGGGTAAAGAGAGAGACTGATCTATCTTATTCAGTGGGTCTGTTCCAATTATAACATTCTGGATTTTATTTGGAGATTAAAGCTGACAAGCAGTAGACTAAATTGTCACTTTCTGAAGTCATGAATTCCCAATTAGGAATTTTAAAAGGCGGCCCGCTGTTCCCCACCCTTTCAGGGATGGAGGTGACTGTGATTTAGGGTGGTCACATCACTACTGGGCACCTCCTCACTCCTACACACTAGGCTCAGGAGAGACACGGGATCTAGGACTTTGCTGGCAGGATTCGGCCTGCTGACTACTGGTTACCAATTATTGCTATAGAATGTCTGAAAGTTTACACATAAAATTTACTCTGAGATGATAATAATTCATGTTGAAATAAAGAAAACAGTGGAATTTGGACTAGGACACAGGTCAAAAAGTAACAAACAAAACAACCCACCAAATATTGTAACTTTTAGAGCAAAGTTGGCAAGCAGGCCATGAACTGGGGCAAGATGATGATTAATGGATTACTGAGTGCTCAGAACTATTTAAATAATTTCACACTTTATAGTTTTAAATGTTATATTCCTTCCTATAGGACTTTTGCATTTTAAAATGTCACTGTATCTAAGAAGTAAATCTATTCAAACTTGGGGTTTGGGAGTGACATCGACGATTGAGACAGGGAAAAAAAACAGAAAAAAGACCATTGTGTGTGGGGGGGTCTCAGTGAGAAAGGCAAGCTCCTTGTATGACTGAATTAGAATGTTCTAACTTAAAATATATATAAATTTCACATTAATTACATTTTGACTACAGTTTATGAGTACTTTCTTTTTGCCTGTCACAAACTCTGGGGATAATGCAATGATAAAATATAGTACTTTTGAGAAAGATGTAAGAGGAGAGACAGTATAAAGTACACAAGAATACTATGATTCTGGCTAATAAAACCCTTATTAACTATGACCGAAAGTCATGTGCATATCTATCAAGTATGTTTTAAATATAAATTAATACAAAACACTCATCTGATTAAATATCGTAGACGGAACATACATTTACATATGTTGCCTTCCCACAAAACTTATAAGACAAATGCATGAGAACGTGAAGAATGAGAGAGAAAACAATAACACACACGAGGTAGCCAAATTCTGGGAGCTAGAAATGAAGAGTAAGTGATTCAGCAGACTGAAGGGAAGCAGAGAGGAATGAGTGCAGTGGAGGAGCCACTAGAAAGCCAGCCACCCCGCGGCACAGGGTCTAGGAAGAAGGCAGAGGTGTCTCAGAAGGGGGATGGAATGTGTGTGCAAGAGGCTGCCAGAAACGAGACCACTAGCTCAGAGTTAGTAAGAGGAGCTAGGTCCCTAATTCTGCTCCGTTCAACTAGGTAACTGTCTCCTCAGAAGGATATTCTGAGAAGAAAAAGCTCTTGAAAATATCAGAAATGAAAATAAATAAAATGTCAGATGATAAAGTTGAAGCAAGCATGAAGAAATTACAACAAAAAGCCAGAGAGAAGGAACACAAAACAGGAGAGAAAGGATAAAGCCAGAAAATCAACCCAGGAGGTAAAATATACCTAATTAATAGGAATTCCAGAAAGAGAGAACAAAGAAAACAGAGGTAAGGAAATTATTTTAGAAACAAACTTTCCAAACTGAAAGGTGTATTTACAGATGGCAAAGACCTTGCAGAGTAGCCAACACAATGAGTGAAAAGACCAACATAAGGCCTATCATTTTGAGATGTCAGAGCTGGAGAGAACATGAGAAGATCCTCAAACCTTCCAGAGGAGAAAGGTAGCACACAAGGAATGGCTGACAATCAGAACTCCAGCCCCTTCAACTGCGACCCTAGAAGCAACGGGACAAGCCAGGAGCCTGACACCAAAACAGCGAGAGAAAATGATTTCAAATCTAGAATTCTATACCCAACCCTCAATTAAACGTGACAGACATCTTCAGTAGATAAGATCTCAACGTATTCACCTCCCATGCACCCTTTCTCAGGAAACTGCTAAAGGATGATGCACTCTGCTGCATGAGGGTGCAGGCTAAGAAGGGTGAAGACAGGGGATTAAGGAAAAGGCATTCGAAAGAGGGAAGTAGTAAATGACAATGATAATGAACGCCCCAGGATAACAGGTATGAAACAGACCTAAATAATAAATATTCCGATTGGAAAGTCTGAATTAGAAAGATATAGTCCAAGAAAATAGAAAGTAAATTAAAATATGAAAATAATTCTAGAGAAATGAAAAGTTTTAGAAAGAAATGTAACCAAAGTACACTTCATAAGTATTACAGTCAGATGCTGAAAAACGGAAAAAAAGGATCAATGAATAACACAAATAGCAGTAAAAGCTTACTGTTTAGAAACAGGAAACTGGCAGAGGAATTGGGAATCTGGTCTGAGGAGGGAGGGGAGCAGAGATATCTGTTTTAATCAGCTGTATGGAACTAATAAGACTTTGTAACCGACAGACACGTATTACCGATAAAAATAAAAGTTAAACAAGTCTTCCAAACTACTTCATTTTCGGCCCATGACCTGGGCCTGCACACTTTAATCTGGAGAAGTTGCCACGTGATAGGTAAGCTTAGAACAGTCAGGCTGGAACAAGTAAAGGTGGAGGAAACGGAACCGAAAACAAGTTAAGAAGAAGAGCAAGCCAGTACTCACCATCTCTCTGGCTATTTCCAGCGCTTCCTGCAGGCCATAGAGCCTGCCACAGACCAGGTAGATGCCATTGGCCCAGAGAATACAACCCTCGTGGACCCAAAATTCATTGCTGTCGAGAGGTAGTTCAGGGATTTGTAACTCCAGCTCGGGGCCACCTTCTGACGTGGTGGGCACGGAGGGCTTTGAGTCCAAAACAGTCTTTTCGCTGCTACCCTCCGCGGTTGCTTTTTTACAAGGGAGCCCCCGGGACAGGGACCGAGGGCCTCCGCCACAGTCTTCCGAGCGGTGTCGCCGCTTGAACCTGGGGTGGGCGGCCAGGCTCCTCTGCTCCTTCTGCTGCTGCTGCTCCTCCTCCTCCTCAGTGTCCGTCTTGGAACCGTTGGAAGCGCTTTTGTGCCGTACCTTGACTTTGCTCTGCATTTCCGTGGCCCTCTTAGGGGGTGGGTTCTTCGGGAGAGTGGCTGCATAATCTTGTGGATAAAAGGGTCCAAAGAGATCACCCATGTTCCGGTAACTGGCCCACTTGCCACAGAGACAGCAAACCAGGTGCCCCATAACAGAAGACTCTGTCACCACTGGTCCCTGCAGCATAAAGGACGAAGCTGGGAGTGCCTTGCTTTCAGTGCTGCTGGGTGGAGGGGTCAGAGACCTCTGCCCCTTCCGACCCCTCACCAATTTGGTCTGCTCTTCTTCTTCGGCGTTGATGATTGTACAAACGGCTCCAAGTTCACACTTATTTACTACATGGATGTACGGGAAAAAAGACTTGTTCTTGGGGTCGGTTTTATCCAGCGGCTGGGTGGCGTACTTCAGTTTGATCTCCGGTTCCTGGGGCTCCACGATGGGGACGGCTTGTTTGGTTTTCCGCTTCCTTGGCTGTGCCCCAGGCTTCCTCCTCTCCCTCCTCTGCCTCTGCTTTTTTGGCTTCGGCTCTCCATCTGCAGAACCTTCTGGTAACTGAGGGGGCGGAGGGGGTGGAGGTGGGGGCTGCTGCTGTTTCTTTTGCTTATTCACACTACCAATGGGTCTCCCCTTCTTCTTTCCTGAAGGGAAATACCCCTTCGGGGGGAATCCTTCTTGCTTGGGGGAAATCGTCACTGCATCGGTCTCCTTCTCCTCAGCCTTGGGGTTGGCCTCAGGGACCAGGGCACCCGTTGGAGGTCCATTCTTTGAGTCAGGGAAGAGTAAAGGTGCTGCCCCACCCAGGGAACCATCTGGTCTCCCTTGGTTACCCCCAGGCTTCTGTGAGGTTGCAGATGTCATGGCACCAGGGGGTTCCTTCCCAGCAGAGACTGTATCTGGGTGTGCCTCAGTCTTCACTTTGTCGTCCCCACCGCCACGCCACTCCTCTGAAGACCTCGCAAGAGGCTTCTCTACATTCAACTCCTGGTTTGTTGGACAGACTAGGTCAGATGACACCTCACCTTTTCTCTTCTCCATCTCAGCATCCTGAGCAGTAACACTCCCACCGTCGGAAGGGCCACTCTTCAACGACAGTATGTCATCCAGAGTAACCGTGTCTCCCCCAGCCTCTGCGCTGTTCGAGGACGCACTCCTCCTAATATTTGGGGATGTGATCTTCTGAACTATAGCTTCTAATTTCAACCCCCGCCCTTTCCGTGGGGGCAGGATTTTGGTCTTAGCAGGACTTGTGAGCGTAACGGCAGGGCAGTTTCTACTGTCTGGACCTGGAAGGTCCTTGGCGGACTCCCTCTTAGGGATGGACTTGAAGTCCTGACTGTGAGAAAGATGGGCATAGGAATTGAATGCTTTATCAGCGCCTTCTTTCGATGGGTGCAGGAGGCGTCCTTTATCTTCGGTGGTACTGTTCTTCATGTCTTGTGACTGTCTCTTACTGGGAATGGGAGAGATAAAAGAACGGACGCGCCTCCTCATGATTAAGGGGTTTTGAGAAGAGTGATCCTCTTGACCTGGAAGCCTCAGCATAACGTTACCAGGTTTGGACGACTGTGTGGACTCAGCCAGCCCGTGCCCATCGGTGTCATGGGGCGGTCCGTACCTCTTTTGATTGGACATCCCCGGAGGACCGCTGCTTTTGGCTGGAGAAGTCTGCCGAGAAAGATCCCAGCAAGATTCTTGTAACTTCTGGGAGCTGTGCTTCAACTCGATGCCTTTGTTAGACAGACCATCACTGGCCATGAGGCAGCGCCCACCTTCCTGACCGCTGGGGTCGTGGTAAGTCCCCATTGGTGGGCCGTACATCATACCATCTTTGTCGTTTTTCAGAGGGCTCCGCACTCTGTCAAGAAACTGCTGCTGCCTGGGGCTCTTCCGCGGCCCTTCCTGCCTGTGCTGGGCCGCCGCAATCACTCCCTGAGCAGAACTGCTGCTCCAGTCTTTATACTCTTCCTGCTGCTGTTGGTACATCTGCCTCTTATAATGGAGCTGAGAATTCAAACCTGCGTTAGGGTCCCCGTAGGCATGGGCTCGAGTGTTCGTGTGATAAGCAGAGGCCAGGCTTTCCGAGTTGGGAGAAAAGGGAGTGTGTAAAGAACTCCTGTTGGCCCGCTCCGAAAAGGTCATGTGTGGGTTCATGTGATGAGGGTCTCCCCCTGGGCCCCTGCTCCTCCCAGGGGACATCTTCAATTTTTCTGAGAAGTCGTGATACTGAGAAGGGGACCGACCCCTCATGCCCTCCCGACCACCCACTCTGCCAGGGACCCGCCGCATTGGTGTGGGCCTGGTGTCTTGCGGGCCATAGTCTGAGATGGAATCATGGGTGGCTGCTCCAGGGCTGGCGTTGCCTCGGTAAGACTCATGCTTGATGCTACCAGGATGGCAGTGGTCTCCGGACTTCTTGTTGTTGAAACTAGCCTGGGATTTGGATTGCTCAAAGTCTTCCTCTTTTATCTGCCCGCTCTGGGATTTCAGCTTTGTTTCCATGGACACCAACCCACCTGGAAGAATGACCGACTGGCTTAAACTTGGATTGAGACGTTCATTCCTCCCAAGTCTGGTGTCGGCACCTATGTGTCCCAGTGAGTGAGCCCCCGGGTCCCTGACAATCTGTCTTAGCGGAGAAATATCACAGATCACTGACCTTCTTTCAGACAGGGAACCCCCGGGCTCATGGGCTGATGACTGAGGCTCTATTTCAAACTTTCTGGGAATTGGATAGTCAGCCAAATTGATCTGTTTCATTTCGGGAGCCGTGCTGCTTGATTTCCTCTCCCAGGGGCCCCAATGGGGGTTTTCTAATAGGGACCCGATGCTTTTGTTCAAAAGGCCCCTGCTAGCTAATTCATTGGTTTGACTAATTAAGACATTCGGCCGCGTGGCTCCTTCCAGGCCACCGGCCATGCCCTGGTGCTCCTGAGTACTCCTAGAGTACCTCCTGTCAGGGTGGTGGTGGTAACCCTGAAGCACTTCCTGCAGGAGGCTGGGGAACTTCTCGTTTCTGCCCTTCCGCTCCCCATGGCCAGGGAAATCCCCCTTATCCTGTCCGGTAGGATACTGAGGAAAGCCACCAATGCCTCTTGACACAGCCGACCCGAAGCTGTCTTTGTAACTATAGCGCAGGCTTCCGGGAGATTTGCTAGGTTCCGTTCTGCCTATAAAGCCAGGGCCCACGGCGGGGTGCGCGCTCTGACCATTGCCCTCTCCGTTGTGGTTGGAGTTGTTATCTCCACTCTTGTTTCCTTTGCTCCCTCCTCCCGGAGGCTCTGGCTGTGGAAGTGACGCGTGACTGGTTTCCTTGGCCCCGCCAGTGCTGGGTGGCCTCTGAGTGGCTGCGGGCTCATCCTCTTGGGAGCCTTTATCTTGCCCACCAGGCTTTTCTACCCGACTTGTCATGGCTTCCCGGGAGACGATCACCCCCACCGTCTTCTCGTTGACTTTTGGGTTGCCCTCAGATGACGGCGGCGTGTCCTTAGCACCTGGCGAGGCAGCCTCTTCTCTGGCTGCAGGACTGGCACCGGGTCTGGGGGCTTCGTTCTGAGCACCCTGGGCTGGGGAGGAGCCAGCTTTCTCTGAGGCTCCACCCTTGTAGGTGGTGTCGGAGCTGGTGCTCTGGCCACTCAGCTGCCTCACTCTCTCGCCTTGATCCTCGGAACTGCTGGAGCAGCCTCCATCTGGGGACTCTGCCACAGGGGACTTCAGTTGTTCTTCAGGCTGCGAGGAGCCCTCGGAGTTTGTGCAGCTGTCTGCTTTCTTAGACGAGGAGGAGGGCCTCTTGGAGGTCTTCTTCTGAGGTGTCAGGGCATCAGAGAGCAGCATGTGCTGCACGGTATTAGGGAGATTGGCCACTTGGGTACTCAGGGCACTCAAACTACTCAGGCCAGGGTCCGTCAGCCGCTTTTCCGGCACTCCTTCTAGTCCAAAGCCTTTGAAGCCCGGAGCATGAGAATTTGGGCTGGGCATCATCGACGGGGTGGGGCTGAGCTGAGGCATTAACTGTAAGATTCTGTTTCTGGAGCCCATGGGCACACTGCCTTGCCCACACTGGAGATTCTCCCCGCTCTGCATAAGAGGAGATGGGGTAGAGCTACAGCTCGGAGACTGAACCACAGAGGCGGCTGGGGAAGGGTTGGAAATGGGGCTGAAGTTCTGGTGGAACTGCATGGGGGACCTCACAGGGACCTCGGGCTGGCTGTACTGGCCGACCTGGCTCTGCAGGGGCAGCTTGGTGGCAGTGTTGGTATACTGCATCACGTGCTGAGGGGGATGCTGCGGCTGTGGCTGCGGCTGCGGCTGCTGCTGTGGCGGTGGCTGCTGCCCCTGCTGGGTCCCTTGTGGAATCTTTGCCTGTTCAAAATTTTTCATAGACTGGGGCTGATAGCTGTAATTTGATTGTGTTCCATAAGCCTGTGCATTTGAACCCACACTGTGCCCTTCATACTGGGATCCAGCATTCACACTGTAACTGCCGTCATAGCTCTGTCCAGACTGGCTGAAACGCTGTGGTGACGGGAAGGAGGAAGAGGAGGAGGAGGCAGCAGAAGACTGGTAGTGCTGGCCAAACTGACCCACTCGTAACTGGTAACTAGTAGCAGAGGATGGCAGGGTTGAGGGCCGCTGCATTGGCTGCAGATGGGACGAGCCGGATGCTGGCTGGCCAGAGGCTTGTGGCAGAGGCTGATGGGACTGGTAAAGCTGTTGTCTCAGCTGCTGGACTTGCTGCTGCTGCTGCTGCTGGCTGGAAGCCTGCTGCTGGTACTGAGCACTCCCCGGAGAGAAAGGCCCCGTATAATCCTGCTGATAATGAGACACACCACCAAGGGCAGAGTGCTGTGCTTGAAACTGGCCCACATGACCCTCACTCCCGTACTGATTGCCAAAGCTGCTTCCCTGGGGGGGTCCGTAGCTCTGCACAGGCCCGGAAGGCCTCCGCTGAGGCGGCTGCGGGGTTCCTGTTGCCACGGGGTCTTTGTTGCCTGCCATGTAGTAGAAGTCTCCAGTCTCCTTCCTGAAACCCTGGTAGCCTTGATGACCAGAGGTCTCACTAGCCATCGCCGCTGCTGCAGCTGCCGTCCCTCGTCGCCCACCACCACTGCTGCCGCCACTGCCACCGCTACTGCCACCTGTACCCCCAAAATTCTGGAACATCTGGGCCTGGCGAGGACTGAACTCCTCTATCCGGGACGAGCCGTGTACCTCCTGTGGGTAGCTCTGCTGGTTTCCGTGGTAACTGCTTTGCTCCCGGAAGGACTGCATACTGTTCAGCAACACAGCGGCAGGCCAACAGCCCTCCTAGAAATGAAAAAGAAAACAAGAAAACCATGAGACATGCATCCCCTCAGCACAAATAAAATCAGGTCTCGATGACGGAAGGGACGCGATAATTCTGAGGCCCAGATGAAACTGACTGGGTTGAATTTTATCTTTTATTTCTTATCCTATCCATTTCTGAAAATGCAAATATACAGAGAAACGGTCTAAAGTGTGAGCGAGGAGTCTATGGCAGTACGAAAAGAAACACTCTAGGTAAAAACAAATTCAATACGGTAAAACCCTCCATGTTAGATAAATGAGCCACCCCTCCCCCAATCCACTTGGGTGAAAACGTAGAGCTGTGTTATTACTGTCAATAAAAAAACTGCAATTTTAAAATCAGTCTTCCAGGTATGGTGGGGGAGGGGTGAGGAAAACACCTCTCCTAATTTTCATGTATTAGGATGATCACTGAACTACGAGTCTCAAACAATGCTGAAGCAGTCACTCCACTGCTGCCCTGCTCCCAGACTTTGAGAAACGGACTGGCCTGAGAACCGAAGTCAGTCCCTTAAATCCAAATGCATGTTATTGCAGGTTAACTGTAACTACCAACTACCTGTGATGACTGGTGACCCCAGGACACTCAACTCATCACTGCAGGGATTCCTTACTGCTATAGTCAGCCAAAAATGGGCTAAGGTAAGTTAGGGCAAAGTTTTTCTTCAATGGCTTATGAAGCTAGTTTCTTAGTTCACTCTCAGAGGGAGTAGAAAATGGAGTTACCAACAGGAAAGTCAGTGATCTCTTTAAAACAGGGGTCCACAAGCGCCGGGTTGTGGGCTGGTACCAGTCCGTGGCCTGTTAGAAACCCGGCCACACAGCAGGTGTTGAACAACAGGCGGACAAGCAAAGCATCATCCATATTTGCAGCTGCTCCCCAGCGCTAGCATCACCGCCTCAGCTCCACCTCAGGTCATCAGGAAGTAGACTCTTATAGGAGCGGCGGTCCCTGGTGCCAAAAAGGCTGGGGACCGCGGTTTAAAAGGTTAAGTTGGATTCCTCAGCTCCAACTCAACAGTGCTTCCCCTTCTCATTCCAAGTGAAGCGGGTCTGGGAGGCCCCACTCCCACCCCATTACCTCTCTCACCTCCTCCCCACCACTCCCTGCTCTAGTCCTGCTGCCTCCTAGCTCCTGGGGTGGCTGCTAGCATTTCTACACAGGAACTTTGTTCTTGCCTGCGATGCTCTTCCTGCACAGCCACACGGCTTGCCCCTCTTATTTCCTTCCAGTCTCTGGGCAAATGTCACCTGACTGGTCAGGCCTTCCCTGGCCATCCTATTATAAACAGCTAACTTTACATCCTCATGTGGGGCTTTCCTGATCTCCGTCCCCACCTTCCTTCCTCCCCAGTACTTATTCCCAGAAGACACCTACATGCTACTTGTGTATTATCTGTCTCACTCCATTAATACGTAAACTTCCTAAAGGGCAGAGACTTTGAGCCTTGCTGTAGGCCTGTCACTGAAACAGGAGCACGCGGCAGGCGTTCTATGAACCAGTTAATGGTACGAGAACTAGGCCGTAGAGAACCAGGCTAGAACTTTACAGTACACTCAGTGGCGGTGTGGCGGTGAGACGAGAGACTACAGGACGAGAAAACAGAACACGGCTGATGGAAAAGCGGAGCTGGAGGATGCCGAAGACGCTGCCTGTCAAATTCCTCAGGTCCAGTTCCAAGGAGAAAAAAACCAACTTGAGTCCAGATGAGAACCACGAGGGGACTCCGAAAGTCAACACGGATCACGGCTGAAGCTGGTTAGCAACGCCAAACTCTGGGAGCTTGACCCACTTCCTCCTGGAGTATCTTAAGTCTGAGATAGCTACATACGGGTCTCCTATGTTGAAATTAAGTCTGATTACACAATCACATAACCCGAGGTAATCCTGAAACATACAACCTCAGAATCTAAAGGAAACCGCTTCCCATGCTCTTCAAAATGCCTCTGCAAAACGGCTATTTTCTGTGTTCCCGCGGGTCTGCTGCGCAACAGGTAACGGCTACTGCACTGCCGATCATTTAACGCTCACAACACTGATGTCCTCACCGCACAGATGAGGGACCCGAAGCGGACTTCGCAAGGCCCTAAGGAGCAGTCCACCCCCTCAGGCCCCTTTCTCACACTACATGACCTAGAGGGTCTGTGACATGGTCAGTGACAGCTGCCACTTGTCTTGTCAGAGGCTGACCCTGAAAGTGGGTGGCCATCAACGATACTGTTAAGTATGTCCCTTCCCTGCCTCCCTCTCACAAGGCCTTCCCCATCACTGTAGGACTGTCAACAACGACTCCGTCCACACAGGTACTCTCCGTGTGTGGTGTGCCTCTGCCCTCGCCCTCAGAGCCAGTGGCCTCTATGTGATAAAAAGCTGATGGGCTAAGTTGAACAAAAAGGCCAAATCTGGCAATTTAATGAAAAGCTTCCTAGAGGGAGAATTGCTCCATAAATAAATACATGTTGTTTAATTAATCCTTCCATAAATAAAACTAGGCTTCTGAAAAATCCAAGTGTACAAACAGTGTTGCCACTTGCTCCAAATTGTCTCTAAACAGGAGCAGCCAGGAGCCAAGGACCACTGACTTCAACATCAGCATGACCCGCCTCAGGCTGCCTGGATCCTGAGCAAACTGGACTTCCAGAGAAGAACCCGAACTGGGTGTAATTCTTTCCCAGGGCGGTTCCCAGCCCTTCTCCGGAGATGCCCTGTCCTGTACGATGCCCTTCTCCCCACTGTTGCTATAGTTCTGGTTTATGGACTAGATGAAAAAAATAAAAATAAAAAAATCACAGCCAAATACACCCTGCAGGGCACCAGTCAAGCTAAACATTCTTAGTCTACAAGAAGTATCTGAGCACCAGAAAGTGAATGCAAGTCCATCTATTTTAGGAGTCCCAAGTACAGCAATTAGGAAAACTACACCAGCAACCGAAAACACAGAGTAACTGCAAATTTTAGCATTAGCATCTAAAACAATTTACTAAAATATCAATCCAATACTATCCCATCATTTAAAAAAGCAGAGTTATCAGTGTAGTCAATTTTAAAGCATCGTAATAACGACAAATGCCTGAATCTCCTTATTTGAATGAACACAGATGTAGTAAATTTGACACTCCAAAGGAAGTAAGTCACCCATCAGGAATTTGTATGCATACTCTGAAAAAGAGGTTTACCAACACACCTCCCCCCGCGACTCTCCCTTGCGCTTACTTTCCCTTTCCTGGTTTTCTTGCATTTTCCCAACTTTCTGAATGGCTTCCGAAAGCCCGAGGAGAGGCACTAGCGAGGGAGGTCCAGAACTCAGCGCTCACGTTCGCTGGCCCAGTCCACACGCTGGCCTCACTACAGCCACCGCTTCCTGCCTGCGGCTGCGTGCTCCATCCTGCCCCCGCCGACAGCTGTCGTCTTACAGACGAGCAGCACTAGCTTTCTTTGTCCTTCTTCCTTCACACGTCCAACGTCATCAACTCCCCATTCCATTCCCTTCTCCACAAAGTTCTCCTAACTGTCAAGACAGTGTCCTTGAGAGATGTTTTCAAGTACCTGCTTCCTCTTTCATTTCGGGTTTACCATTGGTTTATTTTTTTTTCTTTTTTGCCTTGAAAAAATGCTGCAATTCTCAAGACATTAACAACATATATGCTTTCAGTTACGGCCCTTGTTGGGTGGATTATTCTGTTTGCCTTCCAGTCTCAGTCCTCGCCCATCTCCTTCCTACCCTACGCCCTGGGAGGGGGCACCGCAGGGGCGGTCAAGAGGCCCCACTGCCCCTCGGGCTTACGGCCAGTTTGGCTGGAAATGAGGCAGGAGAGTGAGAGGGAGGAATTTACTCTCTCAGCTCACACCCCACAGCCACTGAGGTTGGCTGAATGGCTGACCTCCAGTGGGGCAACCTAAACAGCCACCTTCTCTAGGCTCCAAGAACGGCTTCCTCCTCTTGCGTTTGAGGCCTAGGCATAGTCACAACTCCTGCTATTGTCAGGCCACGAGACTCCATGAGACTCCATTACTCCATCGGTGTCTCCAAACCCTGCTCCTCTTTGTCCTGGCTCTGCACTGGTCAATTCAGCACCATCATGATCATCCTCTTTCTAAGTTCTCCTCTGCGTATCAGAAGCTGGGAGCTACCTTTCCAAAACCCCTCTCTAGCATGGATCTGGGTTAAGGCTGGCGAAGGGAAGCACAGGATTTTGAAGGCAGAGAAAAGGGGAGGCTGATACTCCCGGAGCAGCTGTGGCAGCCACCGTTTCACATGCTTCCCCGTGAGCTCATGAGAGCCACTCACTCGCTTGCGTCTGAGACCATCAGGAGCAGCCTCCTCGACCTGCCAGTGGCTGAGTAGGCCCCTATGTCCTCTTTGAACATTCTTCATACCTGCGATGGAACGCTCCCCTTTTCCTGAATGAAACCTGAAGGATACAATTAAACGCCCTTCCAATCACCTGTTTGAGTGTGCCATCTGTTTCCTACCAAGACCCTAATATAGTTCTTCTCTCATTCTTAGGATTTCAGTGTAGGATATTATCACTTGAGGAGTGAGAGATTCTATTTCATGCAATATGGCACGACAGAGGGATTAGAAATTCTCTCTCAACGAAACACCTAGAAATGTCAGACAAAATGCACAGCTAAACTGCAAGAAAGTAAGAAATGTCCAGGGTTCAAAAGGGGAGGGAATACCAAAAACTGAGCAGCAAGCAGGGACAGGGCGGGGTGGGGTCTGAAGGACTTATTAACCACATGGCGATGTTTTAATGACCGTGCAGGGACAGAAGACAAGGCCTCCAGCCCTCTTCAGGTGGCAATCAAGAGACAGAATAGTTACTTCTGCACATATAGACTCTGAGCAATGTCACTTGTGGCTGGAATTATTTCTATAAAGATAACAAAATATATTTATTCTTAAGCAGTCACCAACTCATGTTCAATTATAAAAATGTTGTTCTTTCCTCAACTGACTCAACTTATCATCCTCAAGAAAAACCACAATCCTCTTGAGACCCTAACCAAGAAGGTTTAGGATAACCCCAAACTCTTCCTTGAACACTTTGCATTTAAGATATTATCTAATCCTGCTACTTCTCCATTTCCTGTATTTGTTTTTTACTTGCCCTGTCACTGCCATTTTCATCTCTCTCAGACTAGAACAGCTTCTCCAAAAGCTTCCTTTCCCATTGCTAATCACCTGGAAAAGCTTTTCTTCACCCGCCACTTTGACAGCTTGCCCTCCCCTGCCCCATGCCTTGAAGCCCTCTGGCATCTTTCCAACACAATTTTTGCTCATCTCCATCCTCTCAAAGAAACCTGTCTCCTTTGTGACATCACCCCATTCTCACCTTGAGGCTTTCTCTGAAGCATCCCTAGCTCCGTAAATTCCTTCCTACTATGTCAGGTCATATGGCTCTTAGAATCTTAAGAGCTCCTGAAATGTGGTCATCTCCACAAAGTCTTCTCTAAAGCGGAGACTTTGTTGGCTTTCCTCTCCTTCATAAGAACAAAATTAGTGAAATGTATTTGCCTTTAATCAGTATCTAAGGTATGTGCTACTGATGTAATAATAACTACCATTTACTCTATGTGTCAGGCACTGTGTGGTTTCACATATATTTCGACTTACGGATGAGGAGGGAAAATAGCAGAATTGTAAAATTTGTCAAAAGTCACTCTTCTAGGATAAATTCGAGCTGATATTCTATAACTCAAATTATTCTGGCTCTAAAGCCCATGTTCTTTTCTTTCATTGCACTACAAATCGAGCAAGGAGCACCCAAATCCAGGTTTTTAAAAACACTGACAAACACGTGTCAGATCTGTAATGACTGCAGCTATCACCTATTTACTGCATGTCTAACACAAGCCACACACTGTCCCCGGCGCTTTACATAAATAATGTATTTAATCTTCACATACTCTAAGAAGTATTAGTGCTCTTTTTGTAAAGTGAGGCTCAGAAATGCTAAGCAAGCAAAACAGTCATAGTAAACAGCGAGGTGGGATATGGAAAGCCCATCCGAGAACCCAGCCTGTGCTTCTGGCAGAAGCCTTCCCTGAACTAGCAGCAAGATTCTCACAAAACTAGGGAGGCATTTTAAAAAGGCATCTTGAAATCTGCTATAAGTGTGCTGACTGCTTGTACCGGGATATACCTACGTTCTCTGCTTTAGATGTGCAAACATGGGCTCTTCCTAAGTAGACCAGGCACAAAGATTTGCCCAGCGACTTGATCTGGTATTTCAAATTCTATGTCCTGTTTGCAGGTGGGCAGAACCTAGACCTTTCTCAGTGACTGGTAGGTGTTTCAGTACAACTAGGCCTTTAGAATAAGTTGGTGCAGATTTGCTCCCTGGCTTGGGAGCCCAGAAAGCTGCTTAAGGAAGGAATCAGCTTGGTCAGAATTTGCAAGTCAGTTGTCTAGAGGAAAAGAAACCCACCAGAATGCTACTGATCTAAAAACTTTGCTCTCTCAGGGTCAAAATTTGTATTATATTAGTCATGCAAGCTATAAAAAACATCTACCTTCACTCATGATCAGATATGTGTTGATCGGGGGGGAAAAAAAAAAAAGAGGGGCACGAATTTATAGCTATTAAATTTTCCCCCCAAAATTGAGATGCTATCCCACCAGATGAGGTTAAGGTGAAGCTGGTACAAACAATAACAAAAGCAGCATAAATTATAACAGCCCTTTGAAAAAGCAATTTGGTAATACAGTAGTGCATCAATTAACGATGGGGATACATTCTGAAAAATGCATCCTTAGGTGATTCTGTTGTTGTGGGAACATCCCAGTGTGCACTTACACAAACCTGGATGGCACAGCCTACTGTACACCTAGGCTATACAGGTTTCACCTTTGCTCCTAGGCTGCAAACCTGTTTGGCACGTTACTGTATGAAATGCTGTGTATCTAAAGACATCTAAATATAGAAAAAATACAGGAAAAGTGCAATATAAAAGACAAAAATGGTTCACGTTTATTGGGCTGTGATGTATTCTGAATATGCAGCATTGGGGGGTGAAACGGGTCAGTGTCTGACTGATTGGGAGGTCATCTCAAAATTGAGGCTGTGATGAGAGGGAATCTACCGCCAAGCCCCAGATATTGCTCCCATCAGAGAAAAGAAAATTCCTCCTGAAGCACATACCCTTTCATTTCTTACAGGGAATTCAGCTCCATTATATCTTATGGGACCACCGTTGTACCTGTGGTTCGCTATTGACCAAAACATCATTATGCAGCACATGACTGTAAAAATATTAGTATGTTTTGACCTAGCAATTCTATATACTAGATTTTTATCGTAGGCAAATCTCAAAACAAACAACCAAACAAAAATCAAAGAACCAATATATTTACTCCAGTGATATCTATAAGAAAAGGCTGGCAAGAACCTGATTCCTTATCATCTGAAAATGATTAAGCAAATTATGGTATGTCTGCTCAACAAAACAGTACATACATACTCATTAAAAATAACTATGAAGATTCTAGCACCACGGGAAATGCATATTATGTATAGTCAGCTAATGGAAAGTAGCATATAACCTCATAGCTGTGCTATAGTTATAGTTGTCCAGAAATTAAGCATTCATTTAGTCCAGGCCAAACAATATAGCACAGAAAAATTAAAACCTTTTAACTTTTCAGGGTGATAGACTGTGGATGTATTTTCTTCCTTTTTATTTCTACTTGCATTAATGTTTGTGTAGAAAATAACCACTTTAAAACTTCATTAACTTCTTTAAAAAAAAAATACTCCTCATACTATCTTTTATCTTCGCTCTACCTGCTCCTACTGACTGCAAAGCACTTCCCTGCCCAAGAGGAAGAAAGGAAGGCACGGGACACCCACGATCCAGAGGCAGGTGGCAGCGAGGGGCTCTTGCCAGGCAGAAGCTCTGTTCCAGGAAACCTGGCGCCAACACCACGCACGCGCCGAGGTGCCCAAGCGAGTGTGCACACAAAAAACACTGCCTCTGGGCTATTTTTCAGAATCAGGTCTAAAAACAGCTGCATTCCACCCAACAGTGGGCAGGCCTATTTTTAGACATAATCTCCAACAGCCACAAGGCTGGAGCACCCTATTAACCGCATGCTTCTGGAACTGCAGGGGACTGCCACCGATCTGCTCCTGGCCAGGCTTAAGGAGACTAGGCCCCTCCCCACTGGCTGGCGACCTAACAGTCACAGGGGCATCCCAAGATCAATTTGGATAACCACAGACACCTGTGGCAGGATGGCCACCGGTTCCTGGAAAAGGGGCAGTAGAAATATGGGGGCCGGGGGGCTATCTCTGGGGCTAGCTGGGGCTCCCTGCAGGGTTTCACTAACTGTTGAGCCTGAGCTTTTAAGATGTTATTGAATTTTTTTTCTCTTTAAAGGTTTCATGAGTACATAATTTCTAAACCTTCACAGTCAAAATCACAGAAAGCAATTAGTATTGCCACTTACAAGCTGAAAGTGTTTCATTTCACAATAGCAACGAAATTAAAAAGATACCAGAAAACTAATCCAGAGTAGAATTGGGCAAAAGCTATATGATGAAAATTAGAAACTTTACCAAAGGACTCAAAACAAAAACAAGCCAGAAGAACACATAACATAGCTCGATGAAAAGACCCAGCATCATAAAGAGGTCAAGTCTCCACAGATCAGTTTACAGAACAGCTCCAGCTGAAACCTCAATAGGGCATTAAAAAAGTGATTCTGAAATAATTTCAAATGTATGGAGAGAAGTACAAGAGCACAGTGCTTACGTACCCCCTCCAACACGATTCCCCAACTGGTGTTTCGCGTCCTTTGCTCTATTACTTATACGCACTCATTACCCATACATACCACACGCATACACACGCACACACATTCACACAACCATGAGCTTTTCCCTGACCTCCAGAAAGCAGGCCAAAGACCTGAACCTCCATCACTCCAATGGCTCCAGTGTATATTTCCAAAACCAAGGACACTCCTCTACAATGAGCGTACAACTCTGCAGATCAGGAAGCCAACACTCACACTACACCACCGATCTAACCACAGACTCCAGCCAAATGTGGTCAACTGGCCCAACAATGTTTCTTTTTCCTTTCTGGTCCAGAAGCCCAAACAGGAAAACAAACTGTCATATGTCGCTAGTGTCTTGTCAATCTGGAACAGACTTCAGTGTCATCCTGACTTCCATACCCCTGACGGGACAGCACAGCCCTTTTACTCTGCAAGATGGCCCTCAACCTGTATGTCACGACTTGGCCCCGCTTTCTTGGCAGCAACACCAGAGATGTGGTGCTTGCTGTGCTCCTTCTAGCGTGCCAGGTCAGGAGGGACAGATGACGAGCCATCCCTCCTCTGGTGATGTTAAGTACATCCACCTGGTTAAGCCCATCTCTGCCAGGTTTCTCCACTGTAGTTGCCACTCTACTAACTGGCATCTTGTGGGAAAAATCCTGAGATTATGCCAACATCTCATTCTTTGTCTAACATTCACCTATTGATGACACCCACGTGAATCAAGCATGGCTGCCAAATGGTGACTCTATCCATCATTAGCAGGTAGAGCCTGCCCTCCTCATCCGTTTATTCATTCATTTATTTGACGCTCAAACTGTCCCAGATTTGGCCAGTGGAAACCTCTTCAAACTGGCTCTTGTGTCCTCTGACACGTCCCACTCTTTCAGCATTCCCTTACTTCCTAGCACAAGATGTTTCATGCTCATATTATGTACTTTCCCAGCCGAAACCGTGGAACCAGCTATTTCTCCAAGGACACCCGATTTCTTTTAGGGGAGGATAATATTTGGAAACAAAGATCTGGGTGCTAGGATTGTTCACTGCTACTGGGATGTCGTCGTTTGTAGCCAGAAAATCACATACGCGTATGAACACCCACACCTGTAACGACTTCTGTATCTACAGTGTATATATGTTAAAGAACTGCATTCATCTTGATGCCTCCGATAAGAACTCGATTACCTTTCCATCATTCCATGTCTGTAATTCCCTACGCAGACAGGAAGAAATCTGGCACCCCTTATCCTCAATCTGCACTTACAAACTTGCTGAACCATTTTACTTACTCTGCTCAATGTAACAATCTCCCAAATTCTGCCACCTCATCCACACCCCTTCGCATCTGCACCCTTTACCTCTTCAGCCATGGGACCCACCACTGCCTCTGAAGAGCACCCTCCCATTATGTTTTCATAAATAAATTCTGACCGTCATCTAAAGAAAATGCAAAGCTAGTTAAGAAAATATAAGAAACTACAAAAAAAAAATCAGGAAGTATTTACTATGAATCATAACTTTTTATAAATTATAATAAAATAAAGGGTGTTGGGATAACATGCTACCTTTCTGGGAGAAAAATAATTGTGTTAGACCTCATCTCACGATATCCATAAAAATAAACTCCAGGCGAATTAAAAAACTACACACCATACACACACAAAAAGCAGGCATGGTAGTTTTAGAAGAAAACACTGATAATACTAGGGAACCAAGCTGACATTCAGTTTTGAGTTTCTAAATGCCATTCCTCACTAAATGGAACCCAGGCTTCCTGGAAAAATGGTTAATTATCCAAAGGGTAGGCAACTGTACAAGTGGAAGCCTATAATACTTTACTGTGCTAGAAAGCCAGGGTGTGCTGTCAGCCTAATGGGGCCATGTCAAACCTGCCTGGGGGTTATTTGAGATTTTATAGGACCAAGCTTTTTCTTCTTTTTCTACCTTAGATATAGTAAAAATGGAATTTTTCCAAATTAGCTCTCTAGCTCTGTATGTATAAACAGATAAATTTTAGAAATGTATAGTAGTCCCCCTTTCTCCACAGGAGATGGATTCCAAGACCCCCCATGGATGCCCGAAACCAGAGATGGTACCAAACCCTATATATACTATGTTTTCTCCTATACATGCTACCTATGATAGTTTAATTTATAAATTAGGCACAGTAAGAGATTAACAACTGCTAATAAGAAGAACAATTATAACAATATACTGTAATAAGCTATGTGAATGTGGTCTCTCTCAAAATATCTTATTGTACTGTACTCACCTTTTCACTTAAAGGAAGCACTTTAAAACTCCTCTTCAGCATTTCTGAACTGCCAGCATCACTACTCTGGTGCTTTGCAACCATTATTAAGTAAAATAGGGTGACTTGAACATAGGGACTGTGATACTGTGAGAGCTGATCTGATAACCAAGTGATTCCTACTAAGTGACCCAAAGCCAAGAAGTGTATATACATAGTGTGGAGACAATGGACAAAGGGACGATTCACATCTTAGGTGGGACAACTCAGGATGGCACAAGAGATCATCGCACTACTCAGAATGGCAAGCGATTTAAAACTTACCAATTGTTTATTTCTGGAATTTTCCATTTAATATTTTTGGACTGGTTGACCACAGGTAACAGAAACCAAAAAAAGGAAAACCGCAGATAAGGGAGGGACGACTGTGAAAAGCTCAGTTTGGGAACATGGGTCTGAGTGGCGGGAGGGAGGTAGTCAGGAGGCTCCAACTGTGACATCTGTTAAAGGTAGGGGACACAGGGGCTTTTCTGTATGTTTTTTAGTCTCTGTGGTGTGTAGTTTTTTAGTCTCTGTGCTTTTCTGTATGTTTGACATATTTTGCAAATAAACAAAATTCTGGTTCTCCATTTAACCAGTCTGAAAAAGTATCACAGAGTTTAGAGCATAGAATTCAAGATCCTTCAGCTCCTGACACCTTCGTCTCTCCTCTCATCACCTCGTTTCACGCCTCCTACTCCAGAGAAACAGAATCTCTCTCCATGGCCCAAATATGCTTCAGACTTCCAGGTCTTTGCCCAAGCCGGCACCTATGTCTTGAATGCCAGCACCCTGCCCATTTGCACTACTGATTAGCCGGACTCTTCCGTGAAGACCTGCTCCATGTATCTTTTTTGGGAGACCCCTTCCAGTCACTCCTGCCTCTGTCCCCACAGCTCCCGGCAGCACGGAGCAGCGGGAAGGGCATGCAGGGACTCTGAACCCTGAGACGATCAGATTCTGAACTGGGTTTTGCAGTTTACTGCTAGTGAGATCTTGAGCAAATTACTCCCTTCACCAAGCCTCAGTTTTCTAAACTGTAGAACAAAAATGTCCCTGGAGTTTGCCCTTCATAGGCGATTTGGTACATTGCCCTCTTCTGCCAAGACTTCTCCTGATTTAGAAGCAAGCTCCATCTGATAAATTACAAATAATGAGTAAGTCCAGAAGATGGCTGGAAAGAATATATACCAAAACATTAACTAGGGGAGGACTATAGTCATGTGTTACTTAAATTTTTTTTTAAAGAAAAATTAAATAAGGTTATAAAAAGCCCCCAGCAGAAGAGTTTGACAAACAACAGTTAACAATCGCTGATGACTGAAGCTATGTGGGTGAGTGTGTGGGGTGGGGGGCAGAAGAGGGCCGGAGTGAGAGGGTTCAGGCCAAACACCTAAAAAGCAGAAAGAAGGAATAAGGAAGGTCCCTACCCTCAAGAAGCGCACGTCTAGCATGGAAACATCTGTATTTATGTGAACAAATACTACATTTCTAGAACTGCTTCTAGGTTCTGGAGATACAGCTACGAACAAGGCTCACAAAGTCCTGACACTCCACGAAAATAGCATTCGAATAGACAACAATTAAATAAATATATACCAGGAACTAAGAAATGTCTGGTGAGAAATAAGAGGGCTAAGGGCACAGAGAAAGGGGCATAAGGGAAGGGTGGGATTTAAGCAGGACAGTCAAGGCCAGCCTCCTTGAGGAGGTGATGTGTGACAGACTCCAGTGGGATGAGCACAGACCATGCAAAGACCTGTGCAAAGGACAGGAGCAGGAACGAGCTTGGTGAGAGGAAAAACAAAGTGGCTGACGTGGTGAAGCCAGGTGCGAGGACGGCAGAGGGAGACGCAGCCAGAGAAAGGGGCCCACAGGCCAGCAGCACTGCCTCTGGGTGCTTGCTGGACACGCAGGGTCTGCACGCTGACAAGTTCACACCAGCAAGTCGCATGCACAGTATGAGAAGTGCTAAGATGAAGGGCCTGGTAAGTCATGTGAGAATGTGAATTTTATTAGAAGGCTTTAAAGGGTTTTGAGCTAGACAGTGACACACTTTGGTTTCAATTCTCAAATGGTCACTCTGGTTGTTTTGTGGAAAACAGACTTTGGGAGGGGCAAAGGCAGAAGCAGGGAGTTAGTTAAGAGGCTATTTGGGTTCTCTGGGTAAGGGTTATTGGCTGCATAGATGAGCGTGGTGTTGATGGAGGTGGTGAAATGCAATCAAATAAAGGGCATATCTTGAAGTTAGAGCCAGCAGAAATTGCTAATGGATCAGAAGTGGATGTGAGGGACACAATGATGATGACAAACAGCAGCAGCCAGCACTAGTTGAGCACCAGGTACATGCCAGCCACCGCTTTGTCCTTTACAGGTAAAAACTCATTCAATCTTCACAGTGGTCTCATGGAGAAGGTACAGCGGGCAACCCCACGCACTTTATTAACGGTAGACAGTGAGGCAGAGAGAGGTTTAGTGACTGCTCAAGGCCTCAAAACTCGGATAGCATCAGGTCTGAGCACAGACCATGGGCTTGGGTGCTTGTGGTCCAGCACTGTCCCTGACAGAGCAACTGTGAACACAGCACCACTTACGGAGAGGGATGACGTGGGGAGGAGAGGCTGAAGGGATCAGGAGTGCTTTGCTGGACCCGTTAACTTTGAGACCCCTAGTGGACGTCCAAGTGGGGATGTCAGGCAGACGGCTGGCATGTCTGCATCTCAGGGGAAAGGTGGGGATGGAGGTCCAAATGGGAAGGTCGTCAGCAGAGAGAGAGTATTTAAAGCCAAAGGAGGGGATGAGATCACTCAGAGCAGGTTTTCAAATGGAAGGTTGCGAAATCAATTTAGTGGGTCATGAACAGCACTTCAAAAAAAATGAAATAGAACAGAATGGAAAATAACAGAGTCCATGGCTCAGAGTAAGATGAAGTATAAGAACTGTTTTGTGAAACTCTGTTTCAGTTGTGTCTGTGTGCATAAGTGAGTGTTGTATGTGTACCAGGCTGGCATTTGGTTTGGTCGAAAAGACATTTTAAAGCCACTGGTCTTGGAATTAATTACGTGTAGGATTGATCCCTAAATCACTCCAACATTTAGAAGCTGGGAAAGAGGACAAGCCAGAAAAGGAGAGTGAAGGAAAGAGTGAGCTAGTGCAGAAGGAAAGGCCATGTGGGGTCTCCAGGACTGAGTGAGCGTGACATGTTGGACACCAGATATGCTGGTGAGGGTCAGGGACTATGACCCCAAACAAGTATACACAAATAATGATAAGTACACAGTGCTGTGGGCACACAGAGGAAGGTGACTTGTTTCAGGCCTGGTGGCTGAGCCCAATGAAAGGGGGAGAGGGGAGAGAGGAATGAGATTTTATTTTAGACCCTGAGTTTGAGGGGACAGCGAATTATCAAGTCTATAATTTCCATAAAGAGCAAATATCCTTTACCAGGCCTGGCGACACAGGGATGACGAAGACACTGTTGTGCCCTGGAAAGCTCACACGCTGCAAGAGAAGACAGACAACTACGACACAGCGAGGTCAGGGCCGCGAGGAGGGGGGCGCGCAGGGGGTCTGGCCAGGGCCCCAGCAATCTCCTTTCCCACCATGCTGCGCACTACTGGCCAACCCAAATCCACCACTCATCCAGGCCGTGTACTCCCTACCTGTACCCCTACCCGCTGACACGTGCTTCGCCCCTCCCCAAAACGCTTCCCAAATCTCGGTCATGCTTCCGTGAGGCCCAGCTCAGATTTGGCCTCTTCACTGAACAGGTAACAGATGGAGATCCAAAGTTTTTGTCTGCAAGGGAAGTTAATCCCAAGAGTAAGTCTCTATAACCCCTTACTCCCTGCTGTGAACCCCACCTCTCACTGAGGTCTAAGGAGAGGCAGGTGGATCTGCACCTCTGCCTCAAGCAGCTGAA
This sequence comes from Eidolon dupreanum, assembly GCA_028627145.1. NCBI lineage: Eukaryota > Metazoa > Chordata > Mammalia > Chiroptera > Pteropodidae > Eidolon > Eidolon dupreanum. The sequence continues at coordinate 2,661,181 of CM053503.1, read as the reverse complement.
CATGATAGATCACCACTTCTGAGGAACAAAATACTTAACTTACTACTTTAAAATGTAAATAATGTGAAATAAAAGGTTTTTAAAAAGCGTTTTAAAGAATTTTGAAAATTAGCTACGTTTTTCAAAGGCTCTGACTTTTGGAAGAAAGCACTTTTTAAGTTTCGCACACAGAAACATAAAAACATTAAGATACATGTACATAACCATGGAGACACATGAGCCAGTGAGCCAGACATGTTTCAAATGCCAAAAGCTCCTTTAACACTAACTGACCACATCTGGATGTATGAAGAGAAGTGGAGTCCAAACAAATATCACATTGTAAACAAAAGCATGGCCCCAACAGTCTGAGAAAGGTGATGCAGGATGGGACACACAGATTTTAACATGTCCTTGGCCTCCTTGGGCAAAGCAGTGAGAAACGCAGTCAACCAAAGCATTAAGACTTGATTTTACTAGAGGTGCCAACGCCATAGGTCAACCTGTCAAATGAAGTAAAAGGCAGAACTGAGTTCTACGGGGATAGTCCACTCCAGATAAAAGCCAATGGACCTTTTTACAGTTTATGGGTCCTCCACGTACGGCTAGGGATGCAGGCACGGGAGGAACATTGCCTGGATGATTAATTCCTGTGAAAGAGCACAGGAGTTCGGAGGAGCAGAGGTGAGCTGACACACTACGACGTGCTCTGTTGCTTCAAACTCACTACAACTCCAGAATACTGAGAAATGTTAGTTTTTGTTAAATGCATCTATAAGCTAAGCTCCTTCTAAATATTACTGAGCTTCCCACTTAAGAACAAATCTGAAAACAAAGACAAAACGTAAAAAAAAAAGAAAAAAAACCTACAAAACCCCACTTCTACAAATAGCTCAAGAGACTGTTTCAAATACATTATAAACTTTGGAACTCAAGAGAAAGACTCACCGCTAAGGCTCTAAGAAGAATCTCAAAAATTAATTTGGGTTTGGCAGATTTTAAAGAAATACAAAAGCAGATCATTTCAGTAGCATAAGATCTTTGTGAATGGCTTGAGCTCTAGATTGTATTCTAGATTCTCATTTCACTTCAAAAAGGGGAAAAAAAGGGACAGACCATCACCACAAAGAGAGTGCCGAGTACACACATAGGGCACTAAGAAATAAAAAGAAACTAACTCCTGACAACTGTCTGCTATCTCTGCCAAGAGCTCTGAGAAGCGATAACCATAACTCTTCCTTCGATCTAAAGTATCAGGGAGAACAACAGGAGACTGAGCACGAGCCAGCACACAACCATCTCTCCCTCTGGGACAGCGAGACCAGCAAGCACCACTTTCCTAACCTGGAGTCGGACTACATGTCTTAAGGAGAGAGACCAAGAAAAACATGTTTAAAAATGTCACCTGGAAAAAGCATTTTATTTTAGCAAGCAAAAGAAGCAAAAACACAACTTTATTTTGGCAAGGTGCAATTGCTCCTATTAAACTCACTTTCAATGGATTCTCCTGGGTGATGCATTGGAAAACATACTATACTTAGAGTCAGGAAACCTATATTTAAATACTTACTAGTTTTGCCACTTATCCTGTGACTCGGGCAACTTAAACCCACAACTCTCTCTCTTCTCATGTGAGAAAAGGAGTTAACCTAACTTTGCTGCCTCACAAGCATGTTCCACAATAAATCTGTAAACTGCTAAGTACCATATAAATTAAAATGATCGTTATTAGTACTACCACTTTCTTCTCTCACTTTCTCAAGTAAAAGTCGGAACCAATGACAAAACAGTCAAAAGAAACAAGGACAGAAACTGGAAGAAGGGCTAGCCATCAATCAATCAAATGAAATACAATAAAATGAAAAATAACTAAGTACTGTGACTGACAGCCACTCTGTGACACTTCATATCTGTGTCATTCTCTAATTCAGAAACTCCCAAACCCTGGGATCTACAGTCCATTCATAAAAATCACAGCAGGGTTAAAGCCTCATCAGCCCTAGTTTACCAATCAAAATGCCAACGGAGCACATTGTTATTCCATAGGCAAGAGCCACAGCCACAAGACCAATCCCCACTCTCCCTACTGCCGGGGAGACCCACTCGAAGGCAGGTAGTCTCTGGAGTGCAAGGTGTCTCTTCCTCCCCTGACCAACTGGCATGAAATTAGCAAACCTCAACTTCACTCATCCTGAAATAAGGCCACAGAAGACAGGTGGCTGATGAGAAGGCATTGCCATTTGCAATCTCGAATTTTGAAAATAAAAGCCAAAGGGACATAAACATTTTCTGAAAACCTGCTATATCCAAATTTTCTGGATGGTTATAATAACAGCTAAAATTTATCTAGTGGTTACTGTGAGCCAGGAAGCATTCTAAAAGCTTTAGCTATTAACTAATTTAATCAGCACGATCATAGGTAAGTACAATTACTATTTTCATGTTTTTAGACAAGAAGCACAAAACAGTTATTTGCTGAAGGTCACACTGCTAATAAGTGGCAGAGCTGGGATTCAAATCAGGTAGTTGGGTTTGGACCACGATCTAGATACTGATTCTTGGAGAATCCTCCAGCCAACACTGCTTGGCTTACCTGACCAGTCATGCCATCTTATGCTCATTGTCACAGTTAGATGTAAGCAAGACAATAGTGTAGTGTCTCTCACTTTATGGTCATTTGTTTTGAGATGAATGTTAGAATATCATAAACCCATAAAAACAAGGTCTCATTTTCTGCATCCAATAATAATGGACTAAATAATTTGACCAAAAAAAAAAAAAAAAAAAAAAGAATGAAATATACATACATCTTTTTAAAAGTAACAAAAAGCTGCCAGGGTAGTGAAGAATTACCAAGTTAATACCTCAGAAAGAGGGGAAATCCAAAGAGGCACGACCTGGGGGCAACCGCTGATCTGCCAGAGATGGTCAAGAGGCCTCATGTGTGTCTGGCCCTTCCAGGGCCCTACATAGCAGACACTTGGTAACCTGCCCCCAACGAGAGCTGTGGAATGGGGCCCCAAATGGCTGCACTGCAGAAGTAAGAGTGAACTGGAAGTAAATCAGCCTTCCCATGAACTTGGCTTCAAATTGCCTGGTTAGTTCAAAAACCTCAAACTCTCCAACTTGGAGTAAAGTGATCCTGGTTTGCTAGTGCCCTCAGGCACCTGGAAAAAGCAAACGAAAATCCCCCTTGGAAAAAGACATCCAAGGCCTCTAATTATTTCTGTAATGTTTCAAATACCATTTCCTGCACACAAATAAATATATGAATAGACAAACGCCATGAGTAAGAACCATCATAAATAGTCAAAGACCAAAGGGACTACAGATAATAGAACCGAGAGATTATAAAACACCGATATTTATTGTTTTAGGAGATAAAAGCCAAGCTTGAAAAATTTAGCAGGGAACTTAAATCCCAAAAAAGCAATACAGCAGATTTGAAAAGAACCCAAACTGAAAAATACAATAAATCCATCCAGTGGGTTTAGTGTATTTCAATTAAATGCAAATCACTCAAAGAAAAAACTAGTGAAATAGTAGGTCAAAGAAACTATCCAGAACAAAAAATAGAAAGGGATAAAAATTACAGGAGAAAGGACTAAGTGACAGAAAGGACAGAATGAGGTCTAACATATCTGTATAACTGGAATCTCAGAATGAAGAAAAAATGGAGGCAAAGCAATGTGTGAAAAGAATTGCTAGAAATTCTTGAGAAGAGTTAAAAGATGTCAAGCCACAGACTCAGGAAGCCTGGAGAATACAAAATCAGTGATCTCTATTACCCTAGAATGTCTTCCAAAACTGGCGTGACCTGTTCTGGAAAGTAGAGCCACAGCTAACTAAACAAACACCAGTGTGGTCGTACAGGGGACCAGACACAGGGAAGACGAAGATGTAACGCCTCCGGTGTGTGAGGAGCTCAAAGCCAAGCGCCTAGAAGAGATACGCTAATTCATCATAACCTAACACTCCCTCTACCTACCTGCTACCAAAAAGAAAAAAGAAAAAGAAAAAGGAAAGAAAAAGGCAGGAAGAAAATGCCAGAGAGAGCTATTTAAAAGGAAAGTGGGTTAAACTTAAAAGCGGTGAAACTAAAAGGGACTCGCAGGAGTAACAGTAAGGATGCTCCAATGTCATCCGATGGTCGGGCCTAGGAGCTCTTTCCGCTCCTTCTAGCGCGCGAAGCGCACCTCACACTCTATACCAGAAGTCCTTGGCCTGAGAACTCAAAAAATACTTTATTTGTATTTCCCCCAACACTACCTAATAAAGGATTTTAAAAAATGATAAATCTAAACTTACCATTTTTAAAATGATAAATTCTTACTTGAGCCAGCACGGAGAAGCTGGCTCCTGGAAGACCAGGCACAGGAAGGAGAGTTCCACCAGGAGCTACTGAGTCAAGAGCAGCCACGGGCCAGCAGAAGACTCCGGAGCAGGTAGCCAGGAAACGAGTGTACGTGACACGTGGAATCCTCACGTTACACGAAAACCAATCTGGTCAAAAGCCCAAGGATCTCCTTTTATTAAGCTCAGACTGCTAAATGAACCCTCTCATCCAAGGAGGTGACATACAGGGAAACAGCTTCTGCTGCTGCCCTTCCCGCAAGCTTCTGTAACACAGCGCATCCCCTTACAGGGACTCCAGTGGGAGAGGAACTGGCTGAAAGGTAAGCATTAACACATAAAACCCTGCACACATCAATGTGCTCATGAAATAAAACGAACCCTTTCTGAAGCACGGCGCTACTGAAGTTTCAGGACAGGCTGCCCATGACTGGGGAGTGCTCCTGTGATTCTGTGTTTGGAATATGACCTTCAGACTAAAACACAGAGACGTGATTCAATACATAACTCTGAATGTCTCTGTCTTAGGAATAAAGTGGCTTACAATATTTTATGCATGCTGGGACTGACTCTCGAAGCTTGGTTTCTCCGGGTCTCATGGGTCTTGTGAGCAGTATAGGCTTCAAAGAGATCAGTAAAAAAATACAATAACTAAATAAAAATATAGGCATCAAACAAATTTCAAAATCACTCAAAATTTCCTCTATTTTTGGGATTCCGTTACTGTTCAAACCCACATCCAAGCTTATTCATATCTGAACCAATGTGTCTAAACTAAGTTTGTCAAATGATACTAGCACAAAAGAATTCCAAATTGCTGATATAAATCACATATCTGATAAGGCTCTAGTATCTAAAATACATAGAGAACTCTTACAACTCAACAATAAAAAGACAACGACTGAATTAAAAAAATAAGCAAAGGACTTGAATACACATTTCTCCAAAGAAGATATACAAATGGCCAGCAGGCATATGAAAAGATGCTCAACATTATTAGGGAAATTCAAATCAAAACCACAATGAGATACCACCGCAACACCGGCTTGGATGGCTATAATCAAAAAATGGAAAATTGTAAGTGTTGGCCAGGATATGAAATTGGAACCCACACACAGTGCTGGTGGGAATGTAAAATAATGCGACCACTTCGGAAGCCAGTTTAGTAGCTCCTCAAAAGATTAACATAGAGTTACTATGTGACCCAGTAATGCCACTCCAGGTATGTACCCCAAAGAACTGAAAACAGAATATGCCAGTGTTCACTGCAGCACCATTCACAATATTCAAAAGGTGGAAGTAACCCAAGTGTCCATCAACAGATGAATGGAAAAACAAAATGTGGTCTATACATACTATGGAATATTATTCAACCATAAAAAGGAATGAAGTTGTGATGTGCTGCATGGATGGACCTTGAAAATAGACACAAAAGGACAAATACTGTATAATTACACTTATGTGAAATATCCCGAATAAGCGAATTCAGAAGACAACAAGTAAATGAAAGGTACCGGGGCCTGCGGGGGAGGAGGGAAGGGTACTTACTGCTTAACTAGTACCTAGTTTGTTTGGGGTGATGACAAAGTTTTGGAAACAAATAGTGGTGATGGTTTCACAACACTGTAAATAATCTTTGTCTGTGAAATGTATACTTAAAAATGGTTAAAATGGTAACTGTTATGCACTTTTTTTTTTTACCATGATAAAAAAAAGAGAGATTGTAATGGAGCCATTTTGAAAGATAGTTTGGCAATTTCTTACAAGGCTAAAATAATCTTATTGTATGATCCAGCAGCCATGCTCCTAAGTATTTAACTGAAAGAAGTGAAATTTATGCAAACAGAAAAACTTATAAACTAATGTTTATAGCAGCTTTGTTCATAATTGCCAAAAATTATAAGCAACAGAAATGTCCTTCAATAGGTAAAAGGATAAACAAACTGTGGTACAATGAAATATTATTCAATAAATATACGCGAGCTATTGAGCCACATAAAGACATGGAGAAAATGTAAATGTATACTGCTGAGGGAAAGAAGCTGGTTTGAAGAGGCTACGTAACTATATGATTCCAACTATACAGCATTCTGGAAAAGGCAAACTACAGAGACAGTAAAAAGGTAAGTGGGTGCCAAGAGTCCAAGGGGAGAGAGGAAGGGATTACTAGGTGGAGCACAGAGAACTTCTAGGGCAGTGAAGCTAGTCTGTATGATACCACAACGGTGGATACATGACCTTATGTACTTATTAAAATCCACAGAATGTACAACAAAGAATAAACCCAAATACGAACTATGAAGTTTAGTCAGTAATGAGGCTGCAACAAACATACCATACTAATGTGAGATGTTTATAGGGAAACATTTCACAGTGTGGTACATGTGTTAAAACTGAACTATACCGATCTTTTATCAACTTATTAAGAATTGAAAAAAGGTAAACAAATACACGTACATGAACATTCAGAGCAGCACTATTCTAAATAACCCAAAGGTGGAAACAACCAAAATGTCCATCAAGTAGTAATGGACAACTTGTAATACACACACACACACACACACACACACACACACACACACACACACACACACTGGAATATTACTCAGCCATAAAAAGGAATAAAGTACTTATACATGCTGCAACATGCATGAACCTCAAAAACATGTGAAAGAAGCCAGGCACAAAAGGTCACATATGGTATGTTTCCATTTATATGAAATAACCAAAATAGGTGAATCCATAGAAAGAAAACATGTTGGCAGTTGGCTGGTGGTATGAGATTTCTTTGGGGGTGATGAAAATGTTTTGGAACTAGACAGAGGTTGTGAGTGTACAATATTGTGAATATACTAAATGCTACTGAATTGTTAAACTGTTCACATCAAAATGGTTAATTTTGATCAAATTTTGATCAAACAAAATTCAGTTGTAAGATCAAATAGGTTCTGGAGATTTAATGTACAGCATGGATATTATAGTTGATAATATATTAAAAATGGTTAATTTTATATGATGCGAATTTCACATCAATGAAAAAAAAGCAAAACTCAAAAGAGGTATCTTAGTCTAAGAGAACCCATGACACCCAAGAGTGAGTAATATCATCCCCTGGTCCCCCCCTTTACTCATCTCCCTTAAGTCAGACTCGCTCCCATGACTCTCAGTCTCCAGCTCGGCAAACACATGAAGTTCTGAAGAACAGGCTGCTGCTGTATGGGTTTCGAACACTAAATTCACGATTGTTTCTTTTAACACTGACCTACTTGTCCCTTAAGATCTGAGCTCAAACACTAAAAGCTAACCTTTCATGATCATTGCCCTTAAATATCTTTGTGATACCTTCTGCAATGCTCATTTAAGGGGACAGGACAACAGACGCCTTGACCCCAAGACTGTCTCCTGATGCATAATGCCAACCTGTCTGCCCACCTGCTCAGGACCGCTTAGATCACTGGCTCTCACTATCGCTTTTCTAGAAAGCAACTGATATTTTCTAGCACCTTCCTTTCTCTGTGGCCAAATTATCATAATGTATTATCACTGATCTGTTTCCCTCACTGCACTGCCGAACACTCTGAGGACAAGTACTGGGACTCACCTCTGAACTCTGAAAAACCACCGCTGCTGCTCACCTCGTCCTGACCTCATCTGACTTCTTTTCGTTTACTCTGATGTACTAGACCCCCTATACTTCATCCTCTACCTATATCTGCACCCAACAGCCCCTGGTTTCCCCTCTAAAAGGTTCCTGACCACCATGCGACCCTTGGCTAAATGAAATACCATTAATTCTATCTTTTGTCTACCTTTGTTCTCTATTTCAAAAACTATCCAGTCTGCTCACATATTCAATGCACTGCAGAGAGTATAAGGGGTGTTGACACCACAATCCTTCCCTCAGAGAGGACTGGGGACGGAGGGCAGGACGATGCTCAGAAGGGTTTAATAAAAAGTGAAGATTAAATGCACACAATTACAAAATGCCATGCAAAAAACACCCAGTTAAGGAAATGTTAGGTTTCATGGAAGAAGGAGCATTTGTGAAAGGCCAAGAGAGAGAGAGATCTCAACAGATGAAGACTGGGAAAAGAAGGCATGGACACATGCATGGACATGGGGACGCAGAAGCTGCAGGAGAGGACAGGTGGAGGGAAACTGGGAGATGGGACTGGAAAGGCAGGGCAGGGTCCTGCTGCCTGAATCACAAGGCAAGGCGTCTGTATCTGAGCACAGAAGTGAGAGGGATATGACAAGGGCTGTATTTTAGAAGATGTTCTGGCAGCAGTCAGGCAGAGGCTGGGCCAGGCACTGGGGAAGAAGAGGTATTACCAAGAGGCTCTGACAGTGGCTCAGGCAGGTCTCCCACCTGCCGGGTCGGAGGCTACCTCCAGTCTCTACACCGCAACGGCCCTGTCTCCTAGCCTCTGGCTCCTCAACACCCTCTCCCTCAAGTCCCTCACTTAAATCACTAAAGGAAATTAATTTAAGTCTGTCCTCCAAAAGTGATTAAAAGCAAGTCTTATGGACTGATATAACCTGTGGTACATATTCTTTCCAACAAATACGTGAGCTCCTCTTGCGTGCCACGTACTGCTCTAGGCAACAGCGATGCAAAGGTGGAAAAGGCAGTTCCTATCCATGGTGTCTACATTGTAGTGGAAGAAACAGAAAAAGACAAAAATGTCAGGTGGGTAGGAAAGGAAGCAGCTTTGCAGTATGTATTCTCACAAGGAGCGCCATTCATTCATTCATTCATTCACTTAGTGGAGACATTGGTTAACGAAATCCAATAAGTTTCAGCTGTACACTTTAACAGGCATATATATGTATTTACGCTGTGTTGTTCACCTCCCATAGTTAGATTTCTTTCTGTCACCACAAGGTGTGCCTTTTACATCACAAGGGAGAAACAGGTTTTAGAGCTAGGTTCCAGCCCTGGTTCTATTACTTCATGGCTGAGTGATAGATTGCTTAACCCCTCTTGAATCTGTTTCTGTATCCCCATCTTATAGATAAAGTACTGACCTTACATAGGTGTGTTCTTGAGAATTAAATAATGAATATAAATACTGTGTACTGTGCTTGGCACTTGTCAGAGGATCTATAAATGTTAACCATTAGATCAGTGGTTTTACATACACAAAAATTATTTTGCTCATATATTAAAAAAAAAAACACACAACTAGATAATTTAGTATAAGCTGTCCAAAATACTTTGGGAGATAAACCACCTGCAAACAGAAACCTAGGATTAGTTTATAAAATAGTATTAAGAACCACCTTCAAAAAATTCAAAAGAACAACAAAAAAAGAACCAACTTCAAAACATAAAAAGATAGTTCTATTATTCAGTGTTAAAAAGAAATGAGCTATCAAGCCATGAAAAGACATGGAAAAAACTTAAATGCATATCACTAAATGAAAGAAGCCAACCTGAAAATGCTATACTATGCGATTCCAACTACCTGACATTCTGGAAAAGGCAAACTGTAGAGACTGTGAAAAAGACCAGTGGTTGCCAAGATTTAGGGGTGGGTGGGTAGACAGGGGAGCATAGTATTTTTAGGGCAATAAAACTACTCTGTATATTATAATGGTGGATATGTCACTACAAATTTCTCCAAACCCACAGAATGTACATCATAAGGAGTAAACTGTAATGTAAACTATGGACTCAGTGATAATGTGTCAATGTAGGTTCATCAGCTGTAATAAATGTACCACTCCACTGGGAGATGTGGATACTGGGGAAGGCTGTGTGCGGGTGGGGGCGGAGGGCATACGGGGAAATCTCTCTACCTTTCAATTTTGCTGTGAATCTAAAACTGCTCTAAAAAATAAAGCATAAAAAATTTTTAAAGTACAGAATTATATGCACTAAATTGTAAACAGTAATTATCTCTGGAAAGTAAGATTATATACCCCTGTATTGTCTGAATTTTATACAATGAGAGTACACTAATTTTATAATAAAAGGATAATTTCAATAAAAAAGTTCTATAAGTTGTTTAAACTATAACACTATGCTAATATTCTTGAAATTTTTTAACATATATAATGATTTCCATGTATAACTATTTCAACAAAAGGAACTATTTTTATATGACCATTTTAACTCTAGAACAGGGATAATGTTAAGAGTGGTGGGATTTTTTCAAATTTTTAATTTAGCAGAGTCAAATCTTATTCTTATAAGAAAATAAAATACTATTAGGTATATATTTTAATAAAACACTAATAAGCTGAATTAGGTCAACAAGAGAATATAGTGGCTTAGGGAACCTTTTACTCATTTTAGATGGAAAAAGATGAAACTTTCCATTTTCCTGTTCCCAAATGATTTAACTTAGAATGAACTAAAGCAGAGGAAAAACACTAGTCTGCTCTTTTCTTAGGAACTTGTATCACCTATTAAATTTGCTAATGTAATCACAGATATGGCTTGTACATGGTCAATGCTGTGACTTCATTAGCAGAGACACCTCTGGAGCTGTATTGCGTATCGCTGGGTTCCTGGAAGAGAATCCCTAATGAATCGTTCACTGAAGAAGCTTCTTCAGCAGATACAGATGGACCAGTATCAAGTGCTAAGAATACTGGCAAAAAAAAAAAAAAAAAAGCAGATATAATGCTTGGTCTGTTGAGAATGAGAAAAGATTCCATCAATATATAATATCAACTACTATAATTAGAAGTCAATTCCAATTCTCTTTAGTAACATTTTCCAAGTCCACATCTTAAATATAGGCATATGAAAGACCGAAAGTACCAACAACAAAAAAATATCTTATTTATGGAAAAAGATTTCCACTGAAGTCTTAAAACCTAATATTTTAATTTTGAAAATAAATTGCTTATTTTAAGTCTAGAAAACAATAGACTAAGCTGGCATCCTTTGAAAACTGAGCAATATAAGTTCAACAAAACCAGCAAGTAAGAAACTCCTATAGCTCATTAATTGAGCAAGGGACCATGAACAGCGAACCAAAGGGAAAAAAGAAACTGAAGCTTTCTTGGCATATTCCTTTGAGTGGTAGCAGCAAAATTCTACTTCATTTATTAATTTACACAAACTATTTGCTGAGCACTAACTACATGCCAAATACTATTCCAGGCTAGGGGAGTATGAACGCGGACGGAAAAAGTCCCTGCCCTCACACGGATGACGTGATATTCTAACAATGAGGTCCCCAAACTGCAGTTCCTGGGCTCCACTCAACTTTTTCTACAACCTAAATCCAAACTCTTCCTCTTTGATGGGGTCACGAACGTATTCTGCACGGGTTATCTTCCAGTTGATTCAATTAAACATAGAATTGCTCTGTGTACCGGTTAAGGGCACAGAATCTGGAGTGAGGATGCTTGATTTCAAATCCTGGCTCTGCTGCTTTTTAGATGAGAGACCCTGGGCAAGTTGCTCAATCTGTTACACAATTTCCTCATCTGAAAATGGAGATAAGATTTTTTTATAAGAACTGAGTTAATATTTTTAGGTGTTCAGAACAATGCCTGGAACTTTGAATTTATTATTTAAATACAATATTTACATTACTTATTATGTAGTATTAATTTATTCAAGTTTTGATAAGTAAAATATCAAAGTGAATTGATGCCAAAATTTCCTCTAAGTCCATTTCATTTAAACCAGTTGCTAAATTTTACAGATCTTTCTCAAGTAGATTAGAGTTTTGGCCATGGGAAAACCAGAACAGGAAGAGACAGTGATGATCAATTCATTATTTGGTCCCAGCCCTCTCATCTCCTTCCTACCTCTCCTCACAACTGGAACAAGTCTTAATCATACGTCACACCTCTCTTCACAAGACCTTGTTCTACTTATGAAAACCAAGTGCCCGGGTCCAGATTCTAGGCCCATCACCAAGCTATCCTCACCTCAGTCTCAGGCCACACTCTCTTCTGACCGTCCCTTCCCCATGATCATGAGTCCCCCTAAGAAACTGCACTTTGCTATGTAATATGCCACATACTTTCAAGCCTTGGCTCTTGAGGGACCTTGAACTGGCCCTTCCCCGCTGGTCCACTTGGCTCTCTCTAATCTATCCTTCCAGGTCCTGCTCACATGTCCCCTTCTGTACAGCCTTCTCCGACATTCTCCCCATACTTAATCAGGAGTAAAGCCTCCTGCCTAGTTCTCCCAGAACTCTGGCTACACCACCATTGCAGCCTAAGAGATCCTACGTAGATTTTATGTTAATTTTCCATGTCTGACTCTCCCACAGACACTGAACAACAAGGAAAGGGAAGATGTTTTATTTATTTTTGCATTTCTTGTGCCTAGCATCGTATATACTTAGCAATCTTGGCTGAATTGAAATAGAACTTTTCTTTTTCTGGTATTTCCTCTGATGTCTCATTCCCATAGGCTTCATTTGGCCTATGTTTCTTATCTTTAGGGGTAGCCAACTTTCAGCACTTTACTGGCCAATATACTAAAACTTTCAAGTTTGTTTTTTTTTTTAAAAGAGACATTTAATCAATGATGCAGGCTGCAAAGTCCTTCACTCCAACTCGGATTTCTCCTGTTCAGTATGTTAGACCTTAAATCCCTTTCCACAAAGCCTTCTTCAACTTAAAGATGAAGATTCTACTGCCTTTATGTTTAAACTCACATATCCACTAGGAAAAAAAACCAAACAACTGCACTAAATTCAACGCAACATGTAGTTTTTTGCTTACATCTGTTCGCTAATGTATAGGTACCTGTAAACTGTTCGGGTTCATTTACACTGTATTTTGATTGTATTTTGAGTTTATGGAGTCGCTTGGCTGGAATCTTGAGGGCATGCTCACCACACCTCTGCTGTCGAGTAGGAATTACTGAACACAAACGAGTCTACCCCACTGTCCTCGAGCTCTCCAGGAGAAATGTCCAGCTTTCCTCGAAGTGGTTTGTTCAGCTCCGCCACTAGTGCTCCATCCAACCTCATCTGCTATGGTGCTCCTCAAAGTGGAGGAAGAGCCATCACCCCAACATACCCCAAGACTTTCATTAACTTATGGCTTAGAATACTTTCCCAGGCTACATTAAAATTAACTCAGTTCTTTGGCTGATATTTTCTCTGCAATTTTACCCATCCTTCAACCATTTTACTCTTAGGAATGCTTTATAAGTTTTCTACAAATCCAAACTTAACATTACTTTAATACTTCCTATGAGAAGGGGACATAAAGATTAACAAGGCCTGGTGGCCATCTAAGAATAGACAATCTTGTGGTGAGATGGACACGTTCTACAGTAACTGTAATATAAGGATCAAGACAGAGGAAGAGAGGGCATTCCAGAGCAGAGGCTCGGTCGCAAACCTGTGCACTCACTCTCAACGCACTCCCAGGCAGTGTGCCAGCTGCCGGGGCTATAAAATGAAACGAAACACAGCCTTGACTGCAAGGACCTTAGAGCCTAGTGCAGTGGTGTTCCAAAACATTTTGCAGTTTTTTTCCCAGCAAAATTCTTATGCAGATACCCAAAAGGTAAGGGAGGAATGACGAGAGCTGCTGTTGCTGGAGTTGGGATGACAGATGACTCTCTTCCTGGCCCCCAGCCAGGCCCCCTGGGCCCCGGGTGCCCCTGCAGAACTGAGACAGCTCAGCTCCTAGGGAGTAAGAATGGCCCTCACCTTTCCCGTGCTGTTTTGATAGGACACTTAGAACACTGCCCCCTCCCCAATGCTGGGAATGCTACAGAAGTACTGGTTAAATAAGACATGAGGCTGTACAATGCTGTAGAAGTCACTGTCTAAAGCAAGGAAATGGCAGAGACAAATGGGGAAGGACTGGAACTGCCAGGTACAAGCGGGAAAAGCGGAGTCCAAATCAGTAAAAGGAAAACTAGACAAAGAATTGTAAAGGTCCAACCAGTTTCTTGAAAATCCCAAAAGGAAGAAAGCTCATTTTAACTACTTTATAATTTCCCCCTGCAATTCTTATTTCCTTAGTTGCCTTATCTGTTTGCCACAGCAGTTTCCCCCAAAATTTCCTGTGTTCTTCAAGCTTCCAACTCTCTGCCTGGCTCCTGACCCTCAGCTGCACACAGAAAAGCACTCCTCACTTACCTTCCTGCCCATGCCCATCTGCTCCCGCGCGCACACCTCTGCTTTCTTCTGGGGATTCTGACTATCTGAAGCCAGCCCTGGTTCACCTTGGGCCCCGAGCTCTCCAGGAAGGTCCTCAGTCTGACACTCGTGGGCATCTACATCATGGCCCGTGCTGGCTCCTTCCTACCTGGTTTAAGGTTCTTCTCTATGCAAAATACGTCTTCTCTTAACTCCAGATTCTCCCTGCACCTGTTTTTGTACTTTCCTTTAACGACTCAACTTTAGGAAGGTTTGACTCCAAACTCATTGTCTCCACTTCTTCACCTCACTTTCTCATCAACATACGACAACCCAGCTTCAGTTATCCCCTCCCCTCCCAACTGACACTGCTCAGTACCTCGGCTTCGGCTCCGACTCGAAACTCTTTCCTCACACCATGCTCTCTGGGTTTTCCTCCTAACCTGTCTGCATCCTGTTCTTGAAACGCTGCCCTGCTCCCTTGGTGTTCCCATTCCTTAGTTGTGTCCTGACCCTGTGAGCACTGTCAGTGTTAGAACAATAACATAAGGGGAGGCGGTGTCTAAAGCTACAAAACCTTCTAGGGGCTCAGTAAAGTCCGTGTTACTGGCAGGAGATGCCCGTCACTCAGTCAGGATAAAATGAAGGAACCACTTCTGTATATACTCACACTCCTCGTTTACCCCAGAGCGCAATCTCATCCACCTCGGGGCTGCACACGTACGCTGACCTCCAAGACTTAGTCTGCAGCCCAGTTCCTTCTCGAGTGTCAGATCTGTGCTTCCAACACTTCATGCCTTCCTTACGAGCATCTCAAACTTAAGTCTAAGATGAGATTCAACACTTTATCCCCACCCCAATCTTCTCTTTCGCCACTGCTTTCTACTTCAATGAATAGCAGCACCACTATCGCCCACTTTCAAAGCCAAAAGTCCCAATTTTCCTTCCTCCTTCTCCCTCACACGTCTACCTCCTATAGTTCTCATCTCATCACCACCATCCTCAATACCTTCCCCCAGTCAATACATATGGCCCACTATGTGCCAAAATACTGCTGCAGACATTAAATATACAGCAGTGAACAAACCAAGCTTAACCCTTGAGGGAGGAGACGGGCAAACAAAGAGAATTTCAGACAGGGATCCAAGTTATGAATAAACAAGGTGATGTGATGGGCGCTACTTTAGACAGGGAGAGCCAGAGAAAACCTTTTAGAGAAGTAAATATTTATTTATTTATTTATTTATTTATTTATTTATTTAAAAAAGTTTTTTTAATGCCTACAGTACCCAGTTTTCTTAGGTGGTCTCCCATCCTAGTACTGACCAGGTCCAACCCTGCTTAGCTTCCGAGATCTGACGGGATCAGGCTTGTTTAGGGTGGCAAGGCCTTAGACGAGAGCTAAACATTTAAACTGAGCCTGAATGACAAACAGAAACAAGTCTCACTCAGATTTGGGAGGCAGAGTGCTCCAGGCAGGCAAAGGAGCGAAGTATAAAGGTCCTAAGGTAGAAAAGAGCCTGAGGTGCTGAGAAATGGGGAGGGTCAAGGAGGCTGTAACTTAGGGAGCGAGGAGGAGGCCAGGTCAGAGGGAGGCAGGGTCAGATAGGCCCTCGCTGGCCACCAGAAAAGCAATGAAAAGAGACTGGAGGGAGACAACTCACTGACATAATCCAATTAGGATTTTTAAGGACCATTTTGACTGACAAGTAGAAAAATGGTTTGGGAAGAGGGCAAAAATAGGGAATCGGAAAACCAGTCAGGAGACTAATAATACAGCAGTCCAGATACGAGAAGACAGTGCTTGAGATGAGAGGGAACAAATTCAGGATATGTTTTGGATATAAAATAAACAAAACTTGCTGGGAAATTAAACACTGAGAGTGAGGGGAAAAAAGAATCTAGGGCAATTCCTAGGTTGTTTTTAGGTATAATTTACATATAGTAAAATTATGCAGAGTATATGATTCAATCAGGTTTGATGAATGCCTATCAAGATTCAGAACATTTCCATCATTCTAGAACGTTCTCTCCTGTCCCCTCCCAGTCAATTCCCTTCTTTCCAAGAGGCAACCACTGATTTGATTTCTAGTACCAGAACGTGGCCAGAGGACAGAGCAAGCACAAGTAGCAGGTCAGGTGGTGAGAGAGGCAGGCAGGGGCCGGGGTATTCAGGGCCTTGTGAGAAACAGGAAGGAGTCTGGATTGTCTTCTAAGTGCTTTGAGAAATCGTTAGAAGATTTTTTAAGTGCCGGAGAGACAAGTGACTCTTGGCTACTCTGGGCAAAGCGGAATAAAGACAGATGGGAGCAGAAACGGGGAGACCATGGTAAGAGGCAAGCACAGTGTTGCAGGCAGGAGGTGATGGTGGCTCAGAGAGACAAATTCTAATCAGATTATGGAAACAGCCCTAAAGGAGACTTGGTGATGGATTAGATGTCGAGAATGCTGAGAAAAAAGGAGAAATCTGACTCGAGAAACTGGATGGATGGTAAAGCCATTTATGGATAAGGGGAAAAATGGAAGAGGAAGTTTTTGAAGAATATATGCTCAGTTTGGGACTTGTGAGGCTCAAGTTACTGGTGAGACATCCAAGTAGCAGCGTCCAGCAGGAGTGGAGGAGTTAGGAGAGGTCTGGCTGAAGATGTCAATGTGGAATTGTCAGTTTATGGACAATCATGAAAGCCCAGGGATATCGAGAGCACTTGAGGAAAGTGCAGAGAATGCCAATGGTCAAGAAGGGGAGGAACGAGCCATAGCTAAGGGACAAGCGGGAAATAAGGACGCAAATGGTCCTCCTTTGAGAAACCTCCAATGACCATTCAAATCATGTCTTGGTACAGCACCTTGTACTCATTCCCATCAAAGCACTTTTGATGCCTCTGTTTAACTGCCATTCTCTACTGCGCAGATATTCGAGGATGTAAAAGCAATAGGTTTGGCAGGAACCCGCCCTGATCTAGTCCAGCATCATGGTACACGGCACAATGGGGAATGTTGTTTAGTGGACAATTACCATTCAGTGAGCATCACCTATAGGTGGTGTGCTCCACCATATGCTTTTCCTCTTTTAGTTCCTTTTCCCAACAGCCCTGAGGAAGGTGTATCTACATTTTACAGGTGAGGAAACTATGGCTCAGGCAAAATGCCCAAGGCTACTGCTTATAAGTGACGGAGCCAGACTGAGGCCACACATCTTCCTTCACATGCTCCACTGTCTCCATAAAGTACCCATCACATGGGGCTTTTACAGTAGAGTGCTCTCTCACATTACTGCCAAAGAGATACAAAATCTGCCCCCAGGTACTTGGCCCACCAGAGCATAAATCAGGGAAATGTCCAGGAAAGCAGTCTGTTCCTCCAGAATCCCTACTGTTGTTGGGCACAGTGAATTATCTCCGGGTTCTCAAAGTAATTCTTCAATCCTAGAGCACTGCTAAATGCAGGTTTTGAAACCTTCCCTAAAACTGAGGTCTGGAGGTAGGAATTTAGGCCTACGAGGGCCTTAACTCTTGAATTCTACAACTCAATTTTAGCCACAGATCAGAAAGTTCCCCCACATTACCTAAAGGGCCTTATTCTAACTTCATGACTAATGCTGAATGTGGCTAATAGCTTCTCCACGTCATCCACTCTGGACCAAGACATAATCAGGGTGAGATTCTGTCTCAGCGGGGTCTAAGAAACCAACATTGAGTACCTTTGTGAAAAGTAACAGTGGTACAATTTTCTTTGTCTATACTCTGCTTTCGAGATTGATGTGCTGTCTTTTCCCTGACTTCTTAAGCCTGGAACTACACAGGCTTTTTCCTAAGTGAGTACATTAGCACCCAGAGGCTTCCTTTTTATACTCAAGAGCAATTGTTAACTATCAATCCTCTGGTGAGAGCATGGGCTCTGGTGGAAAGAACACCAGCCTGCCAAAGAACAGGGTCGTAGCCTTGACTCTGTCAGTGTGAAACTGCATAACTTTGGGCAAGTCATCACCTTCTCAGCATCTTTCCTAAGCTGTAAAACCAAAGGGCTAGACTAGACAATATCTTAGGTTTCTTTCAGCTCTCCATGTAATTCTATAATCAGAGAGCATAGAAAGGGTGGATGAAAGCATGTAGGACGCTGACCAGCTGGCTGAGAAAGGCTGGGAGGATGAACCCTCCGGGCAATGGGTAAGAAGCCTGTCTGACCTGTAGTGTTTCCCCTCCCATTGGAGGGCCCACTCTCAGCTATCGTTGCTTCCCTTAACAGCCCCCTACCCAAGTTCCACTCAGTCACTTGGGATCTTTCGTTTGAAACAACATCTAGCAAAGTACCCTGCATACAGATGTCACTAACATTTGCTGTCTTCATTTGAAACTTTAGCAAAGTATGATGATTATAACACCCCTGATCCAACTCCCCAACAAAGAAACATACACACAACTAAAAGATGTTTCTAATAATGCCTAGCACTCACTGACATTTAAACACATCTCTACATTTTTTATTGGAACAATTTCTAAAAAGCAGACAACATTCCTCTTTCCTACCATTTAAAAGGTACCACTAATGATCTCTCTTAAGCTCTTCTGAGCCAGGTCCACATTCACAAAGCATAAAGATATAAACAGAGGGAAGATTTCAATCAACCCACCTCTATTCTTTGGATTAACTTCTCAAGATGTTCAGGGCTAAAGCAAATTATTTACTTTAACACCATTTTCATCTATCCCCATAGATCAAGTCTGACTGCCCTGCTGGCAAAAAAGGCTTCATAGGAAGCAACATCTTCATGGCTATTCAGCATCCCCGAGTCACTATCACACTGTCTTTTTATCCTCTTCGTAGCTATTATCACCACCTGACATTCGTATTTACTCGCTGTTTACAGTTTGTCTCCAGAGCAGGCTCCTTCTCTATCTTGCCCACCACTGCATCTCCCATGCTTATAGAATGGCGCCTATAAATACTTGTTAATGAAAATTAGAACACAACACACAGAGGACCTTAATCCACGTTCAGGGATGTGCTGTTCAAACATAGAACCATCTTCCAATTAGGCTGACAGTCAAGTGTTCCAACGAACTTCCACCCTTTCCTACAGAACAGCTTACGTGTACATCCTTCACGACGGATGTTTTCCCTGTAGCTAATATTTTCTCTTCCTCACAACGAAACATCAGATAACGAGCCACAGATACACCAATAAGTCACTTTATAGTTCATCTTCCTGCTGGGTCATGTGTATTACCTACAAAGCAAACACAACTCAAATGCAGAAAGTCCTGATTGTGTTTGTCACAAGAATCTTTTCACCTATACTGGCACGTACCACAGGTATTATGAGGATTTTTAACAGCCTAATAATAAAAAAAACTATCTGGTCTAAATGCAATGTGACCAAATTATGCACTATGAAAGCCTCGATTTCATTATACAATTGATACTTGAACAACACAGGTTTGAACTATGTAGGTCCACTTACACAAAGGTTTTTTTCAATAAATACTGTAAACATATTTTCTCTTCCTTATGATTTTCTTAACATTTTTTTTCTAGCTTGTTACTGTAAGAATACAGTATGTAATACACATAACATATAATAAAAGACATGTTAATGTTATTGTCTTGGTGTCAACCGTTGATATAAATATCACAAATATCAACTCTTTATGTCATTGGTAAGACTTCTGGTTAACAGTCAATGTGCCAAGGGTGGGATATCAGCACCCCTAATCCCTGTGTTGTTCAAGGGCTAACTGTATTATATTTCAAAAGTACAACTTTGAAGTACAGTTTTGTCCCAACATAAACAGGATTTATTGTTTTGCTTTATTTTGTTACTTTTCTCTCCAGAAAAAGAAAATGAAGGCAACAGAGTCAGAAACCTCAGACATATCTAATAAACACTAAGGCGCCTTGAACACAAGCCCCTATGAGGAAGAGCACCTGAAGCATATTGGGAAAAAGACTTTTATAAATACATCTTTTGGGTCTCATCTGGTCAAACTAAGAGCAGTCACCAGATATGATTCTTATGCACTATAAACCAGTAACAGACAAGAGGCAGCCCCTTACATGTTATATCACTCTCTGAACTGATAAAAAACATTTTTTCCAGCTCAAGATAGAATGGCATGACTGGGTATGATAGAGAAACTTTTTAGATTACATCTCAGGTGCACTGGCAAAACTGGCCAGGTATAGGGAAAGTGAAAGTTTAGAAAACTCCCGGGGATCACTAAACCATGCGGTACAGTCACAAAAACCATGCTTTCCAGTATTCTGCCCAAGTCCAGATTTCAAGTTCATTATAACTTTAAAAAAGGGAGCACAGCATGAAATATGTATTCCAAGACCAATCTACCACCAGCTGATTTGTGCCTTGAGCAGGCACTGAACTATAATAGACCTAGTAAAGGCTCTGGAGCCAAAGGAAGGACAGTGACATCCAAACCTTGACCCCTCACTACCTCTATACCCTCTCACAGAAAGGAGGAATATTTAACCTCTCAGCTCTGCTGGGTGGATTTTGTGAGACAACTTAAACTACCTTAGACAGAACTTAGCATACGAGATTTAAAATAAAAACAAGCAAACGAACAAAACAGAAAAGTTAGCATCCTTTCCCATCTCTATGAAGAGAAGGCTGAATTCACCAGAAGCCCAACTCTAATTTCCTGGTCTAAAAAGAAATGATTTCAACTACATTCCATTCCATATCACTAAAAGGTTATAAAACCTAAAACTTAAAAGATGTCTCCTGACATCTCACTACCTTGCCAACCTTCTCTCACCTACATACGCACAAATTACCTTTGGAGAATAAGAATTTTATAATAACTTCTCATAACACAAAACTAAATGTACATGTGGTAACTGCTTACAATTTAAGTAACTAGGGTTTTTAAAATCTCACACCAAACACAAGGTCATAATTTAAGTACTAAGGCAGAATAAACTGCTTATTTTGGGACACTCCAAATAATTAATTTGCGTAGCCGTATAAAAGTATCTATTTTTGTGATAGGCCTGATGTTAACATACAAGAAAAATTCTACCCATCCATCTCCAAAGTCAACATTACAAGCACACCTTCCAATGCTGACACCCTTTTTGAAACTGTGTTTGTACAGACTAAATAAAGACCTAAAAAAGACTTTTACACCATTATCAGGCACATGTCCTTCAAGCATCACAGTACTAGAAATTTAAAACAAGATCAACTTCTGAGACCAGTCTAGAAGGACTAACCAGTCAGAAGTGTGGCCTACGGCCCTCACATACCATTAAAATCAATGAAATTAATTGAGGTTCCTCAGCATCTGAGAGGAAGCATCCTGCTACCATTAAGGAATAAATTGGGGATGCAAATAATTAGTGCACCCTGAGGTGATAGTTAATTCCACTAGCATGCCATTTCACAGATATTATGGAATTCTATTTTATCCCTATTCTGAGAATACTGGAAGTTTCAAAAGTTAGCCAAATACCAAATATCCCTTGAAAGAACTTTAAATAAAGCCCTCCAGCCCCCTGCAGAGAAAGATCTTGGAACTCCCTGGAGCCAACAATACACACAAGACCTCACATGCTTTGTCCACAGCTCCAAGTAGTCAAAGGTGCTCTGACATCTTTTTCCTGGTAACTTCTTGCACAAAAACAAAAATACAAGGCACATTCAGCATAAGCTAAAATATACTTTCTGAGAAGCACAGAACAGCATCTTAGATTTGAGAAAAACTACCCTAACCAAATTTTGTGCTCTATTGGAGAAGAGAGGCTGGAAGCTAAAAAGTGAAGACAGATTTTTAAAAGCCAGGTAAGGCACAGCCTTGCGGTTCTCTGGAAGGTCGCCTCTGATTGAAACAAAAGCACAAGATAGGAGAGACACAAAACAAAACTACCTCGAACCCTGTAATGTCTGACCTGCAAGGGAGTCTTCATTTAACTCGTTTAACAGATGAGGAAATTGGAGCCTTGGGAGGGTGGGTAGGGATACAGTTTATTTGGTGGCGAAGCTGGAAGTAGATTCCTGGTCTCCCAGATCGGACTTCAGGGCAGTTTCCCACTCCACCAAGCTGCCACCCCATGTAAGATGTTTTAGAAAACTCTTCACTGAAGCTGTTAACATAAGGGTCCAATTATCATCCAAAGATCTGCCTGTTAGATAATAGCTCGAAAATTCCATCCATTTTACTGCAGTTACCAGAGTCATCTAATCTTTAAGAGGGGGAAAAAAAAAAAAGCAAAGAGTAAAGGGGCGGGGGGGATCCTAATTTTGATCTGTCCCCTAAAGGCAAACTAAACGGTTTCACACACTGACAAGCAGACAGTGCTAGTATCCACAACCACAAAAACAGACAGACAATAATCCCCACCCACAGGCCCAGGAAGGCGAAGCTCCTCGGCACCGCCTCCCCAACTCACTAAATTCCACTCCCATCCCGGCGCACAGGAGACATTCCACCTCCCGCCGCTGCCAGAGCGGGCTGGGCCGGATCAGCCACTTCACTTCAACACCCTCCCCCCAAAAAAGGGACGGGAAGCTGAGAGCCTCGAGTCCCCAAACGAGCGCTCGCTCGCACCCAGGGACCACCGAATCAAACACCCCGCCCTGCTCACCGCGGCGGGGGAGGGGGAGAAAACCCCACGCAGGAAGTGTGTCCTGCGCTCCGCTCCCCGCCCCCCTCCCGCGCTGGGACCTTGCGCCGCGCCAGCGGGTACCTGCCCTCCGCCCCCAACAGGCGAGACGCAGCCGCGTCCACATGGCTTCAGGTGTTCACATGGCAATAAACGGGCCCCGGTCCCTCCGCGGCCGAGGCGCGCTCCGACTCCTGTCCGCCCGGCCCTCCGCCCGCCGGCCTCGCCCCCCGGCCCGCAGCGAAGAGGGGAGCGCAGCCGGAGCCCTAAGGTGGCCGGGGGCCCGGGGCCGACGGCGGTAACCCTGCCGACACCCGGGCGCCGACCGCTCGCACCCGCCTACTTGGCACCCGAGGCCGCGACGAGCAGGTACCTCCCCCCGGCACCCTGAGGCAGGGACCGGTGCCCAAGCCCTGAGGGACTCCCAGGCCGGACTGAGACCCCTCAGCGCCCCGACGCCAAGCCCGGCCCCTTCCCCTCAGCAACCCTAGGCCAGGCCAAGGCCGCTCCGCTCTGCGCTCCGGGTCGCGCCGGGCCATTCCCCAAGCACCCCGAGCTCCAGCCTCGGAGTCCGGGGGACTCAGCATTCCCAGGTCGAGCCGAGCAAAGACCTCTGCCCCCAGCCCCCGAGGCCGGACATCCCGGCCTGGCCCCAGCCTCTCAACCCTGACCCCCGCCCCTCCCCCTCCGGCCCGGCGGCGGTTACCTGCGGGAGCCCCCCGCCCGGTCCCTCGGCCTCGGCCGGGGGCGGGAGGGGAGGGAGCGGCGGCAGGCGGCGCTGCGCGGTGTGGGGGTGGGGGAGCCTCCGCCGCCTCCAGCTCGGGCGCCGGGGACGGCGGCGGGGCGGGCCGGGGCCGCGGCCCCTCAAGGCTCGCTCCGGCCCGCGCGCTCGCTCCCAGGTCGGGCGCGCCTCAGGGCGGGCTCCCCCGGCGGAGGCCGCGGCCGCCTCGCAGGGGCCGAAAGCGGCTCGGCTCGGGGTTTTTTCTCTCCATTCTCCCAACACACAGGAAATAACAGAGCGTCAGGTGACGGTGCACGGCCAATGGGGAGGCGCCGGGCCGCGGCGCGCGGGCGGGCGCGCGGCGGGGGCGGGGCGGCAGGGGGCGGGGCCGGCGGGCGCGCGCGTGCCCACCCGCGTGCGGCGGCGCCGAGGCCTGCGCGCGCCGGGTCGGGGCCGCTGAGACCCCGGCCCAGGGGCCGAGGTCGCGCGGAGTTCCTCTCGCAGCTGCGGGGTGCAGCGCGCGCGTCTTGCCGCTTGCCCAGTGCCATCTTGGCCCGCAGCTCCGGGCCGTCCGTCTTGGGAGTGGCCGCAAGCCAACTTTCTGGGGAGTTGGTGGCCTGGAATCTCTCTCTGGGATTTCTGGAGTTCCCTGAAGCCTCCAACGCCAGAATCGCGTCTCTGGCAGCCTGGGGAACCCGCGGGTCAGGGCCCGACCTCTTCCCGGGAACCTGCCCTATGCTTAGTAGGGCGGAGCATGGGGGCGGCTTTTGCCCGCCAAACGCCCTCAGGGGCCCGCAGGCCTGGTCCCTTTGCCGCCTCTGGCCCTTGGCCGCATGTGTCCTTGGATGAATGACTTGGGCCCTCTCGGGGCCTCAGTTTTCTTCACTTTTATTAAGCGAGGAGTGGGGAGGCCCACCAACCTCACATGTAAAGTAAATGCTCACCAAATGCCAGTTGCCTTCGCCTGCGGCGGCGTTAAAACACAATGCCTGGTTGGCTGGATCCAGAGTCCAGAATTAATTTGGAGATTGGTGGAGGATTTGTGGTGCCAAGGCCTTAGGCTGTTCCCAGACTTCCTTTGCAAATCTCATGTATGTTTTATGGAGCAAAGGACTGGCTTGACTTTTTTTTTTTCTTAAAATCTCAGTTGTAGAACAACCACTGAGATGTTTGTGCCATGTGACCCACTGCTACCAAAAGTGAGGCTAGCTAGGATAGGAAGTGTTTGGAGTGTTTGTGCTGCTGCTCGGACTCACTCAGAGACCTGGCCAGATAGATTCTCTCCTCACTCTGGGCCTCTGTTTCCTGTTGGTACAGTGGGAAGGGGGAGAATTTGGACTAGATGTCCCTAATGTCGGCTAAAATTGCTGATTATCTAAAGTAGGCCCCCGTCTGCCCTAGATGTTGGAGGAGTTCTTTTCCTAAAGCAACCCAACTTGAAAATAAATTGGAGCTGGAAGAGTGTTTTGGGCAGCAGGTGGAGGCTGATAGGAACCAGGTGTGGCCTGGGGCCCAGGTTTCAGTATATCTGAGGTGCACAGCTCCTCAGGGCCTGGTTCTACCCTTTCACCTCTCACCCCACCTAGCCAGACACATTAACACTTTACCTTGCCTCAGGCCACCCAGGGAGGGTCCATACCTGCCCCTAGCATAGGGATCTGAGATAAGGCCAGAGTTGATTCTGGTACCTCAGGAGGATGTGAGTGAGGAAGGTAGTGGTTTCTCTTGGCTTCTGTCCAGTATCTGAAAGTAGGGGCCCGGCTCCAATGTGGGTCAGGGCTATTCTTAGAGATTTGGTTCCCAACACCTCCTGCATGCCAGGCGGGTGCCGGGCTCTTCCGGGGCAGAGCTGAACAGGCTGCTGGCCCTGCCCTTTGGCTGTTCCCATTGTTCTGTGAGTTTCATTTTCAAATTCTTTGGCACCGAGACTTTTAAAAGAGCAGTGCGGGCTTCTGCTTGGATCAGGGCTGCAGCGGGAAAGGTTGGGGAGGACTCTCAGCACAGACCTATGTTTTCTGGATAAACCTGGAAGCAAGGAGGACAACTTCCTGAACCCTGGGTGTTGGGGGCACTCTCAATTTCTTGAGAACTCGTGAAGCAGAGGGAAGCCCGTTTCCTTATTGTCTCCTGCCCCAACATTCCTCCCTTCCTTTCTGCCAGTCCTTAGCTCACTCAGGTTTCAGATTGGGGGACTGGACCGTGAAATGGATGGTGAAGAAGGGAAAAAAATGCAGTCGCATAACTGGAGTCCAGGCTCTTGTTTACTCCTGCCTCCTGTCCTGGGAGTGACCCTGCAAGCCCCCTCCCCACCTCTTTGGTCCCTGCTGGGACAGAGCCATTCTCTACCTGGAAAACTTCCCAGTCTTGGGGCCAGGCCAGCCTTGGCTTCTTCACCCCTGGCGGCCTATCACTTTCCCTTTTGGTACCATTTAGAAAAAAAACATACGTGGGTGTTAGGGCCAACAGACAGACTTGGGGTACTCTTGGGCTGTGTGGCCTTGGACAATTCACTTCACCTCTCTGAACCTTGGTTTCCTCAGCTATAAAATGGGGATAATATGACC
Source organism: Eidolon dupreanum (assembly GCA_028627145.1). Taxonomy (NCBI): domain Eukaryota; kingdom Metazoa; phylum Chordata; class Mammalia; order Chiroptera; family Pteropodidae; genus Eidolon; species Eidolon dupreanum. The sequence goes on along the minus strand of CM053503.1, from coordinate 2,634,869 downwards.
TCACTCGGAACATAAGTGTTATGGGACTCTAAAGAGATCTACAGCAAAAATTCAGTACAGTGTAAGGCACATTTTGGCAATAGCTACAGTTCTATGATGTGGACACAATATGTATGACACATGAGCAGACCGAGGCTCAGAGAGGTTAAGTCACTGTCACTGTCCAAGATTGCATAGTGGCAGGAGCTCAGTAACGGGGAGCACCCTCCTCTTCGATCACATTAGCGCCTTCCATTGTTCTCTCATTGTCTCATCTGCCAGAATCCTGTTTTCCCTTCCACACTTTAAGGAAAAGACTTGATTCAATGTTTTTTCTCTCTTCTCACCCAGTGTACTCAAAAAATACTTATTGAACTCAATCAGTGGTTTCCATTCCAGAAGCAAAATTAATCTTTTCCCTCCTCCTCTGGCTTAGAGATGGCTTTTGGAAGCCCTGTGTCACTCCCTTTATTACAAACTCCTCTGCCCTCCTCCAGTCACCTGGGCCACTCGGGGATTACAAATGGAGCCTTCTGCCTCTAGGTCACTGCTTCCGCCACCACGTGTCAGTGTGGATTGATTGAGGAGACCGGCCCTGCTCTGTAGATCAGTGACTCGTGTGAAGCGAGCCGGGTGTCGTGCCTTCAGCAGCAGGCGGATGTCCTTCCTCTGGCTCTCGTGCACACGCACGTAACCCTCACCTTTCTTTTTCAGGGCCCCAGCTCTCCTTCCTCTCGGGAGGGGCCTCCTGCTAACTTGAGCACACCAAGAGGGAGGCCTGGAATACTGGCTCCCAGTCCTCCCGAGACAAGTGACAAAAGCCTCAGGTTAACAGAGTGGGGAATCCCCCATAGCATCCCGCAGAGCCTGCTCCAAGCCAGATACTCCCTCCCCAACCCCACAGCAAAGCAGACTGGAAGCAGAGAGTGCACAAACAGCAGGGATGGCCTGGTCCTTTGCGGCACACCTTGATTTCACACAGAGCACCTGCTGTGTGCTAGGCCGTGTGCCCTGATGGAGAAGGCATAGGGGCTCAGAATAAGTCTTTCTGGGGCAAGGGCAGGGCCAGCTCTATGGCTAAGGGGGTCTGGGAGGCTTTAAACAGAGGGCCAGGGAATATCAAGACTCAGCAGTGTGGGAACAGCCACCTGTTCTTCCCAGGAGGGCTATGGCCAGTGCAGGGTTAGGGGAATTAGAGATGAGGCTATGGAGGGGGTGAAGGTGGGATCCGCAAAGGGCCGTGCATCTGTGGCACGCTTGGCATGGATTTGTATCATAGGGTCTCTGGTGACCTCTGCTCAGGAGCTTTGCCCCTCCACCCTGCCCTCCACCCCATTCTTCCGGGGTGGAGTTTGTGGCTCCCTCCTCGGCTCCCACCGTCCACACGGGGCTGTTTGTGTGACTGTGTCCTTCTTTCCCACAGGGATGTGAGCATTGGCAGGGGAGCCACCTCTGCTTCCCTGGGGTCTCCAGCATCCTATGCAGGGTAGGGAACCATAGCCATAAAAATTATAACATTAATAATGAGGATACAACCCAGGGGAATGCAGGCTTCCTGTGAAAAGACACCGTGTGTTTGCAACAATCCAATGAGGTCGGTACTGTTATCGCCCCCACTTTACACACAGGGCCACTGAGACACAGAGAGTTTAAGTAACTTGTCCCAAGTCACACAGCTTGGAAGAGGCCCAGCTGGGATTTGAACCCAGGTCTTTAGAGGTTGCACTCTTAACCACCAAGCTTCCCAGCACTTGGTAAACACTGGGAGATGGATGGACGCAGACAGTTGCTGGGTCCCAAAGTATGCAGGTGGACAGGGAAAGGGACATGACAACAACAGGGTCAGCATCAGCCTCTCCCCGCAAGTAACATGTTAAAGCCCCAGGGGCTGGACAGTTTGCAGACGTAGACTGTCAGACCCCAAGCCTGGAACACCGTAGCCTGCCCAGCGAGTGGCAGTTGCTGTGTGACAGCATACTCATCGACAAACAGGTGAGCACCACCAGAAGAGATGCAGCTGAGCAGCTGGAGGCCCCTGCAGCTTGGCAGTACGGGAGAGCACCCCTCAGCCCACTGGGCACTCCTGCCCCTGGTGGTGCAACTCTCCCTGGGCAGCCCCTGGCGTGGTCACTGAGCTAGGAGCCCAGCCTGGTCTCTCCAATGTGTGTCCTTTGGCAAATCATCCAACGGCTCTGAGTCTGAATTTCTTCATCTGGGAAGTGGAGTAGGTGAGAGGAGGGGCAGCATGATCTGCCTGCCTCAGAGAAGATGGGTCCCTTGCCTGGATGACTACATTCACTACTCCAACAACCTTATGAGGTAGGGTTTGTCATCTTCATTGTACAAAGAAAGGGACAGAAAGGGTAAGAAAGAGACTTGCCTGAAATCACACAGCTAGCCAGAGGCAGAGCTGGGATCTGAACTCAGCCTTCTGGCTCCAGAGCCCCCACTGAGTCACTTACAGCACCATGAAGAGTTAAAGTGAAAATGAAATGATCTAACAATAGTAGTGACAAAGGCATATTCTAAGCACTTCACCTGCGTTAACTCGCTTAATCCTTACAACAGCCCTATGAGGTGGATACTACTATTACCACATCTTGTAGATAAGGCAACTGAGACAGAGCAGCTAGGAAGGGGCAGAGTTGGAACCTGAAGCCAAGAAGGCCAGGCTGCGGGCCCCTGCATCTCTTTATCATGAGATAACAATAGGGAGGGTCCCTTCTGCTCAGATTATTTCTGCTTGAAAGCTCAAGACTTTTAGCCCATCTCTGTTGGGCTCCACGGGAAGGCAGTGCCACATGCTGAGGCATGCTGGGAAGAGACTCTGTTCCATCCTGTTTTGTAGACACGCTCTTCATTTAAAGCCGAAACCCAAGCTTCCTGCGAAGAATTCAAACCAGGGAGAAAACCGCGGCCATGATACAACCACCACTTCCTGATCCTCCAGCGTTCCCTGTGCTTGGGGCTCCATGTGTGTCTTCCCACTTAACCTTCACAGCACCCCAGCAGCCCCCACTTCACAGCTGAAGAAACTGAAGCTCAGAGTGGCTAACAAGATGCCCAAAGGCACACAGCTGCTAAGTGGTAGATCTGGGACTTGTTCCCCAGGTCCTTATTGAGAATCCTGGCTCTTCTGACCACATTAGCTGTGCCCCACTCCAGGGGCACGGAGTTGGGGCTTGCTTGCCAGGCTTTGGTGGAACTGCTCCTGCTCATCTGCCACAAACTGGTCCCTCGGTGTCAGGATTCCCGGGCCACCGGGAAGGCACCAGAACATAGGGTGCAGAGATGTGGAGCCAGATGCCACCCAACGATCGAGGAAGCGGAGAAACGTGGACGTGGACGCTCCCTCTGCTCTATCTCTCCCTCCAGTGACTCAGGATTGGCTGCCCTGCCACCAAGGTGATTGTCTTCTGGAAGCAGCCATGGCATATGAGCTTCCTCATCACTGCCCTGCGTCTCCCTGTGAGCTCTCGAGGATAACCGCCAAGGCACGCATGTGGTTCCGGGGAAACGCAAAGCAGCAGAGTAAATGAATTCTCCGACTCCCAACCGGTCCTCTTGACTGCAGCCCCTCTTCTTGGCCCACCCACCCCTGTGGCAGGCTCATTCCAGATACCCAAAGCCCACTCTGACCCTACTCGCCCTGGCTCAAGGTTTTCAGTGGGTCCCGAGTGGATTCTCACCCACCTGGAACACAAAGCCCTACTCTGGCCCCAGCTCACCTCCAACCTTCCCTGACATGTCCCATTCTGCCTCCGCCAAACCAAATGAGTTGTGTTCCCATCACGAGCCTGTCTATGCCCCGAAGCAGGAAGCTCTTCCCTCTTTTTTCCTTCGATCTCTCAGACTGAAATCATACCCTCTTTCAAGTCTTACTCAAATGCCACCACCTCCATGAAGCCTTACCTTAATACTCATCATAAATTCATTCAACAAATATTAAGTCCTTATCATATGCCAGGCATTGAGCCCAAGGGTCCATGTTGTCATGGAGTCTACAGTCCCATGGGGGCCATTAAAAAGAACAAATCATCACATAAATAATCATTTGGTAACAGCCATGACACACATTAGCAAGAAAGCATGGGAGGTGCACAGAGGGTATATAATGGGACCCTGGATCTTGGGGATCCAGGATATTTGAGGTGAGAACTGAAAGACTGATAGGAAGTAGCCATGTGATGAGGCTGGAAAAGAGCTCCAGGTGGCCAGCACAGCATGGGCAAAGGTCCTGGGGCAGGAGGGAGCAAGCAGATTTCCAGGAAGGGAAAGGAGGCCAATGCAATTTAAGTGAAATGAAAAGCTGGAGATGCAGCTGGAGCAAGACAGCGCAGGCTACAATAGGCTTGGGGACTTTATCCCAAGGTCAAAAGGTGGGGGTAGGGGGAGGGGCACTGAAGGATTGCAAGCAGAAGAAACAGTCAACATTCATTTATAATGATCCTGCCAACTGCCCTGTAGCTAAGCGTCTTCTAAAAAGCTCAGGCTTTGCGTCCGGCCACCCATGAACCTTGGACATCTGATCATTTGGGTGTGGAGTTTTCAAATCCTTCCTCCTGGACAGAGCTCTCAAGAGCAAGGCTGACCTCTGTTTCTCCCGCATCATCCCCAGCACATGGAGCTGCTCCAAAAACATTTGTGGAACGAACTAACAGATAGGATAAGACACTTACCAGCATTTCCCCTGGAAGGGGCCAGGCTGCCTGAGGGGCCTTCCACGTTCTCTGGAAATCACAAAATTCAAGGGTTTTAGTAAGGCCACTGCTCAGAGAGCCCCTGAGAGCAGAGCCGGCATCCTATGGATGTCCATGCCCAGGGCCAGCATCCAGCATGACCCCACCACAGGCATCTGCCTGTGACCATCTCGTGAATGACGAGAAACAGAACCGAAAGCCCTCAACAGCTGTAAAGTGCTTTCGAGTTTACAAAGCACATTTCACATGAACAGTCTCACTTAGGGTCATCACTCTCAGGTGGGTATGGTTACTGCTCCGTTTTACAGATGAGGAAACTGAGGCCCAGGAAAGGGAGGGTCCCCAGCAATTCATGGCAAAGCCAAGACAAGAACCTGACAACAGTTCAGGCTGTTACGGCCCCCACAGGGTTAAGAAAGCTTTCCAGAAATTTCTTCCAAAAATGTCTTAAAGTGACACATATATTTCATCAGGATGTCTGTCGCGCCAGCAGTGGGAGCCAACGCACCCGTTCTCGCAGGCTTTTCCCCCTACAGTCAGGTCCACACATTCAGGCGCTGAGGCTGGCGGCTTAGCCCCGGGGCACAGGAGGGGCCTGAGAGAGACAGAGTCCCTGGCTCCCTAGGCTTGGTGCGGGCACACAGCAGGGGCTCAGTAAACGCTGACTGTTGGAGGGGACTCCGAGCTGATTTGAGGGGACAATAGAAAAATGTTTGTTCAGCTCTCTCAGGGGCAGGGCACCATGCTGCGATACCTGCATTAACTCAGGTCACCCGCACAGCCAGCCTGTGAGGTGAGTTTACAATGATCCCCGCTACAGGTGTGGAAACTGAGGCTTGGAGTAATCACTCAGTAGCCTGCGATCACACAGTCAGTGAGTGGCAGAGCCAGGATTCGAAGCCACACAGGGCCCTTGAGCCAACCCCACGCCCTGGCTGAGTGGAGGTGCGTACACACTACCCCAGGAGAGGAAAAGTAACTGCATTCCTCCAGGGCTCTGACCACGTGTGGCGCCCCTGCCCCGCACACCAAATGACTGTATCCCAGGTCCCCATAGATCCCGTGTGGGCGTGGCAAGCTGGACCGGGAACCACCTCATCACAGGTTTCCAGTCTCCCCAGCCTCCCTCCCCCAGTGGTCTCTGGCTCCCTCTATCTGTCCTGCCTCATATGGGTTCCCAGCATCACCACCTGCCTCAGCTCCTTTTCGGAGGTGGGGGATAGAAAAGAAAGGGAAGATGGAGGGCGATGCAACCTTGAGCGAGCTCCCTAAGTCCTTGGCGCCTCAGCCTTTGCAGCTGTAGAATGGGGACGTTAACATCGCCCTCCACAAGGGCTGCATCCAGCACGTGCTAAACCAGTGACCTCACACCGAAGCGCCATTTCCATTATTCTGGCCTCCAGTGCACTGTATGGTGGAGTCACTTGTCCCCACAACCGACCAGCACCTACACAGTGGAACAGAGGGTGAGCGGTCTGACTCCAAAGCTTGTGCTGAGGAGAGAAGGGAGAGTAAATGAATCGCCTGGCTCTTCCGTGGTGACCCGGCCTCTCAGCCACATGTGGGCTGCATGTGGCTCCCTAGCCTGGTACACGTCTGCTCCCAGGACACTCCCCCAGCACGGTGCACGTCGCATGGTGTTGGGAGCCATGATCCTGCTGGACCCTCCCCGCTCCCACCCCCAGCCCAAGTGAGGTGTGCTGCGGGGGCAGGAGGGGCAGTGGGAAAGCTAGGCGCCGAGGTTGTGCATGTGCAGGCTGACTGCAGAAGGGAAGGGAGGAAAGCGTCCTTTCCGGGAAGAGCAGGGGGCAGATAATACCACCCAAGTCACAAGCTACATGGAACCCACCCAAGAAAATCAGAGACAAGAGAATCACAGCCCCTCATTGCAGCTGGGGACCTGGGAGGTGAACGAGCCTAAGTCGCCATCCCACAGAGAGGAAAACCAAGGCCCAGGATGGGGGCTGTGAATTGCTCAGGGTTCCATGTGGCCCTGCCATGTTTGAGGGGTAACAAGCCCCAGCTGGCTCATTTGCAGTGGGAGGTGGGCCTTGCTGACCATGCCCTGCTGCTCCGCCTTCCAATTCCCTCTGGTCTCACCCACATGACCAAGTTGCCAGAAAACACCAAATCTCTGGGCCTCCTCCCTGCACGCTTTTGGCTTCTGGGATGCCCTGTTCCCCCAACCTCCCAGCCTCATGTGTTAAGCAGGATGGGAGGAGACCTTGTCCCATAAGCTAGTACAAGGTTATGCAATTAGAACAGAGCCTGCCTAACTCACAATAAGTGCTCACAAATGTTAGTTGTTACCAGACATGATGATTGTCCCCATCTTACAGCTAGGGAAACGGAGGCTCAGAGGGACTGAGTGTCCCATAGACACTAGGTACTATTTCCTTCACTCTCCTAGGCTGACTTCTTTAAGTGCCCCCTGGGAGCCAGGCTCTGGGCTGACTGCATTGGTAAGTTATCTCACATAGTCTTTACCACAGCTCTGTGACTTAGGTGCTACAATTTGCCAGGAGACCAAGGCTCAGAGAGGGCGGGCCACTTGCCTGAGGCCACACAGCTGGTAAATGGCAGAGCCAGGGTTGAACCCAGGCAGCCCGGCCCCCACTGTGCTGCCATCGCCAGGAACCCTCACGCAGGTCAGCGACTAGCTTTCCAGCACTGTTGGCCCCATCCCAGAGTGGGGCCCGAGCTGGCCCTGGATCCCGGGAGCCCCGAGACTCCAGATCCAAAGGAGACCCAGGCTGGCCCTTAAATTCAAACACGGGGCTGTCCACGCGGCGGTGGAAGTATGGTGGTGAGTGCAGCTGCTTCCAGACACAGGGCTGCCTGGGAATCCCGACATGGCAAGGGCGGTAGGCCTGACCCGGGAGGAGCTAGGACCGCCGGCTTCGCAGGATCCTAGAGAACGCCTGTGGAAGGCGAGTGTGCGATGACCAAGATGTTTGTGTGCAACCTGCCCACTCTGTCATCAAGTCAGGTTCTCCCTTCCTCCAGAACTGGCTCTCGCCGCCAGGAGGAACAGGGCACCCTCTCCCCCTCCCTTCCCTGGGCTTCGGCCACATGAGGTGACCAGTCTTTTACACTTTGAAGCTGTTCCTGCTCTTCCTTCTGGTGGTACACCCTCTTCTGCCTTAGCCTGGCTAACTCCTCCTCATTCTTTAAGCCTTCAAAACGCCACCTCCTCTCTGAAGCCCCTCTTGATTGCCCTGTTAGAATTCACAGGAGAACTTTTTTTGTCATTCTTCTAGGTTGCTGGCACAGCCAGCTCCCTCATAACCGTAGCTGCCATTAATTGAGCACCTACTGTGTGCACAGTCTCCTTACTCCCCATAACAAGTCCACAGGTAGAGGTTACTACTTCCAGGTCACTGCCTTTTGAAACTGCAACTCTGAGAGACTAAGTAACTTGCCCAAAGTCACACAGCTAGAAAGTGGTCAGGGAAGACTGTCACTCAGGACCATCTGACTTCAAAGCTCCTAGGGGCCATCCGATTGTGGGGGGGGTGGGGCAGAGGGAGGGCGCCTGCTGTGCTTCTCTCATCTCTGGATGCCAGCTTCAAGTGGGCAGGCTCTGTGAACCCGGGCTGGGTGATATGAGCTGACTGGCCAGCTGGCCCTCACTGTGGCTATCCGCTTGGTGCTCCCAGCACCTCCGGCCAGGAGGGTCTCACGCCCAGGCCTGGCATGGGCCCAGCATCTCGGCCTTGGGCACAGCCTACCCACTCTTCCGTCCTTTTCCGTCCGGCACAGGAAGCTCCACGGGGCAGCAGAGCTGCGCTGGCCAGGCGGGCAGCTGCTCCTCACTCGCAGCCCCTGCGGCGTGCTCTGGCCCTCCTATGCGGGTTGGCCTGTGGGCCCAGGACCTGAAGGAAATGCCAGGGGAGATAAAGGAGCCCACTACCAGCTTCCGAGGGGACACTGCTGAGCCACATGAGGCTCCCTGGTGCGGGACAGCCCCCTCATAGGCTCAGCTGTAGCTTGCCCCCACGTGTCAGGCAAAAGCCCCTTTGGGTGGGTTTGCCCAAAGGAAATGAGCCCATCCCCTTTCTAGGGTATGAGGCAGGGTGACTGTCCCATCCTGGCGGCCCACCTTCCCGGGGGATCCGCGGGTCTGGATCTGCTTCCCTGGCTTCCAGGCACAAACCTCCTCAGTGCTCAGCTCTGGACAGGAGCCAGGAACACTGAGAGGATGCCTTAAAAGTCCCTGTACCCAAGTGACCACAGTGTGGTCAGTGCTGTGAGAGGGAGCGTGGCGGCTGGGCATGGTGCAGGCCACAGCCTATCCAGGTGGAGGGCGGGAGAGGCTTCCTGGCAGACGTAAACTGAGTTAAGAAGGACTTGACCTGGCAAAAGAAGAGGCAGTGAGGTCAAGGTGAGGAACCAGCTCCCAGAGACGGAGAACTAGAACTAGCATGAGGCCTAGTGTGAGGCAGGCTGGACCCCACTGGCCATAGCCGCCCCCTGACCCTCCATGTAAGGAGGCGGGGCTCCTGCCTTGGCTACTCGCTCAGAACTCCCCGTCGCCGCTAGGGCCTGGCCCTGGTAAAGCCCCACCAGGGGGTCCTCTGCAGACCCATCTGACAGACTCAACACCTGTGCGTAGGCCACTACACCTGCCTGAGTGTTGATGCAGCCCAGAGCCTTGGGCTGTGGTTGCTTCCTGGCCCAGGGCAGGTTCAAGGTCCCTGTCCCATGGGCCTGTCACAGGAGTCAAGGTCCTGGGACATTTTGCCAATACTGGCGTGGCAGCAAAACCCTCTGCCAGACCCCTGGGCAGGCCAGGCCAACACTGCAGCCAGGGGCATGCCCGGCCCTGGCCGTGGGTCTCTGACGCCCCAGCCTCAGTCCTGGGCTCCCTGCTTACCCTTGGGAAACAGCGGTGGGCAGAAGTAGCCTTCTGAGACCTCAGGCCATCCAGGCTAAGGGAACCGAGGAACTGTGACCCTGCCTGGGGGCAGAGACCTGGCAGGGAGGCAGCCAAGATGAGGCAACGGCTGGGGGTCAGAAGAGCAGCCTGGGCCTACCGCAGAGGGAGGAGGGGGCTGGCATGCCAGGGAGGAGGGAGGACCAGCTCCTCCCCGCCATGCTGGCCTGTCTGTCTTCAGCACTTCGCTGTAAAAATAAATGGAAGAAGCACACGCCAGACAGAAAAAAGGGAGGAAAAAAACCCCAAACGGCCCCACACGGGCTCCCTTGGTGGGTCTGGGCCAAGGCCTTGGCCCGGGTTACTCGCTGCTGCTTTTCCTGGGAAGCTGCTGGTGCCAAATTTGCATTTACCACAAACAGAGACAACACAATGTCATAATCCTTCTCCTGTCATTCTCCCCTCTCTTCCTCCTCCCACCTCAGACACACACACGCTAACACAAAATGACGGCTCCCTCGACAGCCTGAATGAGCACAGCCCTGGATCTGCCTCCTAATTGTTGGCGTTTCTCTGCGGCCGCACGCTCGCTCGGTGCCCATCGCCCAACTTGCAGGAGACCACCCACCGCCCCCTCCTTTGTCCCAAATCACCGCTGACAAATGGCCTGCTGGAGGTGGAAGAATATGCGTGGAAATAATGGGAGGGGGGTGAGAGGGAGAAGTCAGCCCCCGTCCCCGCTGCCAATGCACCCTCCCTGCTGGGGTCCCGGCCACGGACAGCCCTGCCGGCTGGACCCGAGGGGACAGTGGGCAGCGATGGTGACTCAGCCCCTGGGACTCTGACCCGGGGCTCTGCCCTTCACGCCCCTGCTGCTGCCCTGTCACCGGGCGCCCAGAGCAGCCTGTCGCCCCTCCTCTCCCGGCCATCCTCCCGGGCACTGCTCTGAATGTCCCCCGCGCTCCCCTCCCTCCCTCCATCGCTCTTTATGGCAGTTTCAAAGCTGCAGCCGCCACTTGAGCAGCTGCGGCCTTTGATGGGGACAAGGCAGTGAAGGCCGCCTGGGAGGCCCCTGCCCGCCCTGCCCCGGCCCCACCGCCCCCGCCCGCCCCCTGGGAGCCTGGGCCGGCAGCGTGCGCGGCGGGGCGCCCCAGCGGGCGCGCCTCACGCACCAGAGCAAACTTTCACGACCGGAGGGAGGGGCGCCACGCACGCCCGTTACCTTTGCAGTAGCACCCTTCCTGGCACTTGCCCGGGACCCCGACCCTCACACAGACAGCGAGCGGGGGAGGAGCACAACTCGGGAGAGAGGCTGGGGAGGAGGGAACGGGGGAAAAAGGAGAAGGAAAAGGAAAGGGGGGCAGTTTCTCATCTCAGCCTCCTCGCGGCTCCTCCTGCCCGAGCCGGCAAGTGAAGTCATAGGGCCGGGGCAGTGACATCAGCTGAGCCTCTGACATCACGGGCCCCTGCCGGATCTCACCTCTGCAGGGTGGAGACGGAGGAGCAGCAGGGAGGAGGGGATGGATAGAGGAGGGAGGGGAGCACCGATCCCTCCGGAGAGCGTGTGCCAGTGGGGGGGGGGAGGGTTGCTCATCTACGAAGAATACGTTTTATCTCTATAGATCGGGGTGATTATGTGTCTATTTATAATTAACCCCAGAGTGAATGGCTTAAAGGGGGTGACCGCCCACCACAGGCAAAAATCAGTCACTGCTATCCCTGGAGCCCAGAGGGTAGAGGCCAGCGGGACCTTCGTGGAGCGCCTACTGTGTACCTGGGACTCAGACCCAGCACCTCGGGTGGCAGTCACGAAGACCTGCCGAGGCTCGGAGAGGGAAGGGCCTCTCTGAGGCTGCTCAGCAGGAAAATGAGCTGGGATCTGAGGCAGCAACACGGGAAGGTGGGGAAGGGCTGGTCAGGGCCAGCAGAGGGGCTGAGAGCCTGAGGCGCCAGCCACGTGGGACTTTCAGAAGCTGCTGGAATGAGGCTTTGGGTCTGATAACAGCCCAGGCCACCCCCAGCAAAGGTGGGCCTCAGTCCCGGCAGGCAGGGAGGCTCACTCCCAATTACCCCAAGTCATCTGGGGGCAGGGGAGGGGGAAGGGCAGCAGCGGGGTGGGGGGGGCCTGCCCCTCAGTGTATGTCCTGTAGTGCTGGTTCCAATGGGCTGAGAGCGCTAGGAACTCAGACTCCACCTCCTACTCCATGGCACTGCCCGAGAGGTAGGTACCAAAACCCCATGTCGAGATGGGGAAACAGGCCTAAGATGTGAGAGAACAAAACAAGGACCCAGGCGTGCGGTGCCAGACTCCACACCAGGGCCAGATCCTCGGCCCAGCGATGCCCTCAGCTGGAGTCTCCCGCTCCACAGCTGCTCAGGCTATCCCCAGCCCATCTGGGTCTCCCCTGCCCAACGCCCACCACCTTTGAGAAAACCATAGGTGCTCTAGCCTCTGCCATCCGATGAGATGCCACATGGCCTGCTCTTCAGCCCAAGACTGCAGCCCAGCTGAGGGCTCCTCCAAGGCCCCTGCGTGCCAGCCCCTGGCAGCACCCTCTTCCCTGTCACCACGGGGCCTCTGGGCTGCTGACCACTGGTGACCCCAAACTCAGCACGCCCTCCATCTGAGCTTCTGTGCCTGACATTGGGCGAGGACCTATCAAGTGCCAGGCTCCAGTTTGCCCATTCCATCCTTCCTACGTTTAGGATGTCGGGGTTACAGGCCAGGACGCAGGTTGCTCTCAGGGTCTGGAAAGTACTTCGTTTCTCCCAGGCTTTCCCCGAGGCCCAGAGCAAACATTCCCACCTCTGTCCTCAGGAATCCCGCCATGCTTTGCACCAGTCTTTCCCTCCCCACCCTTCCCCCAAGACCTGACATGGTATAGAATCCACAGCAGGCACTCAGTAAACCCATGTTGTATGCCGACTCTACTCAGAAAAGATGTGTGTGCACCTGCAAACACCAGCCAGGAAGCCCAGAACAAACACCTTCATCCAGCTCCCTAAATAAACCATGCACTTCTCACCTCTGGGCCTTTGCACATGCTGTTCCCTCTGCCTGGAACACCCTCTCACCCCACCTGTACTGCTTCCCTGGTTACATGAGGGTCTCAACTGAAACAGCACTTCCTCTGAGAAGTATTTCCAGACTCTCAAGTCCAAGTTAGAGGCTACTTTCCATATTTTTCCTCCATCACAGCTCCTACTCACTGTGTCCTGGGAGGCATCAGGAAGTGGTGGAAAGGGGTGGGACCTCTGAGGCAGACTGCCAGGTTCAAATCCTGGCTCCTCAACTTGCTCACTGTGTGACCTTGGACAAGTCTCTTGACCTCTCTATTTCCTCCTCTGTGAATGGGGGGACGGGGTGCAATAAAAGCTGTACCCTTAGGAGGGTCTCAGCACAGTGCAGACCCTCACCAGACCCCAGCAGAACTATACCTGCCCTTTCATCTGCTTGCCTTCCTAGCCGGGCTGCTGGATCAGCCAAGGACATGGGTCTGTCTTGTCTGCTGACCCCTGGCACAGTGCCCGCACACAATGGGCACTAGAGAAATCTGCAGAGAAACCTAGGCAAGGTTGGTTCAAACAGTGGGCTGGAGAATTTTAACTCACTTCAGTAGGCACCTCTATCAGGCTGTCTGGTTTTAAATCTTGGCTCCACCACTTCCTTCCTGTGTGATCTCAGGCAAGTTACTTAGCTTCTCTGAACCTCACGTGCTCCACCTATAAAATGAGGATAAGAATAAAACCTGCCTTATAAGGTTATTGTACGATTACATGAGAGAAAGGATGCAAAATGACTATTGCAGTGCAGACTCTTAGCGGGAGCCAGACCTGTGAGGGTGGCTGTCATCGCTTCATCTGAGCAGGGCCTGCACGGTGCCAGCATGGGGTGGGGAGGGGGTCCAAGTGACGTGGTGGGACGGTGGGAAGGACGTGGGCTTCAGAGGGACAGACTGGGCTCCAACATAACCTCACTGAGCCTCAGTTTTCCATCCTGAGACAGGGTAACGCTCCTGACTTGGTTGAGTTTTTGAAATGGGTAATGAGACAAAGCATGGCAGTGCCTAGCGCAGGGCCAGGCGCTTAGGAGATGTGCGACAAACGTGAGTTCCCTTCAGTCGCCTTGAACCTTGCACACAACTTTGCAATTATTCAATAATTTTTCACAAACATCCTGACATGAGAGAGGTGGGGGGTCACAAGCCAGGAGCGACAGATGCAGAAAAGAGGCTAGGAAGGAAGGGCGGCTTGGGGGAGGCACCAGGAAAGGCTTCCTGGAGGAGGAGGATGTGAGATCTGGGTCAGGCAGGCCGGCGGAAGGAAGAAAGGAGGGAACAAATGCATGGGCCGAAGAGTTGGGGCACCTGGCCCCCCAAAGCAAAGCACATTTCCGAGGCAGCAGCTCACCGGCACTCTCGGAGGGGCCCTGTCACCTCCGTTTGGGAGCACAGGTTTTTGGTAGCATGGTGGCTGAGCTGGAGGGCTCCATGAGCACCAAGCCCCTGTGCTGGGCATGTATGTCAAGGTCAGGGAAAAAGGCCAACAACACAGAGACCAGAGCAACTGATACAGGAGGGATGCTGGAATCACCTGGCCCAACACTTCTATGGATGTGGAAACTGAGGCCCAGAGAGAGGAAGGGACTTGTCCAAGGTCACATGGTAGGTCAGTGGCAGAGCTAAGGCCTACACTTTGCCTTGTCACCGCTCTGTCAGAATTCTTTTACTGATTACGGCAATAATAACAGTTAACGATATTTACACAGTGCTTACTGTGTGCACCGCCCATGCCCCTCGTCTTCGCTTCTCAGGAGGATGAACTTACTGGAGCCCCACGACTACCCTCTGGTGAGGGACTACCATTACCCCATTTTACAAATGAGCAAACTAAGGCCCAGAGAACTGAACTGAGTTGCTCAGTCACATGGCTAATAAAGAGGATTCAACCCCAGGCCATCCAGCCTCAGAATGCAGGCTTACAACCAACACACCCTACTGCTTCTTATCATGGCAGGCACCCATTGCACCATTCCACCACCCATTCATCCAAGCAAGCATGCGTACACTCACTCAAGCAGTGCTCATCTGAGCTCCTACTATTCCAGGCACAGAGGAGTCAGCAGCGAATGCACAGCCAACCCCACGGAGCCCCAGCTGCCTCCCCGTGACCCCCGCCGCCTTGCACTGCACCCAGCTGTTTCAGAACGCACTAAAAACCATCCTGAAAAGCCCAGTTTCAAATTTAGCTGCTCAAGACCACAGACAGTTCTACTGCTAGGAAACCACAAACCAACCCCTTTCAAAGGCCATTATGTCACCTACTTAGAAAAGGGGGAGTGAAGACAGTATCAGTATCTAGGCAGAATGGGGAGTAGCATGGAAATCCAAGACCTCACTGATTTAAAAAAAAAAAAAATTCTCGCAAATCAGATTAGGAAATGTTCAGTCCATGAAGCTTGAAGCAATCAAGTGAGAAAATGCAACGGTGGAGTTCTGCCATCACAGGAGTTTTTGACAAGTCAGGCACCCGGGCAGAGAGGAGGCAGGCCAGTCGCGTGTGCTGGGCACCCTTTCAGATAGCCCTGCGGGCTCCCAGAAGCCCCGGAACTCCTGCTAATAGAGCACCAGGCCCACTACGCTATTTTATCCAAAGGCTGGCACGACTGTTCCATTTTCCAGATGAGGAAACTGAGGCTCAGAGAAAGGAAGATGCGAAGGTCAACACAGTCTGGCTGGTTCCAAAGACTGTGATTTCCCCCTCATCGCGGCCACTTCAGTGCACCCTTGGGCAGGCCGTGACCCTTCTCTGATCCTCCACTTCCTCTTCCTTAAACAGCAGACATCGGGGAGTAAGGACAGCAAGCTCCCTTCTGGTCTTGGTATTTGGTGCTTCCATCTGAGGAGGCTGCGAGGATGGGAAGGAGGGCCAGGCAGGTGTCCCCTCGCCCTGTCCCACGCTAGCACCACCTTTGTCTCACCTCGGCCAGGAGCTTACGTTCGTTTGTAAACAGCCCCGGAAGAGATCTGACACCAGGAACCCGCTTCAGGGAGGGGAGGTATTTCTACATCCATTCTAGCGGATGGGGCAATAGATTCAACTCCTCGCCACCGCTTCCCCCAACACACCCTGGGAGGTTCCCAACGTCATTTGCCGTGGCCCAAAGAGCCCAGACAAAGTGGGAGGAGCTGGGTGGCTGCTGAAATCAGGTTCTCAGTAGAATTACTAATAATAACCCCTAATAATGGCAGTAACAATGGTTAACGATACGTAGGATGCGGCACAGTGCCACTACCTGGTGGTGCAGATGCTCACAGCCTCAGTTTCCTCCTCCAGAAAATAAGAATAACAATAGTTATTCTTCCCTGAGGTGGCAGGACAGGAATCATGCGTCTTATTGTACAGATGAGGAAACTGAGGCCCAGAAAGGGGGCAGGAAGGGCAGTGAAGCCACAACTTGAACATGGGTTTGTGACTCTGAACTGGAGGAGGCGGCTAGGGGGAGGGAAAGGCCTGGGGTGGGGGGTGGCAGCGTCCGGTGGGCTGAGATTCTGAACCGAACACACTTCTATATGCTGACAGTCCGCCAACAGCCACAAACGAGGGTGATAGGCCCACCCGGGGACCCCCAGGGGCCTGTAGCCTGCCCCGGGCACAGCTGCTGCCCTGGCAGACCCCCAAAGAGCCCCCGGAAGAATCGCGGCGCTCCCAGGCTTTTTTCCCATTCCAAACATGCCGGAGCCCGGTGGACCCCGGAGGCTGCTACTTAGCGCCAGATTAATCACACCGAATTCTCCATCCAGATATTGCGTGCAGGCCGAACTCCCACCGCTAATCGCCGTAATATTCTCCTCGGCGTGTGCAGGCGGCCGGGGCGATGTTCCAGGAATATTAATTCTCCACAGCCGGCTCACTCCCGCTGCACGCATGCGCCCCCTGCACCGCTGGCTGCTGCTTGGGGACCCGGGCCGGGGGGCCCCGGGCACAGAGACCGGGGGCCAGCAGGAGGCAGAACCCAAGCCAAGACTCTCCCTGGGGGCAGGGGCCTGCTCAGCGGGAAAACAGCGACCACAAGGCAGGGCTGACGTTTTAACATGAGCCACCGCAGGGCTGGAGGTGGCTGGTGCCTGCAGTGGGGGTGGCCGCACTCACCCTGTCTCTCCTCCCAGTCCTGCCCCGAAGCCCCCTGCCCCAGGACCTGCAGGAGGCTCAGGGCCCCTGAGAAGCCACACAGCAAAGACCCTCTGATGTCCTTTCAACACAACAGAGCTTTGAGGAAACAGGCAGCTAGGGACCAGCGAATCCCAGCCAAAAAAAAAAAAAAAAGCACATAAAAAGGAATGAAAATCTTTCATCTGCTCAAAATATAAAAACGTGGGCAGCGGAGAGGACTCAGGTGAAGGCAGGTTGGGCTCTGCCGAGGGCCCGGCAGGGCATGGGAGGGGCGGGCCTCTGAAGCCGGGAACTCTGATCCCTGCTCAGCACAATTAGGTCCCTCTCCCACAGTGTGGCCAGTGATAAGGGGAGTATAGGGCAGGCTGTGGGGAGAGGTGGGGGACGTCTCCCAGCTTCTGGAGGGTCCCTGAGGAGACAGAGCACACCTCTGCTCCAAGCCTGCGTGGGCTCTGACCGAAGGGCAGGCTGCTGGGACCGGGGATGAGACGCTGGCCTGTCCTCTGGGAGGTCCCAGCAAGCCAGGTAGACGTCAGCTTCCTGCCCACCCTGACCCCGAGGCCCCAAAATAGTGCTGGGAAGAGTCACATCTTCAGGGTTTTCTGCAAAGTGCCCCCTCTTGCCTTGGTTTAAACGCAGTGCGACTATGGGAGGCAGCTTTAACGTGCCAGAAACTGGAGCACAGAGAGGTGAAGTCAACAGCGCAGCCAGGGCAGTCCCCAGGCTGTCACGATTCAAACCCAGGGCCCTCTCCTCGCTGGGACTCCACCTCCTCTTCTCTAAAAAGATCTTGAAGGTCCTTCCAGTTCCCATATCCTGTCCAACAAGCAAAAGCACTGCTTGAGCACCTCCTGTGTGCCAAGCCCAGGGTTGCAGAAATGCACAAAGCTGCTTGAGGAGCTCAGTCGGGTGGGAAGAAAGGTAAGTAAACCAATGACCACAATCCCGCCTGAGCCCCAGGGGAAGGGGCCCTCCCGCATGACCTTGGAGGTTAGGAAGGGCTCCCCAGAGGAGGCAGTCACTGAGGAGAAAGCGGGGAGAGGAGTGGGGATCCCTATACTGGAGTCTGGACCAGAGCGGAGAGATCGGGCAGAGGGTTTTTGTGTCGCGGTGAAGGCAGCCTCAGATCAGATGAGAACAGGAAGGGTGCGGCTGACAGCCGGATGGAGCCCTGGGCGGGGCCGGGCCGGGCCAGGGGCTTGATGGCAGCCTCAGGCCTGGTGTGGATCCAGGGAGGCTGAGCTGGTCCCTGACTCAGCTGTCCAGGCCACCACACGGCAGGGCCCTGGGACCATGGAACACTGAAGAGGGGGCCTTTTGAACCTGGGTTTCCTGACTCCTGGTCCAGGGCTCTGACTGGGAAGTGGAGCTGGGAAGGACACCCAAAAAGGTGGGACCAGCCTAACAAAATGAGCCAAAGGGGACTGCATGGGGCGTTTGGGCCTCAACCCAATTCGCTTCCGGCACAGACATATGAAAAGAATCAAGGTGTAAACCACAGAGATGAGTGATGTAGTTCAAGACTCTGGTCTCCCCAACAGCAACTGGTACCTGTCCAGACTAAGGGATACCAGTTGCCCAACCCCCCACGCCCTCCTGGACCTGAGGTGTCTGACCTGGGCAGGTGCCAGGTACCTCTCACACACTACTCCTCATACAAGTCTCACAGGCATTAGAAAACCAAGGGATCTTGCACCCATTTCTCAGATCAGGAAACTGAGGCTTAGAGACAAAGCACAGATAGAAACAATTACGCACGGGCCTCCTACATGCTGGACTCTCTGCCCACAATCTCACAGGGAGGGATTACAAGGAGGAGACTCGCCCAGGTCCCACAGACAGCAGGAGGCAGCATTTTAGGGCTCCCAGATCTGGGCCTGGGTGTTCAGTGTCCTGCCTTCCAGGCCAAGCCGCTGGCTCCCGAACAGAACATGCTCACAGGGGAACATGAGCACAGGGGCCAGGATACAGTAAAGGGACCCTTCTTGCCCTCCTGCTGTATTTGCAGTCAGCAAGCACCAGCTCTGTGCCTGAGACTCAGTTTACAGATGAGAAATCCCAGGCACAGCTAAGACTACTGGGACCCAGCAGATACTGTGAGAGAACGAGAGACAAGCCAAACCCAGCCCTGTCCTCAAGGAGGTAACATCCCAGTGTGTCAACTAACCAAAGTGGGCCATGGAAACCCAGGAGAATGAGGAGTAAGTCAGCCTGGGAAAATCCCAGGAGGCTTCCTGGAGGAGGCGTTTGGCAGTAACCCAGGGGACAAGGAAACCTGTGTGAGCTACGAAGTGCCACACATGAGATGGAGACTCCATGACTTTGAGGGAGATGGGGCCCAGGTTTGAATCTCAGCCCCACACTCATCCTTTTCCCTACTTTGCACCTCTGTCCTCTGCCTCTAGGATAAGGGTTCCTATGACTGTGGTCTGGCCCCAGTGTGGGCTCAGACCTGGGGATTCTTACTGAATGACTGGTCTGACGTTGTTGTACCCCCAGGCTCCAGATCCCACGCACCTCCTCCCAGGAGCGGCAGGGCCCGGGTCTCAGGAGAGGCAGATGGACCAGGGAGTCAGGCCTCTGGGCTCTCCCCAGACTTGGCTCTGGAGCAAGGCAGGGAGCAACAGGAGACCGACAAGTATCCTTGCTGGGCACCCCTCCTCAAGAGATTCAACAGCTCCGAGGGCTGGCTTCTGGACCCCAACAGGAGAAAGATCAGGTCTGGGTCCAGCCTCCCCACTCCTGGCTGAGACTCGGCAAACCACCTCCCTGCTCTGAACCTTAGTCTGCTCATCCCAAAACGAACTGGCTATTGCAATGAGCTGTCTCAAAGAGAGTGACAAACAGAAGGGGTAAGTGTTGGCTCCTTCCCTAGGGCTGGGCACTTAGAGACCCAGGGAAACAAAAACAGGTCATCTCCTGGGCTAGGGAATTCACATTTACCTCTTTTATGGCTCATGACAGCCTGGAAAAAGAGGGATTACTGTTCTCATTTCACAGTGAGAATCTGAGGGCAGCTGGTGAGAGGGCTTGTCCAAGGTCACAGGGCTCTGCGTCCCAGGTGTGCTGTGCCTGACTCTATAAGTGAGTGCTTTCAGGCTATGGGAAGAGGTGGGAAGGAAGGAGGCCTGGGCATGCTGACCCACACTGGCCAGCCCCAGCCCCAGCCCCAGCCCCAGAGTAGCCTGGCCCCAAACCCCAAACCCTAGGTCAAGAAGAAAAGAGCCCCCTGTCCCCTGCCTCCCTGAGCCTGCAGCCATCTTGGGCTCTGGCAGGGGTTTTGCTTTGAAAAGCTAGGAGCCGATCAGCCCTAGGTCAAAAGCCAGGAAGGCTAGAAAGTGAGAACATCCTAGCAGGACAAGCCTCCTGGTGGGGAGTCACCACTGGCCAGAGCCCCACCTGCCACGCCTGCAGCACAGTGCATTACTGCAGCATAAATGCTGTGCATGCACTGGCAGGCACCTGCCAATCTCAGCTCACGCCCCCACCCCAGCCCCCTCTCCCGGAGGACAGATAATTCTCTCGCTCTCCCAGCCTGACAAAATAACTAATGCTAACTCAATAAAGTCCCCCTTGAAGGTTTTTAATTACCAGACTGTGCCGAAGACTAAAGACTCCGGGAGCAGGAGGGAGGCCAGGGGAGGCTGATGAAGGTCCCCGAGGCTGAGGCAGGGAAGCAGTATCCCTTCCAGCTCAGGGAAAGGGCAGGGCCAGGCCGCTGCTGTCCAGGGTGCTGGCCCTGGCGGTCACAAGGATTTAGGATTCATACTGGCAACAGCGGCCACTGATGGAGGCCGGGCTAGGTTCCCGGCAGGGACTCGACAAAGGTCATCTCATTTAAGCCTCACAGCCAATCATAAAGTAGAAGCTGATGTCCCCACCGTCCAGACGAGGACAACGAGGCTCAGGGGGGTGGGGTGGGGGGCAGTGGCGTGCTCTGGTCATACAGCCAAGCCTGGATTTGTCCAGTGAAGCTTGGTGTCAGGTAGGGTGCCTGGCTGCCTGTAGCAGAAAACTCGAACCAGGAATGTGGCTGATGGAGCGTCTGGGGCCACAGGGACAGCCTCCGGGAAAGGGTCTAAACGGCGTGCAGTGGCCTCTGAGCAGTGAGATGTGCTGGCCAGACGGAGGCTGCCCACGGGGGCCAGACGGAGGCTGCCCACGGGGCCCAGAGGCAGAAGCAGCCAGCCTGATCATCTCCAGTCATGGGGCAAGGGGGCTGAGACACCCATGATGCACCCCACTGCCACCGAGAGAGATGAGGGCACAGGGGAAGGCACTGCAGGGGAAGGGGTAACACAGAACCCTCGTCCAGACCCCTGACCCTGGCCCGAGCACTTAGTGCTTCGATGGTCACACCTGAAGTGAAATGTACAGCCACCTCTGCCCTAGAACGACCCCGAACTCCTCCCCACCCTCTGCGAGCCCGCCCTGCTCTGCTGGCCTCAGCCACCCTCCATTTCCTGAACCAAGGCCTTCCTCTGCTCCTTCCAACTTGCCAAGCCCATTGCTGCCTCAGGACCTTTGCCCTGGCCGTTCCCTCTCCCTGTGATGCTCTTCCTTAATATTCTCACATAACTGGTTCGGGTCATTCAGGTCACAGCCCAACGGCACCTCCTCAGAGAAGCCTTCCTTGAACTCTCAACCACAGACTTCTCTGGCAGAGGCCCTGAGTGTCTGTCCACAGAAATGCTGTGCAGCCTTCAGCCCCAATCCACACATCCAGCCCCTCCTCCAGGCAACTTTCCCGTGCCCCAGGCAGAGTGACCGGCTCCCCACGAGGTACAGGCCACCCTCCACTCGGACCCGAGGCATCACTGAGGTGCGGACTCTGAAACCAGCTTGCTGGGGGGTTCAAACCCTGCCTCAGCCACCTACTAGCTGCATGAACTTCTCTGAATCTGTTTCCTTATCTATAAAATGCAGGTAAGTCTCCTACTTGTAGGGGACTCAGAACCGTGCCCCGTGAGCGCTTCATGTTGCCTAGCAACATCACCATCATCGTCATCAGCCCATCCTCCCCCACCAGGCCTCGGCTAACTGGATGCTGCATCCTTTGCCCCCTGGGCAGGCCCTGGACATGCGGTGCTGAGTGAGCACTGGTGGAACGTCGACGCTGTGAGGCAGGCCGCGGAGGTGTGCTTAGCCCCATTTTCTAGATGAGGAAATAAAGGCTCAGCGCTGTTCTGTAGACCCACTGTCCGCCTGTGCTCTTTTCGCTGTGGCTTCTGCAAATCCGCTCTTCCCAACTCTGTGGAGGCGCCAACTTGGGGGGCGGTGCTGAGAGCCTGCGCAGCTGTGCCTGGCTCCCGAGGGCCACAGGGGGCGGCTGGAGGCTCCAACACCCAGCCCTGCCTGGAGCCTCCTGCCTGAGATCACAGCTCTGCAGCGTTCGAACTGCTGCCCACCAGCCGGCCCCCTGGCATCGGGCCCGGGATGCCAGCCAGCCGGGAGAGGAGGCAGCTTGGCTGGCAGCCAGCTCACAGTGCCTGGGCTGTCAGCTGGGAGGCAGGCCAGGCAGGGCCGAGACCCCCGCCCCCAAACGGGGCCCTGGCCAGGCCACCCGGACAGGGCCAACTTCTCACCATCACAGCTCAAGGGGGCCCTGTGAATCCAGCCTCAAGCAAGGTTCGGGAATGTAATCTTGCTGAGCGGGGACCAGGAGGCCTCGTCTGCATTTATTCAGCTCAGCTTTTCACTACTGTGGAAGCAGCAGGTGGAACAGGGGGAATTTTCAAGTCAAATAATAATAAAAACAGCAACAACTCCAGCTGACACTTAGCAAGCACTTAGTCCGTGCCAGGCGTTTTACATGCTACTACACTGACTCCTCCCAAAGGAAGAGGCGATTGTTACCCTCCCCTTACAGATGTGACAACTGAGCTCAGAGAGGTGCAGTGACTCACCCCGAGCTGCACAGCAAGCTTGGAGGACGACTCACATTTTGAACTCAGGTTCCAGAACCTGTATCCCAACCTCTCCACTCCACTGGCTCAGGAGGCCTAGGTACCCACACTGGATGGCCCAGCTGGGTGGCCTTGGGCAAGGAAGCTGCCCATCTGCAAATTGGGCATATCGAAGAGGTCCATGCTGTAGAGCTGACTAGGGACTGAAGACAGAAAATCAGGCCTGGGCAGGGGACATGTTCCTAAGTATGGCTAGGGGTTGATCATGTTCACTGAGCTGTGGAAATAGCCCCAGGAGGCCCATCTCATCAGAGCCTCTGCCAGCTTGGCCCCACCCCCACAGCCTCCTGGGCACCGTCCACGGGTACAGCTGGGCCACAGGGGTCAGGCACTGAGGGGCAATTCCCAGGGCCAACCGTGAAAGCCCACGACACAGCGCCTGGAGACTCAGACCCAGGAGCCGTCCCTTTGCATCGCCTCTCTCCACCCCTACACAAGGTGGGCTCGGAAGAATCGGCCAGAGAATCGTGCATGGGCCAGTGAGGTCAGAGACATCTGTGCAGACCCATCTCTTGGGTGCATCTCTCTTGCCTCTGAGTCCAGGGAAAGACTTGGGGGTCTCTGACCGTCTGCCAGCTGGGGGCATCAGACAGGACCCACCACTCCTGGTTCAAGGCCTCATGGAAAGGGGACAGAGCAGGCGCTGGTGAGTGTGTGCCAGGTTTAGGGCTGGGCGACAAGTCAACTTAGCTATTCACCTTTGTACTAACTTCTGGGGGCTTCTTTCTTTCTATTTTTATTCTTATTCGATTCAAAACAATGGTCATCTCCCCATTTCCCAATTTCCCACATGCCCAAAGAGGGACAGTGACTTAGCCCAGGCCACAGAGCTGATCAGGGCACAAACCAGGGTCCCGAGGTCCCCAGCATTCCTGTCACCGGATTTCCTAACCCGGGGCCTCAGAGCCACTGCTCAGATCCCAAAGCAACGCACCAGGGAGGCTGAGGGAGCTCGGGAAGGTGCGAGGACAGACAGGTTTGGATGGGCAGGGGTCTTCTGAGGAGAAGGTATAAGGGCTGGCTTTGGCCAGGGCGCCCAGTGGGCAGGCACGTGAGAGCAGCCGTGCCGAGGACAAGGCACCAAGAGAGACGGGCACTGAGGCTTCAAGGAGGCCAACCGGGCAGATGCCAGGGGCGGGCGCTCCCGTCAACTCCCCAACGGACGGCTGGCAAGAAACGGCCAAGGCCCCACTGACGTCACCGAGGTCCGCCCTGCATGCGCCCTCCCGCCCAGACACCCAGGCAGCAAAAGGCGCCCTGACCCAGGTGAGGGGTGGGGGTGGCGGAGGAGGGTCTGGACTTCAGCTCTGCTGTGTGACTGCGTGAGTCTCGGCACCTCTCTGAGGCTGAGCTCCTTGCCTGTGCAGTGATGGAGCAGGACAGACGACACCCTCACCGCCCCTGTGGAGGGCTTGGGCACACAGTGGGCCTCCTGGCTGGCTGGCACCATCACAGTTTCGCCCTAATTGCTTCTGTCTCCCACTTGCCTCTCATGGACATGCCTGCCAGGAGGACAAATTTAACCACAGAAAAGTAGAGCAGGGACAGGCCAGAGCCCGGGGACGGCCGGCAGACGCCCCTCCCCCACAGCACAGAGCACCCTCCACTGGCCGGTCCAGGACCAGCCAGCCCAAGGCCCTGGACGCCTCCCTGTGGCCAGCACAGGGGAGGCCCCCGCTGGTGTGTTCTCAGCCTCAGGACGGGGACCAGTGTCCACATCACTGCCTGCCCTCTGGGGGAGGAGGGCATGGAGGGTAGAAGAGGTCACCAGACGAATCTGAATGCAGCCGGGACAGTCAGCCTTTGGAAAGCTTGGGAAGGACAGAAGGGAGTGGTGGGGAAATGATGAGGACCCCCAGGGCCCCCAACTCTGAGATCCCAGGGAACATTTACTTAGCAGGACCAGAACTCCCTCCTCTAATGCGGGGCAGGGAGGGGCTCCTGCCAGGGGCAGGGCATGGAGGGGTCCCTCCCCAGCCCCCTCAGGTGTTGACATTTGCCTCTCACACACCAGCCTCCCGCCTGCACCCCCCCTGTTCTCTGCACTGCCCACTCCTACGTTCCTTATCTCATCCCCCCACATCTCTCCCTCCCATCCGCTCTCTCCTCCCCATCCCTCCTGCCAGTGGGCCTCCAATGCCACAGGCCTCAGTTTACCCCCAGGACAAAAAGGCTGCAGCCCTGAACTAGGCAGCCTTGGCCTCGAGGCCTCATGAATAAAGCATGCTGGCAGCCATGGTCACCCAGGAGTCCAGCGAGACTTCATCCACAGCAGACACCACCCCGACTGGTCCCCAGTAACAACTCTTCTCTTTCTCTCCAGCCAGCAACTCCCCAACCTCTGCACCTCTCCCCACCACAGCAGCCCCCTCCCCAAAACTTCAACCTCTTGGGGTGACCTGGCCAGGCCTGTCACCAAGGCTGATGTGTAAAGTCGGCAGTGCCAGGGCAATCAGCAGGCACCTGGAGGAGGAGGGGGGAAGAGGGAACAGCAGAGGAGGAGGAAGTGGGGGGGAAGGGGGAGGAGGGAAAGGAAGGGAGGAGGAGGAGAGAAGAGGGAGGAGGAAGTAGAGGAGGGAGGAAGGGAGAAGAAAGGGGTAGGAGGGAAAAACGAGGGGGGAGGGGGAGGAGAGGAGAATGAAGGGAAGGAGAGGAGGGGACGGGGGAGAGAATGGAGGAGGAGGGGTGGGGGGAGGGGCGCCCTGAAACCTGCGCAACATCAAAGCCTTCGCAGCCGCAGAGCGCAGTCACGTGCGCGCGCGGCCTCGTTCCGTCGCTGGGAGAAGCCGCTGGGCCTGGGGCTGCTGAAGGAATTTTAAAACGAGGCAGATTGCCTGGAATATTGGGGGTGGGAGGTGCAGTCAGAGAGCTTTATCTCAAGCCAGGTTTAGAAACCTTTCCCCCCAAGGAGAGTGTCAGGGCAGAAGGGGCCTCTGGTCAGCCTCTGGGCAGGTGGCCAAGAGTGGGGACCACCCAGCTACTCAGACCAGCTGGTGGGAAGCTTGTGGCAGGCCTGCCCCGTTATCAAGAGAAGCTGGAAATCTGGATTTTTATGTGAAAGCTTCCTCTTTTTAATATTGGCTCAAGTGAAAGGAAAAAAATGAGAAAAGAAAAAAAAAACCTCACATGGGCCAAATAGAGCATATCCTGATTTGAGTAAAGGACCTTGGTCCGATGGGCTCCTATTTACTTTTACCACAGATGGGGAAACTGAGGCCCAGAGAGAGGAAGGGGCTTGTTCAAGGCCACATGGTGGGCACCCAGAGGCCAGGGCTAGAACTTGGGGATCTCAGGACTCCTGGGCTGGAGCCTCCGGTCAGGCAGACAGGGAGCCTGAGGGTCCTGGAACCCAAGAGGCAGACAGGGCTGAGACTGATCACTGGCCCCGCCCACAAATAAGGCCAGGAAGAGGGGCGCAGAGAGGTGGGGCTTCCGAGGAAGCAGCTGCCTTTGTGGGGGTCTCCCCAGAGGAAGGTCCCAGGGCTGGGAACAGAGAGAATTCTGGGCAAAATGTCCAGCACCTGCACTCAACTATTGGGGGCAGTGTTATAAATGAGCTCTGGTGGCTAGGGGAGGCTGAGTGGGGGGCAGATGTGGGGAGCCTCGAAAACTGGACTCAGAAGCTCGGGCTATCCAGCTCTAGGGCGCCGGAAAGACCTCGGGGTGTCTGAGCGGGGGTGGGGTCAGCTAGGATCTTCACTGTGGGGGTC
>CM053503.1:2586414-2608365 GCA_028627145.1 Eidolon dupreanum | reverse complement strand
TCCGGTCCCTCCAAGTCCCTGCAAGGTGCAGGCAGGAGGCAGCCGTTCCCAGCAGGAAAGAGCAGGACTGTGAGCACAGGTGGAGACAAGCAGTGGGGGGGGGGGGAGGTGCGTTTCTAAGTAGTAAAAGTGGTTCAGCAGGTCGAAGTGTGGGCAGGAGCCAGGAGGAAGGTGACAGAGCTTCTTGCCTTCACCCCAAGGACAATGTGGGGAGTGAGGGAGAGGAGAGAACGATGCTTGTGGGGTGGAGGACCTGGGCGCATGCCTTGGCTCTGAGGGCCTTCGTGAGGGAGGCACCCCCTTCCATGGGCAGAAGCCGAGCACGTGAGCAGCTGTTCCCTCAGGCAGACTTCAGTTCCCACCAAGAAAGAACTTTCCAGTGTGCAGAGCCCCTTGGCTGGGCGGCCACAACGGCTGGTGTGAGCAAGACTCAGGTGGGCGGGCCCAAAGCCTAAGGACAGCGGGACCACCTCAGGCAAGTCCTTCAACCGAGCCCTCACCCCTACCCCCACAGGAAGCACCCTGGGAGAGGAGCTGCGGGGGGACTCAGAGGGAACCCTGCAGTGCACCTAGCATGATGCTGTCCCCTGACCCTGGAGCTGACATCAGAGGGACAGCTGAGGGACAGCAGAGGAAGGGGCCATGCCTGGGGGAGCTGGGAGGCACCCCTCACTGAGCAGGAGCCTTGATGCCACTAAAAACAACACGAAGCGTTACGAGCTCCATTCTCCAAATGAGGAAACTGAGGCTAGAGCAGTCAGGACTGGCACTGAGGCCGGGGGACACCACAGTACCTTTGGAAGGGATGTGGGGAGCGTAAGGGCTGCTCTGGGACAAAGCCAAAGGCCTCTGAGGAGAGGGTCCAGGAGTGGGTAGCCTTCTCTCCCAACCTTGGCTATGGACACCTGAGGAAGAAACTACCCAGGCGCTGTCTTCATCGCTGGCACTTCCGCTGTCGTGTGCCCAGCCCAGGTTTGGGGGCAAGCGGGGCTCAGAAACCCACCTCTATCCTCAAAGAGCTCCCACCCCACCCACCAGCCGTGAACCACCTCCTTTTACAGACGAAGAAACCAAGGCCAGGAGAGGGTGCTTTACAAGGTCGCCAGCCAGTGAGGCTGAGCCAGGCACAGCCTGCTACTCCCAGATCTCTAACTGGGGGGATTCTTGATGCCTCCTGTGGGGGATGGAGGCGGGAAGGAGGAACGGAAAAGGGAAGGAAGGAAACTGGCATTGCTGGAAGCCCTGGCCCAGCCAGGCTCGATGACTTCTTCACCGGTACCCCTCCAGGGCTGGGGCGCCATGTGGCTCCACCCCAGCCTCCAGCTCTGCACACAGTAGGGATTTTAGGAAACACTGGGGTGAATTCTTCACGGAAATCACCACGTGCCCAGTCCTGCAATACATGACCTAAGAGGGGAGCAGGCATTATGTATACCATTGCAGAGGAGGAAACTGAGGCTCAGAGAGGTCCAGAGGTCCAGCCCCTCGCCCTTGGTCATACGGAAACAGCGAATGGCAGAAAACACTCACAGAGTATTTGCTCGGTGCAGAGCAAGAATCCAAGCACCTTGTACGATTTACTCATTTAACCTTCAAAAAGTCCTTTAGGCAGCTCTTACCTTCTCCCCATTTTTCAGATGTGGACCTGGACGCACAGAGAATTTAAGTAACTTGCCTGATAAGCACAAGAACTGGGATTCAGTCCCTGGCTGTCTGGTTCCAGTCCACACTTTAACTGCCTCTCCCCACAATCAGCCTCCCAGTAAGGGAGAAAGGGACTCGGGGCCTGTGGATGGGAGGTGTGCACGGCCTGGAAGACTGGAAGACACTCAGGCCGAAGGGAGGGTGGTGGGAAGGGGAGGGAAGCTAGGGGGAAAGGGAGGGAGAGGGGATTATTAGAAGGAGGGGATGGGGAAAAGGGGGACAGGAGGAGGAGAGAGAAGGGAAAGGGCTGAGGGCGGAGGGGGAAAGGAGAAAGAAAAGGGGGGGTTAAGAAGGAGGAAAGTGAGGAGGGGCCACTCTTCCCCAGGGGCCTGGCAGACCCCCTTCCAGTCCAGCCACGGCCAAGGCCGGTAGTGCCAGGGAAGACCTGCCCAGTTTCCCTGCTGCAAGAACATCAAAGCTGGTTCCCAGCCAGCCCCAAGGTAGCGTCCTTTGAGGTTTGGCAGAGTTGGGGCCATATTTCAGGCTGATACAAAGCAGGCTGCACCCCACCCCCTCCGGCCCGAGATCCCCATCTGGGTTGTCTACTTAATACTCCATTACAGGAGAAAATATACAGCCAGCTCCCTCCAGCCCATTCCTCCCTCCCAAAAGATCAAAGCTGCGCTAGAGGCCTGCCCAGAAATTCCATAACCAGAACGCAGAATGGGGGAGAAGCAGGTAGAGCCCAATACGTGGGTAGGAAGTGGGGGGGCCGGACAGGTGAGGGTGAGACCAGGCTTCCCAGTGGGGACTGGGTCAGGAGGTTGGCAGGAGGCAAGAGAGCTGGGGTTTGGGGCGCCTGCCTGCCCCGCAACGCCTCCATCCCTTACAGAGGCCTCCCAACTCACCAACCCCTTGGCTCACAAAGCCTGTCTTGCTTTATGTTCCTGACCCCACTGCCAGACTTGGGAGGTGAGTGACAGCAATGGAGCAACCTGCGTCTGTTGTAACCAGCACGCCACGGCTGTGGGCCTGCAGCGTGCCAGGTAAGCGCCCCGATGAACGCTGGGGCCTCACAATGCTGTGACCTGGGCAGAATCCTCTCATTTTATAGCAAGGGAAACTGAGGCAGGCGAGTTAGGGGACTTGCTGAGGGTGGTGAGCAGTGGTGGGTTTTGGCTACCCAGTGTCCACTTCTCCACAGTGAACCATTAGATTTGCATTGGGGAACTCCCCCCGCCCACTTCAGATGGTCTCAGTGAGATGTGAACCAGGTGTCAAGTCTCCCTCAGAGAAACTGACAGACACATCCTATACTGCGGGGTGGGGGGCGGGCGGGCACTGGGCCCTCTTCCAGGCTAAGGATTGGAGTCCCTGGAGTCCCCAGCTTACCGGACCCCTAGGTTCTACCACTGGCCCCATACCCTGGCTTGTTGGTTAGTCTTCCAAACTAAGAAACAGGTTCAGAGAGGCTCAGACCCACAGAAGTTGTAAAGCCGTGGGGAGCTCCGGGCACACAGCAGACTTCTCTGTGGTCACCCAGTGGGGAGGGAGAGCAGGAGCTGAACAGCATGCCCGGAGTCCCCCCGACCAACGCAGTCCCACAAGCACCAACACGCGCCTGAAGCAAAGGTCAGCCCCCTCCTCCAGCGCAATCTCGTGGACCAGAAGGCTGCAGGCGAGTAGTAGTTCACGAGCTGGCCCAATATCCTAATTCATACTAGGGGGTGACTGACTCCTTCTTCTTGATGAGGAACTCCTCTCCCCAAAAGTGTTCCTCCTCCTGTGTCCCCCTGCTCCCTTCTCGAAAAA
The DNA here is from genome assembly GCA_028627145.1 of Eidolon dupreanum. Taxonomy (NCBI): domain Eukaryota; kingdom Metazoa; phylum Chordata; class Mammalia; order Chiroptera; family Pteropodidae; genus Eidolon; species Eidolon dupreanum. Next base: position 2,604,909 of record CM053503.1, on the reverse strand, counting down.
TGGCACTGTCCTCTTTCTGGGGCCAGAAACCTGGGGGCATCCCAACACCCCCCCCCCCAGCATTCTTCCAGTCTTCCTATGGCCCCCTCCCACTTTCTACACCGGCCGTCCCATCGGTCTCTCTAAATTGCATAGTTCCTCCCAACTCCCAGGGGAGACCAAATTCCTTGCCTAGATGGACACCTGTCTCACCCTCGAAGTCCATGTCCTTACTTTCCCAGCGGCTGCCTGACGTCTAGGGGGAGAATGAGTGAATGAAGTCCCTGTTCACATGTGTTCTGGGATCAGGGTATCTCTGCCCCATCCCTCTCTCCCTCCTCCCAGACCTGGGCCTCCCCCCAGACTGCCCATCCTCTGGTCTCCGCACCCCTCAGCCTGACAGTGACCCTGGGCCAAACGTCGTCATTGGCATGCCATCTGCCTCCCCGTGGCCGGGAGCTCCCTGAAGCCCGGATGGTGTCCACCCCTCATCTACCTCCACTTATCCATCCCCGCATGGCACCTGGCCCTCAGAGGCGCTCGGCCGAAAAGCAGGAAGAGCCTCTTGGGAGAGAGACTCATGGCACTGACAGTGCCATGCTCATTCCAGTGGGAACCAGACACAGAGGCAGGGGTGCCCCTGGGGGCTTGGAGGCTCCTGTCCCCTCACCGACGGCTGAAGGCTGACCCTGGCAGATCCTTACCTCCACCTCCCCTCCTCACTGGGGGCAGAGCAGCAAGCACATGGCCAACCAAGCAATTGTCCAGACCTAGTGGGGCTCAGCGAGCCAATGTGAACGCGGAATAAACCTCTGGCCTCGGAGAGGGAGCAGAGCACACAGGATGAGCACAGTGGCTGCCGGGCCCCCACAGCCACCCCCCACCCAGAGCCCCCACCCAGAGCCAGAGCTCGGCTGGCCCCGAGACGCCGCGCACGGCTGCCAATTCCCCAGCTCAGCAGAAAGCCTCCATTTTGCAGGGAGAAATTAATGAAAGGGAGAAGCCTGGGAAATTACAAGTTGCCACCTGCAATTTCTCCTTCCAAGGAAAGTGGCACGATGGCTGATTAAAGCAGCAGCCGCCCTGCCAGGCTGGGCCGGCAGCTGAGGACCTCGCCGCCTGCTAGGAGACAGGTGGGGAACCACGGCGGGGGTGTGGGGGGGCGACTCGGGCAGCCCCTCCCAGCGACCTCCAAACTGGGGAAACCCCCAGCTTCCTTAGCCCTCTGTTCTCTTTCATCAACAGGCAGTCAGCTGGCCTCTCGTGACCTAAAGAGCCCCATGGATGAAAAAGTATGAGACGCCATCACCCTCACCCCAGCTCCCCACCCTCAGGTGTTGGGTTCCTTATAGACCGGGGGGGTGGGGAACTAGAGAAACGGCGCCAATGGGCCTCCCACCCACGTCTGGGCTGTTGGAGCCACTTCACAGACCGGGGAGCGTGGAGGCTTGGAGAGCGACACTTGTCCAAGGCTGACGAGGCGGAGCTGGGGTCGGGTGCCAAGCCAAGCCGCTTGGTACAACAGTGGAGCTCTGCTGACGACACAGGGCTGTCCCGCGATGCGCTGAGGAAGGACAGCCGCATAGGACGCTCACTGCAGCAGCTGTGACTTGCATCTGACCCGTAGCACTGAGCTGTCAAGTCACAGCCGTCCTTCCTCCTGGACTGGGAAGGCGGAACCTGGCCTGGTCACCACCTTGAGCCTCTCCTTCAGTAATCACACCAAGTTCCTTGATTTCCAATCTGCCATCTGCAGTCAGAGCTAGGCCAGTGGAGGGCTGGGAAGGGTGACTTTGGAGCCAAGGTTCTGGATTCCACTGCCCCACCTCATCTGACAGGAGCCAGACCACTTCTCCCTTCCAATGGCCCACAGATCTCCAGCTCCCTCAGATCCTGTCTCTCACCAAGGTGTGAATTCAGACTAAGGCGTGAATGACTGACACCAGCTTTATCTCTTCCTCTAGAGTTTATGCATTCTGAGCCACTAAACTGGACTTCTCAACTGGGAGGATGAGGATTCACAGGGGTGACGTGTTGAATGAAGAGCCCTCTGGGATAAGAATCTGTATGCTCCAGCCGGGGCACCAAAGGAATGCAACCGCCCCAGTGGGAGACCAGCTCTCCTGGGCCAGCCCATCCTCCTTTAGCTGTGTGCATTATGGTAAGCTCCATAGCCTCTCTGGGCCTTGGTCTCCTTACACTCTCCCCTCCCAGCTGTGTGACCCCTGGCAAGTCCCTCAGCCTCCCTGGGCTCCAGCTTGGAAAGCCAGGAGGCGGCCGGCTGTGGCATCCTTTGGAAGGCAAACGATGAAGCACCGCTATCTCCCAGCTCCACGGCCCCGGCCATATATTATTATAATGGCCTTGGCCAATAGGGGCGCAGGCTATTAGAATGAGTTAAGACCAGATTAATCTGCTTAAAAAAATATGCCTGGTTTTTACGCTACGCATTCCCTCCTAACAACTCAGGCTCCTTCCAGGCCATTATCTCGTTTTATCGTTAATTCAATTCCATAAACATGTATTAAGTGTCTATTATGTGCAGAGCCCTGGTTTGGTAGCTGAGGTGGGGTGAGGGGGCTCTGGGGGGGGAGCCCTAGCCCTCAAGGTGCCTACAGTCAGGCAGGGGACCCGCCTTACCCTCAGACCTCACCACTGGGACATGAAGAAAGTGAGCCGGATCTCAGAGAAGGAAGATGCCCACTAGCCTAGAGGATTAGGGAGTGCTTCCTGGAGGAGGGGGCCCATGAAAACTGGGATTGGAGACAGTAACATGTGACATGGCTAGAGGGCCTACTATGTGCCAGGTACTGTTCTCAGCACTTTACACACAGGGACTCAATCCCCAAAATCCAGGGGGATGGTACTGTCACCCTCATTTTACAGATAAAGAAACTGAGATTGAGAGAGAGAATTTATCAGAGGTCCCAAAGCCGGTAAGGGTGAAGCCATGAAATCCAACCCCAGGGCCTGGCCTTCGACCTCTATGTAGGGTGCCCAGGACCGAGAAGGGTGCATGGAGGGTGGGCACGAAGTACGAGGCAGTGAAAAAGGAAGGGAAGGGAAGGAGGGAAGGAAGACACTGTGCCTCTGCCATGTGCCAGAACTGAATTTGGTCCATGTGGGCCCCTGAAGGATGGCTGGATTTGGAAGAGCAGAGACTGGGGTAGGGGGACCCCCTGGGCAGGGCTGCTGGGACAGGAGGGCTGTGGAGTCAGCCGGACTTGGGTCCAAGTACTGGTTCCACCTCACTGGCTGGGTGATCACACGCTGTTGCTTAACCTCTCTGAGCCTCAGTTCCCACCCCTGTGAAAATGAGACAGTAATTAATACCTGCCCTACCCTGCAGAGATGAGGCTAAAATGGGTTGGGACTGCCCACTGCGCACCCAGGGTAGGCGCTGGTGTCGAGTGTCACAGAACACACTGGGGGGGCTGGCTGGCCCAGACCACTGGCCGAGGGGGGCCATGTCAGAGCGTGGACTGTGAACCTCAGAGAGGTAGCCCAGGGCTGAACTGGGAAGGGCAAGGAGCACATGCCCATCCTGTAAATGAAAAGACAGGTAGCAGAGGGACCCAGCAAACCCCGTGTGACAATCACTGGACTCATTCTCACATTCTCCCAAGGATGCGTAGATAGCAAATGCTCCCCAAGACCCCCACCTGCCTTGTCGGCCTGGAGAGGGCAGGGTGAGGACGACACCAGCAGAAACTGCACACAGGGACAAGCAGGGACCACAGAGCCCAGAAGCTGCCAGAAACCAGAGCCCATAGCGGCCACACGCCAGGACCACACCACCACACGCCAGGAGCCTCGATCCACCACCCAGGCCCCCAGCAAGCACCCATGTCCTCAGCCTCCCAAGCCTCCCCACATTCAAGAGCTCCCCACCCCTCTGCACACCCCACATGCCCCCAACCCTACCCCTCGCCCCAGTTCTCAATGACACTGCTGGCATTCTTCCAGACGCGGCTGACATTTTTTCTTCTGTGAAACCTTCTCTGTGACATCACCACCACCTGGCCCACAGACAGGGAAAGGGGGGCTCCTTTACCTTCTCAGAGCCCTTCACATGCCCCTCAACAGAAGCAGAAGAGCAAGTGACAAGGAATGCAGTTTTGAGCTCAAGTTCAGTTTTCGTGAACTAGCTGCAAGTTATGTCACCTCTCTGAGCCTTACTGTCTTCATCTATAAACTGGGGTAATACCAGCACCTCACAGTGTGGTGATGGTGACATAAAACTGCTTGCAATAGTGCCTGGCTCTTATCACCGTCAGCACCATCAGGATGCTCTGAGGTTGCCATCTATAGGGCTAACTCCCCACTGATCCTCATTTCCATCCCTCCTGGTCCCCTCTTGCCAGTGCCCTGAACCGGGCTTGGTGCCAAGCAGCTGCTGACTCAGATGACAGAACAACCTGGGGCAGCCATAAAAGAAGATGGTGCCTACTCAGGTTTTGAAGGATGCATAGGAGTTCACTCAAGGCAAAGGGAATTGTTTCAGTTGGACTTCATAAGCCTTAAATGCCACACTGAAGTTTAGATTTCATCCTAGTGGCAGTGGGAAACAGATTTTCTAATTAGGACATGAATCATGTAATATTCATTCATCAAACATTCACTGAGGGCCTACTAAGAACCAGGTTCTGGGGATACGGTAGGAAACAAGATGAATGTGATCCTGGGGCCACAAAGCCCATGTTCCCATGGGGAGACAGTAACAGGGACGGACCCTCACAAATAAGTCATTGATGCCAGCTGTCTGGTGGGTTCAGCAAGAGGGGTACGTGGAGCTCTGAGGCCACCGACAACAGCAGGAATCCAGCCATCGGGGAGCTGAGGAAGTGGGGTTTTAGCCAGACCTTAGCAATAGGGCGTTAGCAGACAGAAGAGGGGACAGGGTAGGAAGAGAACATTCCAGGCAGCACGGGCAAAGCCCTGAGGTAGGAAGGAGTGTGGTCCATGGGAGGAAGTGGAGGCCCATGTGGCTGGAACATGAGGTTGGGGGGCCAGGGTGGCAGAGGAGCACAGGGGCAGGAACTGTGGGCCCAGGTGAGCAGTTCGGGTTTGATCCCCCAGACAAGGGGAGTCCAGGCCAGGAGCCTGAGAATGGAAGGTTGCCAGGTCCTGGTCACCCTACAAATTCCCGGACAGGGAGTGATGGTTTAAGACCAAACTGAATCCCCAGAAAGGCCGAGACCCACACACAGCCTGGACTGCCCAGCCTCCCGCCCTCTCTCCTCCCCAGCGGAGTGGCTGCCAGCAGATGGATGATCTGGAGAGTCGATTTGTCTTGAGTTTAGCTCAGCTTCTGGCTGCATCCTGGGTGACATCGCCTCATCAATACCCAAGAAAATACAGCCTGGAGTGTGGACCAATTAGGAGCTGCACAGCTGGCCGGAGCAGCATCCATGGGTGGCTGTCCTCAGGGGCAGGTGGGTGGGCATACCCTGTCTGCTTGGGACCTGCCACCAGCCTCCCCCACCCGGAGAAGGCTCTAAGTGGGGGTCCCAGCAACTGTACACGTGGTCGAGGAGGCAGAAGGCGGCTGTCTGAATGTGTCTCCTAGCGCCAAGACCAGACCCGAGATTCTTGCCCCCCCATGCAAGGGTTGGGGGGAGGCACTGGGTGGTGTGTCATAAGAGTGAGTGCTCTGGCTCTAACACTCTCACTGGGGGACCATGGGTGAGGTCCTTGGCCTCTCCGTGCCTCAGTTTCCTCATCAAAGAAACAGGGACACTTCTGCCTCAGAGGGTGGCTGCAAGGCTCAAACTGAATTCTGGAATGACTTGCCTTTCATCAGATACAAAGGATATGAGTATCAGGCCTCCTTCAGCTGTGAGCCAAAAGGATGCCCTTGGCGCCCTGCCAGTCACACAGCTACATTTTGGGTGGGGGCAAGGCACAGGCAAAGGACGTGGATGGAGCCAGAGATCCCGGTCCCTTCCAGCCGGGGAACCTGCTGGGGGTCTCAGGCCCCTCCCCTGCAAAGTGAGACTAAAAATACCTTCAGACCAGGGCTGAGTCCCAGGCACTCTGCAGGCGCATGACACCTGCCACTCGTCCTCCTGACTCCCTCATTTGCCTGTTTCTCCTACAAACCCCCGAGCCAGAGTCCTGTACATTGGAGATAGCTTTAGCCTCCTAAGCACATGGGTTACCCAGAAACTGGGACTCAAAAGGGTCTCCTTTCTGGAGAAGGTGCTGAGACCCAAAGGAGTTTGCATTTGAGAACAGGAACTTGGACAAGGTAATAGTTACGCTGAAGGAATGAATCACTAATGGTAAAATTTCTGCCAAGGGGCAAGAAGCAAAGGAGGAAGACATTAACAGCTGGAGAAGCAGCACTCATAGGGTATGTACTATATGGCTGGCATTACACCAGGCATAGAAGCCACAGAGAAAACTGACGTCTAGGAGGTGCTGTGCCCATCATGAATGAATGAGCAAGTGACCTGGGGTTAGAGTATCAAGGACTCTACCACAGGCTGTCCTGCAAGTCAGAAGGCTGCCTGCCTGGCACCAGGACAGCACATGCGGCCATGGGCCCGTCGGACTGCTGGGAATACAATCCTAATGGGCACGGCAGAAGAGATGGGTTCCCTGGCTGGACCTGACCTTATTAGTGAGGGTCCAACGTGTTCATGGCCACCACTGTCCTTATTGCCCATTCCCCAGTGTGTGATATGTCCTGTGCACAGACAGACCCATGAATGCCCTGGCCCTGCGACCCTACTGCTGAGAGGTCCCAGACACTGCCCGTCCCTGCTCTGAGCCTCAGGCTCATCTGAAAGATGTGAATGGTCACCCTGCCATGAACACCCCGGAGGCGAGGGTCCCTGGAAGCTCAGAGGATCCCCCTCCCCTCTCCAGTGTTTGAGCAGCAGGTGAGGGCATGGGGCACCCAGGCCCTGGCCCCCAACCTCCCCATGCTCATTGCCCAGGCCTCAGGGCCCCCATCCACACAGCTCAGGGGAAAGGTGCCTGCAGGAAGACAGCTAGGTTCTGGCCACTGGCCAGGTGTTGGGGGTGGTTCATCATCCCTGTTCAGGAAAACCAGATTCTTAGAAATGTCCCAGCTTGGCCCCGACATGAGCCTCTCAGCTTCCCCACCTGGAAGTGTAGGCAGTAATGCCCACCTGTGGGTGGCATTGTGTAACTTATGTCCAGAGCTCTTCAGTGCCGGACACTCAGTAGGCCCGTGATGAGTGGACGTGGCCGCTGGGATATGGGCAGACTCCCTGGTGCATGGACTTCAACCCTGAAGCTGCTGACCCCATGGGGCTGATGGTGCTGGCCAACCGGGCGAAGTTACCGAGGGCCCTGAGAGCCTGGGGTGGCCTGGAATCCCCTGGCCCAATATGGGGTGCTCTCCTTCTCACCTCTCTAAACCTCATTCATGCTGCTCCTGCCTCCTGGAAGGCCCCCCTCATTTCTAACTCGACCATGCAAAATCCTGCTCCCATTCATGGCTTACACTCACCACCACCTCCACCAGGGTTTCCTTAGTCGCCTGCCAGCAGGCGCCGAGCTTCCTCTGGATGCCCCTAGGGCTGTCGGGACCCCAGCTCTAACCCGGGATAACTCCCGGCACCTGGGATTCCTGTAGCCTGAACGGAATTCCATGGACACAGAAAACTTAGTGCTCCGTCAGGACCTGTGCACGGGCTGTCCCCTCTGCCTGCAATGCTCTTCCCCAAGACCCACACATGGCAATCTCCTGCCTGTCCTTTACCTCTCAGCTAAAACGTTACCCCTCAGGGCAACACCGGAGCTCTGTGTTCAATGCCACATGCTTTGCTACTAGAACAGCACCAGCCACAAGGCAGATGGCAGGCGGCAGCGATGCCCCATTCCTGAGAGCCCCTAAGCTCATGATGCTGCTGCTGCCCCTACCAAGGGCCTTGCACGACCATGCCAGCATGGGGAGGTGATGGGAGTACCTGGAACCGGCCGGACCCCATCTCTGCTAGACGTGTGCTCTGGGGCAGACGCCTAATGCGAATCATTTCTGTCATCAGGACACAGAGGGGCTTGACACGGACCAGCTGCTGCTGCTGAGGGACAGGCTGCTGGAGCGCCGATGGCTCTCAGCAAAATTGATGACTGTTGTCAGGAAATGATTTCCCCACAGCCTGACGCAGGCTCTTGGAGGAGCTCAAATCCCAGGCAGCGTTGCCTCCCGGGGCGGGCAGTCAGGGAGCCAGGCGGTGGCCCTTACCTGGCCCAGCTGCTTCCCGGGGCCGGGGGGCCTGCAATTCCCAGGTGAGGAGCCAGCAGGACCGCTCCGAGGGGCCTTGCCAGCTCCAGGCAAGAGTGGGAGCTCCTGCCTTTACCCCTTTTATTCATTTCTGCACCTCCACGCTCAATGCAGAGCCTGGCACAGGGCAAACACCTAGAGAATGTTGAATGAATAGGTCAATAACGACAATTCTAGAAAGCTTCACAGGACACCCGACCAGCATATGGAGAAGGGATTCGCCAAATAGACAAGGCAGGCAGAGGGCACAGGAATCTGGTTGCCCAGCGCCCACCCATCCATGCACCTACCCAGTGATGGAGGGAATCACTGAATGGCGAGAAATGATGGAACCCTGTGACAAAGACCCCTGTCATGGCCCGACCTGGGCCAGAACCCCACCCCCAGACCCCCTGGCCCAAATGTGCCCATACTACAGCAGAATTTTTAAATTTTAAACTGGCCGTGCTTTCTTTTTAAAAATGGTAGGAAACTGGGTTTGATGACGCAAAGCTGTTTCTGTAGTTTTTCAGAAACATCCAGAATCAAGGAATGGCCTGAAGAGACCTGGGGGCCACCTGTAGAGACTCCTGCAGGAACCTGTCCCGAGAGGGAAAATTCTAGAAAGGTTCAGTCCACCATCAGTCACTGACCACCTAACGGGGAAGCCTAAGGCACTGCAAAGTGGGAGGCTAGCTGGGGCCCCAAGAGACCTGCACCAAGCTGGGGTTCTGGAAGGGTAGACTGTCACCCCGGTGGACTCTGCCAGGTTGGACTCCCACCCTGAGTCCTCGTGGAAGGTGAACTGAGGCAAGCACAGGCTCAGAGGGCGGTCTCTGAGGGGCAGGCGCCCTACAGTGGGGACATTCGGGGCTGGTGGAATGGGTTAGACAGAGGCAGAAACAACACCCACTCATCCACTTAACATTCAGACTCCATCACTGGGCAAGGTCCTTGGCTGGCTGCAGGGCCTGAACTAAGGTGCCCTCTGTCCTTGAGGGTCACTTCATAGGCTGGTGGTGCAGGCATGACTAGGGGCTAGTGGGCACAGGAAGGTGTACGCAGTGCCATGAATGAGGGAGCCTAGGGGCCAGGCACATAGGAGATACTCATCAGCCTGGCATAGGGCTGGTCAGGGAGGACTTCCCAGAGGAGGCATCCTCAGAGAGTGGCAGATAAACCAGAGGCAGCCAAGTGGAGGAGACAGTAAAGGTGTCCAGGCAGAAGGAACAGTGAGAATAAAGATATGAATGCAAGGTCAAATAAAGGGGCTTGGACTTTATCCTGAGTCCCAGGATAAAGGTGGGTTCTGAGAGCGAAGAGACTAGGTCACATTTGCATGTCACAAAGGTCGTAGAGTACAAAGTGCCATGCAGGGTTCTGGGATCAGGGTGGTGACAAGGAGATGCCCCGAGCATGCTCGCAAATGCTGATCCTGTGAACACGTGATGTCCAGTGAGTGTGATGAGTGTGTGTGGGGGGTGTCTCAGCTCAGTCCCCTGGGCTCGTGGGGCCTTCACTTCACCCATCCCAGGATCCTCTCCCAGCTGGGCACACCGTAGGCACTCAATGAATACAGACTGATCCACAGATTCATCTGTCAGTGCCAAGAGGATCCCAGGAGCCTGGAACGGTGCGGGAGTCGGAGGCTCCCAGCCGTGCCCAGCCGGGCAAACCACTCTGGCTCCCCCGCTGGTGCCTTTGCTGCTGCTGTGCCTGGAATGCCATCTCCTCCTGTCTGGTCCACTCTTCCCTCAAGGTTCAGCCCGAATGTTCCCTCCTCCAGGAAGCTTCCCTTGACCCCAGGGCTCCCACAGCCCTTGGTGGGGGCCCGCCCAGCACTGATCCCCTGGGGTCACTTCGTATATACACTCCCAGCTCCGCTGGCAAGCCCTGTGAGGGCAGGGCCATACCTGGTCATCGCAGGTGCCCAGAGCCCTGTCCAACCCTGCCACCAAGCAGTGGCTCCAAAATTGTGAGCTGTGAGGAAATGAGGTTTGTAGAGAGGGCAGGAGAGGTCATAAGGACAGGGACCCCCTTGGCTGCCAGGAGCCTCAGGAGCAGCCTGGGCAGAATTCCTCCAAGTACACAAAGCCACACCAGTGTCAAGGTCAGACACAACTGTGAAACCTCAGCCCCAGTCAGCAATCAGCACCCTACCCATCTCCACTCTCTCCTCCTTCCAGAATATTTGGGGGCAATAGCTGGGGCCCAGCAGAACAAATGTGCACACTATTGTGGGGACTAATACAGACCCCACAACATACTACTATATTCACCCCATTTGACAGATGAGGAAACCAAGGCCCAGAGCGTCTTTCCTGGTCTTTCACTCACAGAAAGAGCAACTCTTGGCTACAGGGGCTCCCCAGAGGGGCTGGAACTGGTATTTCTGCCGTTAACACCTCCATCCGAGCTGCCTCACGCTGGCCCATCTCCAGCCCACCTTTCCTTTCTGAAACCAGGAACAGATCACATCGGTACCCTGCTCAGGTGCCATCAATGACTCCCACTGCCTCCTGAACCATATCCAAACTCCTTGGCTTCCAGCCCCTCTGGGACTGGCACCTGTGGAACTTTCTGGTCTCATCTCCATCACTTTACTCCAGTCACAGCCAAATATATTGCCCTTCTCCCAAATGTGGGTGTTCTGTCCCATCTCTGAGCCTCTGTGCCCACCTGCTTCCCTCCCTAGGATGCCTTCGCCTGCCTCCTTCACTGCTAAGTAGCCTCTAACTTGGGCTGAGGGCCTGGCTCAAAGGTCCCACGCCCATAACAATCTTCCCAGGCACCCCCACCCCCCCAGGGAGCGGTGGCTACACTAGCCGTCTGCCTCCTCCAGCAGACTCAGTGCTCCTCATACTTGGCCCTGTCTGACTCACCCCTGCCTTCCCCACCACCCTCTCTCGGCACACCCACGACATTTGCTGAAATGAATAAATTATCTCATTTAGCCACAGAGCACGCCCAGCTCGAATGTCAGCAGTTCAGCCAAGAGCCCTCGTGTAGAAATCACCACGACGACGGTGGCAATATTTCACCTCGCCCAGAAATTTACTGCAAGTTCTCAAGTCTCACCAGAGTCTGTGTGTTTGTGTATGTGTGTGTGGTGGGGTGCTGGGTGACAGAGCTTCCATTTAAACAGAGATGACAGAAAATCTCCTCCTCTAAATGCGTCTGGCCTGTCAGGCTCCCCAGGTCCTCCCCCAGGGCCTGTCACCTCATTAGCCTCTTGCCATCCCGTGAGGTAGGTGGGCAAGGAAAAAAAAAATACCCTCATTTCACTGAGGTGGAAACTGAGGCTCAGAGAGGCGAAGTGACCAGTGGGCAGTGTGAAGCCACAAATAAAGGGCTCTGCTCTTTCCCCCCGTTGGGTCTGAGCGGGAAGGGGAGGTGTTGGATGCAGCAGTGGGGCAGATGTGGGGGTGTTTGTGGGCCTTTCCCATAGCTTGGCGGTGGAGGAGGGGAGCCGAGGTGGGCACACGGCAACCCCTCCCTCACAGACCTGGAAAGAAAAATGGCAACCAGCCAGCGGGGCCCAATTAGATAGCTGGCTTCAAAGGCACTTGTGAGCCAAGAGGAGCCAGATCCCACTCGAGCCTGGGCAGGGAACCATCCCGGCTCTGCGCCACGCACGCCAGCCCATCCCCTGGCAGCACTGTTGGCCACGCTCCCGGAGCCTCCCGGGGCAGACAAGCCCGGGCAGCCTGGGCCCCACACTGGAGGCCAGCACAGGGACGTGTGCCAGGGGAGGCCTGGGCCCCGACCCCCGCCACTCTCCCCACCCCCAGCCCACTTACCTGCCAGGGGCACTGGCCATGGCCACAGGCCCTGCTGGGGCATCCCAGGCCCCACCCCGCTTTGCCAGGCCTGATTTGCATATGCTAATTAGCTGTACATCCCTTGCTCCCCTTACCAGCTTGTTTGGGGAACGGCTGGATCCGGCTATACCTGTACTGTGCTGATGTCACGCCGAGCTATTTCCAGCCCGGTTGCCATGGAAACCACAAGGCCTCAGCTCCAGTTAGGAGTTCAATATATAATTTACTTACTCCCCCATCCCCCCAGTCCCACCCCAAAGAGACTGGGGCGTACGGGGAACAATCGGCTAAAATATACAATAACACCCTCCACTTCCCTCGGAGGCCTGTGAGAGGAGAGAGGAGGAGGAGAAGCGGGGAGCTTGGTGCAGCGGAACGGTAAATCCATTTTGGAAGAAGGGGGGACAGCGGGGAGGAGAGCTTTCCTCATTAAGAAGAAGAACAGAGGCTGGCATCTGGGGATGATCCAGGGAGCGGGCTCAGGCCTGGGGAGGGGGCTGGATAGGGCCCTCTGCCCAGTGACGGCCAGCACTGCCTGGCCAAGCCTGCGTCAGGGACCTCAGGTAAGGGATGACTCCAGGCAGAGTCACCAGGCTGCAGGTGACCAGCCTCGCTCTGTGAGACCCAGGGTTTGGGAGGGCACTGCTAGCTTGCTGGCACCAGAATGTCACCAGGGCCTGCTGTTCAGAGGCTGTCCCAAGAAAGGGGGATTGATTGGCTGCCTCTGTGCCTGGGTGACCCACTATGTGACCGGCTGGGGCCTGGGGCCACGAAATCAACCAGAGGTGGCACGCACTCACGAGGTTCAGGGCCCTGCCATTTGCCCAGCCTGAGGTCCATCCACCTCTGTTCTACAGGCATTCACTGACTTCGGCTCCGTGCCATGCCCTGTGAGATGCACTGGGGGAGTGGGAGGGATGGGGCGCAGTGCCACAAACAGGGAGCCCAAGCTGGGTGGAGGCACCTGGTAACGTCCATGCTAATAACATGAGCACAGGGTTATGAAGGCACCGAGTTGGTGTGTGGTTGTTGGGGGCGATGTCAGAGAAGGCTTCCTGGAGGAGGTGCTGGGAAGTCCTGGTTTTCTGATCCCCAGGGCAGGGCTGAAGTACGGCTGAACAACTGGGCTCCCCAGGCCAGGCCCTTCCCTCCCACCCCATCCCTGGGCTCTCGCAGCCCTGACCCTCCCAGGAGCACAGTTCTGCCCTCCCCTGGTTACCATCCTCCGTCTCAGAGACATAAGGAACAGGACGAGGCAGCACAGTGAACACCGATTCCTCATCACAGCCCTCGACTTCTCACCCTGCCGTCCTTCATTCTCACCCCCACCCTGCCCCATGCTCTCTCTACCCCAGCCACGCCAGCCTTCCAGCTGTTCTTCAAACTCATCGACTTTGTTCTGGCCTCAGGATGCGCTGTTCCAACCATTCGAAATGCCTTTTTTCCAAGAGAGCCATGGACTAGACCAGTAAGGCCTTAAATGATGGAGAAAGACAGCCTGGGTTTGATGCTAGCTTTGCCACTTAGCAGCTGGTGACCTTGGACATCATCTGCACGATGGGCACGCTGACCCTCATGGCCTTGTGCCGCCTGAGAAGTTAACATCTGCAGAGCAGGGCCTGGCCAGTCACGGTCAGCTTCTGTAGCCATGATCACCTCAGCGCCATGTGGCTGGCCCCCTCTCCCTCCTTCAGGTCTCTGCCCCAATGTGTCCTTCTCCCTGGTCCCCCCGCCTGACCACCCCCACCTCAACTCCCACACCCATGGCCTGACCCACGTCCCTTCCTCTCAAGGCCATCCCAGCCCGGCCTGGTCTGGCAGGCTGATGTCCACCACCCCCAGCATACCGCCCGGGAGGACAGGGCAGTTAGCTGCAGTCCTGCTATGTCTCCAGGCTGGGTGCACAGTAAGTGCTCAGCATGTGTCTGGGGATGGAGGAGAAACGGATGCACTTGGACACAAATGAATGGCAAACACACGACCCGCAGTCCTCACCTAGTCTCCGGAGCCATCCCTGGCTGGGATCCGGAGTTCACCAGCCCACAACACAGTGGCATCCACAACTCAAAGGGGACTAGGGCGCTGTGAACACCTGGCTGGCAGGAAATGCCTCTCATGGGGGCCGACTGGAGGTGGGAGGACCCTGGTCAGCCCCCAGGGCTGGGCACACTCACAGCTGTTTGTCCACGTGCCTGACCATTCCCACTCCCCTACTGCCCAGTCATGTACACATGGCCTCCCAGGAAACTGCAAAAAATGAGTTAATATAACATTATGGCTGAGAATTTAAATACACAGGAGTCAGGCAACGCAGACTTACAGTTCCCCAAGCAACTGTAAAAACCACACAAGCAATTCAGGAGCGAGGGCTGGGAATGGATTTAAGGCCTTCTCGTTCGGAGGGAGACCCAGGGGCTGCTGTGCCCTGGCGGTCGGTGATGGACAAAGGCTTCAGGCAGATGGGCTTTCAGGGCACAAGGGAGCATCTGGCACCAGGGACGTGCAACTGAGGCCACATGGCTCACTGGGCATGGCCCCTTGGGAGACACGAGGGAGGCCCTACTGTGAGGTGGGTCCCCAGCTTTCCCCGCTCTGGCCACACCCTCAACCCCCAGCCCGGCTCCTACGGCCAGCACACTCCCATGCCTCCTGTCCTCTCCTCAGCAGAGCAGACTCCTGTCTATAATTATGGATTCAAGAAGACGGACTCCTGCTGGGTTTATGTTCCAACCCCCCCGTGACCCTGGGCAAGCTGCTGGCTCACTCTGTGCCTGTTTCCTCGTGTAAATGGGGGTCACTAACACCTGTCCCACAGGACTGGGACACTTGGATGAATTCATACATGTAAAGCATTTAGAACAATGTCCAGCCCCTGGCAAGCGCTCGATAAACACGAGCAACTATTATCATTATCGTTATTGTTTTCCTTTCTAATTCAAAAAGAATGTGAGGAAGCATGGTGGCATTTAAGTGGGGGAAGTGGAGTAAAGAAGCAGTCATTCATTTATTCCTTCATTCACTTAGTAGACTTATTGAGGGCTTCCTGTGTGTCTGGGCCCTGAGGGGCAGCTGGGGACACTCAGAGGATAGACAAGACGACCTGAGTCCCAGCACACGACATGGGGTCCTTTTAGAAGCTAGCTGCCAATCTGGCTCGAGGCGTCTCGGCAGCCGTCACACACAGAGGGGTGGCTAAACATCGTCAGAGCGACAACAAGCCCTTCTCTTGATCATGACATCACATGTCAGCAGGGAGGGTCCAGGGAGGATGCAGGAAGGGACTTCTGTGGAAGAGGCAGGGACTGAAATGGGCCAGCACCTGGGGCGAGGTAAGGACAGACGTTCATTCCTTCATCGAGGCAGCATTTGTTCGTCACAGAGTACATGGCCAGCAGGAAAGTTCCCAACACGTTAGTGTTGAGTGACTAAGTGGCTGAGTGAGTGAACGAGCAAGTGGGTGAGCAAACGAGCGGCCGGGGGGATGAAGGAAGATGGGCTGAGTCCGGGCTGGGATCGCTTGCCCGGCTCCGCTTTCTTTGGCCTCTAGTTCAGAGGCTACAGCTCCCACAAACAGTCCATGCAAGGACGTCTGAGCCCCAGGACCCATGTCTGGGAGCCCCACAGAAAGGCTGGGGTGACAGAGAAAAGGATGGGGCCAGCACAAGGCGGGCCATGCAGATAAGAGCAGCTGGGTAAGGAGGATGCTGGAGCCAGGAGAGGCCACCCCGCTCAAGCTACGGGCATCACCGGGAGGAGCAGCGCACGCTCAGCTGAGCGGACAGAATGACAATGAGAGAGGTAGGAGTATTATTCTTCTCGGTCTTTCAGGGGTGACCTCTCTGAGGAGGTGACAGCTGAATGCAGCCATGTACGGCTCTGGGGTGACAGCACTCCAGGCAGGGGATCTTGCAAGTGCAAAGGCTCAGAGGCAGGAACGAGCCTGACATGACAGAGGAACAGCAGAGGCAGGCGAGGTGAGCACCAGCGACCAGGTCTCCCGACTCCAGCTAAGCGGCAGAGCACGGCCACGCGTCTTCGCTGAGGCAGAAGCAGGAGGCGCCGAGAACCAGCGGGCACCGCGGTTCAGAGCACAGACCCCCAAAACAGGGGCCTGCGTTTGAATCCAGCTGAGCCTGTTTCCTCATCTGTAAAATGGGGGTGGCAGCTGCACCCACTTGAGGAGGCTGTTGACAGCCTTAAGCGATCAACGTGTACACCCCAGCAGGCAACACAGGAGCTGCTGTCATTACTGTTGTTGTTATTATGGGAAGGGACAGGGACCAAGGGAAACGAGGATGTGGGGGGAGGAGGGGCAAATTAGTCAGCAATGGTAATAATTAATTTCACTAGGCCTGATAAAGCGTTGGGAGAAATGGAAACTGGGAGACAAACAAACAGAGGTGGTATCAGAAAACACTCTACAATTTGAGATATAACCTCCACCATTTGCTCTGAATCGTATGGTTCGCTCATGTCCTTTTGCAGCCACTGTCTCATGTGATCTCCTGGCCACCTGGAGGACATCACTACCCCACTTACAGGTGAGGATACCAAGGGCTAGAGAGGCAGAATGGCTGGCTCAAGGT
The DNA here is from genome assembly GCA_028627145.1 of Eidolon dupreanum. NCBI lineage: Eukaryota > Metazoa > Chordata > Mammalia > Chiroptera > Pteropodidae > Eidolon > Eidolon dupreanum. The sequence continues at coordinate 2,588,284 of CM053503.1, read as the reverse complement.
CACCAGCACATCCGTGGACCAGGGGGTACCAGAAGAATCCCAGGCTTGGACGCCGAACGCAGGACTCGGCCAGCCACAAGCCAGTACTGGATTCTCTCCCCGTCCCTGGCCTGGCACCTCTTTGTTCCAAGCTCTGCACAGGACTGGGGCTTGGGAGGGAGGGAGGGAGGATGGATAAATGAACCAATGAACGAATGAATGAACCAATGACAAGCAAACGCGCGTCATATCTCACACTGGCAGCCCCAGTGTCAGGCACTTCTCCCAGCTTTCAGGCCTCTCAGGTGGCCCTCCTCCTGACCAGACCCTTGCTTCCCTTGGCCCCCTCTCTTCGCTGAGCACACTGACACTCAATGGAGTCACTGAAAGATGCTGGGGACAACAGCCATCTCTGGGCTCCCCTAGCTGTTCCAGGGAAAGGACCAGGCAAGGAGATGTGTCCCCCACCCCCGGAAGCCTAGGAGAGCAGCAGCCACTCCTGGGTTCGCTTGGGGAGGCAAAACCTCCAGGAAGTGTCCCCAAGGTGTCCCCTCTGCCTGCTGGCCCCTGGTCAGCCTCCTCCCTCTCACCTCACCCGGCAGGGCCCCCGAGGCCAGGCCCACCTGACTATTCCGACAACACCACTGCCTTCCACACAGCAAACCCTGATTTCCTCCCTGTGGGCATCACCCAGAGGCAGGGGCTGGCACCAGCCCAAACCACATGCTCAGCAGTAGTCACACTGGGCATGGGCTGAAGATGTAATTCAATCCTGCCGGTGTCTGTGTAGCTCCACGGGCCTGGGCATCGAGCCAGGTGCCTCATGTGGGCAGGACACTAAGGAGGGGTCACAGCCTGGCCCTCAAGGAGCTCACAGTCCAGACCGGCGTCAAAGCCAGGCACAGGTGACTCCAACGAGGGCCTGTACCTGACAACAGAGGACGGAGACTGCTCACATGCCAGGCTGGGAGAAGCTGGGGTGAAGCCCAGATGGCCTTGAAGAGACAAAGAAGATGGTCCTGCTGGGAAATGGAGGCCATGGGGTGCAGGGTGCCACATTCAGAGCCCCAATTCTGCCACCCACTTGTTGTGAGGCCCGTGTACCTCTGTGAGCCTCAGTTTCTCAGGCTGAAAGTAGCCCTACCTCGTGGGATGACTGGCGGTTCAGAGGCAGGAGAGGGCCAGGGCCTGCTGTTGCTGCCATCCTTGAGATTAAGCCACTTGGTACCCGACTGTTGATGCCACAGAATGCCTGTCATGGTGCAGCACCCAGACTCCTGTCAGGGCTGAGGCATGGGTTTCCCAGGCTGCTGGGGGTGCACAGCTGTGTCTCTCGGGGGAAGGGAGCCCCCTCCCTGAAGCATACCCCCTCCCCGGGGACAGCTGCACTGACAATCCGTCAACACAGGGTATGATGGCCTCCATCTGGAACAGTTCTGCAAGACCACCCCAGCTCCAGAGCACCCAATAAACCTCCCACACAGACACCCTGGAGTCTGTTTCTAGTGAAGCCAACTTGTGACAAGGCCCCTCCATCCTTGGCTGGGGCCCACAGCCGTACAGTAATTTCCCAGCAGACAGGAAATGCGCACCAGGGCCACAGGTTAACCTGCAGCCCTACCTTGGACAGACTTGCCATGCACATCAAACACGCTGCTCTGAGTCGGGGCAAGGACCGGGGGACATCACCGAGCACACCCAGCCCGGCCAGTGAAGGAGCTGCGTGCACTCAGAGCTTTATGGAGCTGGGCAGCGTCCCCTGCTGGGCTGCCCCAGGCCAGCACCTCACCCCTCTGGCCTGTTTCCTAATCTGTAAAACCATAGCTATGGTCTGGACGGAGCTTTTCAGTCGGCGACGAGCGTCCACATTCACTGTCTAGGAGGGAAAGGC
>CM053503.1:2536314-2575829 GCA_028627145.1 Eidolon dupreanum | reverse complement strand
TCGCCAGTGGTCTTGACAGAAGACCCGCCCGCAGCTCGCCCCAGTCCTCACCAGGCTCACCTGCCCGGCCCACGAGGCTGGCTGTGTTCTGCAAGGGCCCTTCATACCCCAGTGCCTTTGCAGGTCCCTCTCTGTGGGATGCCCAGCCCACCCCTTTTAAGGCCCCTCTTCTGGGAAGCCTCCTGACACTGTACCCCCACCCCCGTGGTGGCCTGCTTCCACCACGGGCTCTGCCTTGTTCCTGGCTGGCTGGCACTGCGGCCTCTGCGGCTGCTGCTCTCTGGCTGGATTTTCTCTCCCATCCTGGCTCTGGGCCTGGCCCACAGTAGGCGCTCAGTAAGTGTTGGCTGAGGGGCAACCAAAGAAGAGCAGCCGGATCAGGATTCCACGAGGTGGCCTGGGCCATGGCGGGCACAGGGTACCAGTCCCTGCAGCTGATGTTCATTTTAAAAGCCCCAAATGTTCATTCAGGGCGGCTCTTGCCAACCAAGGAAGCTAATGATTTCCACGCTTCATTTTTCTCCACCTTAATCCCATTGCCAAGGCTTCGGGGCCTCTGCTGCTGCTGCTGCCCTCAGACGGGCATCAGATCCCTTCCAGAAGGTGCAGTCCATCTGGGGAGTGTCCAGGACGCTCAGGGAGGGCTCGACTGTGCCTCCCTGGCACCTGTGAGGTCACAGCAGACCTCAGGACCACAGGGTCTGAGGCCAGCAGCTGGCCAGTGCTCTTGGGAGATAGAGTAGCTCAGAGAGCCCTCCTGGGTCGACACAGCTGTGATGGCTCCCCTGGGCAGGTATCTCAGCACCCCTTTATCTGAATGCCTCCTGAGCAGAGGACAAGAGATGTCAGGCACGAGCCACACCTTTCCACCACCAGATACACCACAGGCTGCTCTAATAACCTGTGTCACAAACCTAGCCAGATACCACGACCCCATTTTATAGAGAAGAAACAAGTTCAGAGAGGGTGACCTTGCCAAGGTCACAGGCTGGTAGGGCAATAAATGAGGAGCCTGCATGGCCCTCCAGAGTGCCCCTGCCCAGAAAGAAGTGACACTCACCTCAGGGTTGGATCCAGAGTTAAGTCCAGGAGTTGGGACCAGTTTAATGGAGAAGATGCAGGCACTTGGATCCCAGTGCTGGTTCCAGCAGGCCTCCCACAGCTTTGCACACCTGGGCAAATGTCCAGGACCCTGTCCCCACCTCCTCAACTACCCCTTGGCCGCAGTGGCTGGAACAGGAGCCCTCTCAACGAAGGGGCCAGGAAGCAGGCCTAGCTCAGCAGCCGGCAACCATGCACAAATCACAAAACACCCAGGTGGACTTCAGTGTGCCCACCTGCAGTATGGGGGAACAACCCAGCCTTTATGGGCTTTGGGGGGCACAAACAAGACAGTAGACGAAGAGGACACAAGGAGACAGGAGAGCCAGGAGGTTAAGTGCTTGAGTTCTGGGGTGAGCTAGCCTGAGTGCAAATCCTGACTTCCTAACCTCCTAGCTGCAACTCACCTCTTCGGGGCCTCAGTTGCCTTCTCTATAAAAAGCGTAGGAGCAGATCACAAGAAAACCAACTGACTTGAGAGTGTAATGAGGCTGATGTGGGATGAGGCATGTGGAACCATGCAGCGCAGCCTGGCAATCATAAAGTTCAAGGCTTGTGACCTTGACAAGGGAAACGGAAGGGAACGATGAAACGTGTGGGCCCTGGGTTCACATCCAATTGTGTGGCCACAACTTTGCGGGGCCTCAGTTTCCTCTCTATAAAATGGGGACATTAATGACAGTTCCCATATCATCTGTGCTGGGGATTAAATTAAATAACTCAGGTCCGGTGTGTAGAACGGCATCTGGCACCAGTAACATTCAAACAGCACTAGCTTGCTTCCCATTATTCTCAAGATTGACAAACCGGTCCCAAGCTGAGGGACCCGAGGCAGCCTTGACCACAGGCCCTGCAGCTGCCTAGCCAACAAGCCTTAGCGGCAGTGATGGACACATGAGGGAACCAGTTGGGCCCTCAGGGTCCAGGATTGTCCTGGAGGCCAGAGAAGGGCCCACCTGGAGAGAGGGTGAAGGTACCTTAGAGAGGCCTTTCCTGACCCCCTAGCTTTAGTATTTCCCAGTTGTCCCATTTTACTATCTCTGTAGTAAGGATCAATATTTAAAATTGTCTTTATTCACCTGTAGGTTGTGTTCACGCTCCCTCCACATAAGCTCTGGAAGGTTGGGGATTTTTCTGTCTATCTTGACCCTTGCTACACCCCCAGCATCTAGAGCAGTGCCAAGCACATAGTAGGTGCTCAATAAACATTTCCCACTGAAAAAAATTCTCAGATGGTAGCGATTAGCTAGAAGGGTGGAAGGCAGAGCCCCCTGCCTGTAGGCAGCTCCCCTTCCCAGAAGACAGCCCAGTCCAGTAGCTGTCCCGTGGTTATTCTGGTGTCCCCACAGCAGGGTCGGGAGGCTGGCGTCTTACCTGTTCTGCAGCCAGGAAACATCACTGTCGCTGCAGTACAACTGGGCCTCTTGGGCGAGGGAGGAACCCGGGCAATTTTCTGGCTCACAGCTTCTTCCAGCGCTGCCTGGTGACACAGATGGGTCTGCAGCCCCAGGAAGGCCCCATTCCAGCAGATGCAGCCTGGGACCCCACCCTACAGCCCGGCAGGGCTTCTCCACCCCTGGGACTGGAGGGGCTTCCTGAATGAGCCCCAGGATGTCATCCCCAGCCACAGTCCCTCACGTGTGCATGGCACTCCCCCGTTACAGTTTACAAAGTGCGTTCACAGACATTATCACATCGCTCCTAAACGCCCCCTAAAAACCACAATAAATCTCTTGCTCTGGCTCCGGAGCCCACCGGCTGCTCGCTTCCTAATCAGTGAGCAGAGGGCCTCAGGGCTCAGAGCCTGCCAAACCTCGCCAGCAGGGGCAGAGGGGGGTCCACGTGGGCGGGTGGCAGGTGGCGGGTGGCAGGCCCAGCTGGGGCATTGCGGATTGAGGAGCAAGCCCTGAGGCCCAATCCTGCAAAGGAGAAAAATGCTGTCTGGGCCTTGACATCTCCTGGGAGAGCATCACTGGTGGGGCTGGAGGGGCGGGGTCAGAAGCAGACCCCAAGCAGCCCGGCAAAGCTTAGGGAGGGGACCAGAGGGTTTCTTTGCACGTAAGAGCACTATGAAGGAGGTGGGCTCAGGGCTAGGTACATGGGTCCCAGGGACTGTCAGCCCCAGCTGGCTTCCCACCTGCTGCTCTCCACCCCACAGATCACAGCCCTCGGCCAGCTCCCCGATGTGCCAGGCCTGTGTGCGTGCCATCCTCTGCATGAATGCCTTTACTGTCTTTTTGAAATCCTAATCCTCCTTGAAGGGCCTTTCAGAACTTCCCCACCTATAGGTCCCTCCCCAGCTCCAGAAGCTGCACCTCAGGGTCTGCAGCTTGCTTGGGCCCCTCTCTCTGAATTGTCAGGCCCTTGTCCTTCTTTGTACCTGAACTGCCAAGGACAGCTGCTTTGCAGTGGCCCAGACTGCCTCCCTGCTTCCCCTGCACAGAATCACAAGTAATGGCATGATACTGGGGACCACTGGCAGGGCAAACACCCCAGCTCAGATGGTTATAAGGGAGGTGAAACCCCATGTGACAGGCCCGGAAAGCACTGCTCTTATGTTTTCAGCCCAGAGCCCAGCCCCAAATGTCTGAGCCAAATCAGCCAGCAGCCGTGGTTGGGTTTTGTTTTTTTTTTATACTATTTCCCTTGATTCTCCAAGTTATAGGATCTCAACTTACAAGCTGTGGAAAGTTCAGGAAAGTTTAAATAAGCAGGGCAAGGGAGGGCCTGGCCCGAGGGGGCTGCGGCTGCCCTGGCAGGCGGCCCTCCCACAGCACAGGCCCGGGTCTCCCCGCCGCTGCCTGCTCGTCAGGCATCTGGGTCCGCCTGGGCCTCAACCCCTGGGCCCAGGCGGAGGCGGCTGATCTGTCGCAGGCATGGCTGTGGCAGTGTCACGGCAAGCTTGGAACAGGTGGCGGCTCCTTTGTGGTCACCCCTGAAAGGATCGGCATTTTCTCTTTTCCTTGATATGGAAACCAGCTGCTGGGCCTGGGCCCGGGTGGGTGGGGCACCACAGTCCTTGTGAAGTGTTCACCATGTGGCGTCTGAAGTGAGTCAAGGCAGCAGACTCTAGGGAGCTGGAGGTGAAAGGACTCATGGGGTAGATGTCCACCCTCCCAGGGGACACTAGAATCCCCTCCGCGAGACCTCAGAGACAGATCTCAGGACTAGGAGTAAGAGCTCAAGGAAGCCCCGGTGCTTGGCTCCTTGGCTGGCATTCCAGCCCCCTTCCTCTGACGTGGGACTCGTATCCAGAAGTATGAAGCACTCTAACAAATCAACCGTAAAAAGACAAATAACCCAATTTAAAAACAGGTAGGGAATATAAACAGACATTTCTCCAAGGAAGATATACAAATGGCCAAAAAGCACATCAAAACATGTCCAGCATCATGAGTCATTAGTCAGACTCACAACGAGGTACCACTTCTCTCCTGCTGCGATGGCTATCATCATCAAAAGACAGGCAATAACAAGTGTTGGCGAGGATGTGGAGAAGTCGGAACCCTCACGCACTGCTGGGGGAACGGAAATGGGACAGCCATTGTGGAAAACTATCCTTCAAAAGGTTAAACAAAGAGTTGCTCTATAACCCAGCAACGCCACCTCTAGTATCTATCTACACAGGAGAAACGCAAACGCATGTCCATGCAACAACCCACACAGAATGTTTACAGCAGCATTGTTTGCAACAGCCCCGAAGTGGGAACAATCCAAATGCTCTCCCAGTGGACGGATAAACAAAATGTGGACACGTGGTCTGTACATACGATGGAATATTATTTGGCCATAAAAAGAAATGAAGTTCTGATGAGTGCTACAACATGAACGAATCTAAAAAAAAAAAAAAAAGCCAGATGCAAAAGGTCACATATTGTTTGATTCCATTTATATGAAATGTCCAAAACTTGCAAATCCATAGAGAAAGAAAGTAGATTGGTGGTTACCAAGAGCTGGGAGGAGGAGTAAATGGAGAGTGACTACTAATGGGTAGTTTCTTTGGGGGATGATAAAAATGTTCTGGAATTATATAGTGATGATGGCTGCACAACTCTATAAATATTCTAAAAACCAATGAATTGTATACTTTAAAAAAGTGAATTTTATGTATGTGAGTCATATCTCAATAAAGCTATTTTTTAAAAAACGATAGGGTCCCCACATCTCAGTCTACCCCACAAGCCCCCAGGAGCTGGCCCTGCCACATGCCCAGGCTTAGGCCCTGCCCCTCCCAAGGCACTATCTTGGGACAATGGTGGAGTACCGGGTAGCAGATGCCCCGATATGGGCACAGGACCTTGCTTCTTCCAGTGGGTCCAGCTCACGCCTGCTTCAGGCCTTTCACTCCAGCGACTGTCTCTTCCTGAAACACTGTTTCCCCACTTCCTGCTCATTCACTGGATCTCAGCTCAGATATCTGGTCCTCAGAGAGGACTCACCTGATTCCAGACCCCGTGACTGATTCTTTTTCCTTTCACACAATCCCCGACCTCCAATGCAAGCATGGTGCCAGCATGGAGTAGGTGCACAGTAAACCTTAGCCGCATGAGTGAAACCAGAACAAGAAGCTCAGTCTGAGGTTAGGTGTTGGCAGGGGTGGGGCTGCAGAGGGGGTGAGCAGGTTGAACAGAGCCGTGCCTGGTGGGGTTTCCTCAGGGCGGGGGGACACTGTGAAGATGAGGACGGTGGCATGCCAGACTCGGGTTCTGGAGGGATCCCTTTGACTTTTCCACAGTGGATGGACCAGCAGTACAGGGCTGGAGACATGAGGCCAGGAGCAGGCCATGGCCTTAGTCCAGGCCTGGAGGGGCAGGGCCCAGCCTGGGACGGAGGCCGCTCAGGTGCAGAGGAGGGACACGCTGGAGGGTACTGGGGACCCAAAATCAAAGTAACCTGGAGACAGCATCAGTGGAGAAGAGGGGGAATCCAGGACGGTGCCAGGTTCCCAGGTGGGAATGGGGACATTTCCGAGGTGGGGAGCATGGCAGGTGGAGCACATCTGGTGTGAGGTTATCTGAGGTGGCTGACGGTGGGACCCAAGAAGGCAGTGCCACCCCCGTTTAGCAGATCCATCCAGTCACTCCTGTGATGCCTCCCACATCCACCCTCCCCGCCTCCCCATTTTTCTGGATCGGGTCCCAGCACCCCCCCACCGACTGAGGTTACAGCTTCCGCACTGGTCTCCCCACCCCGAACCACTTGCCTTTTCTCATTTGTCCTTCTTGACGCCACCAGCAACGAATGGGTCATTCCCCAGCTCAGAAACCTTCACCGGCTCCCCACTGCCCTCAGAGCCGGGTGCTGCTCCAGCGGGGCCCACCCAGCTTTGCAGCCTCTCCCCATCCCCCACACACCCATCCTGTTTCACGCACCCTTCCCTACCCTGTGTGCTTTTGGGCAGGCTGTGCTCGCACCCAAATGTCCTTCACCCCTCTGCCAGGGTATAGGGCCACTTCATTGAACCCCTCCCTCCCTGAGCTTCGGCAGCATGGAGCCTTCAACTCTGCCAGGCTTTTCTGGAACCCAAACCAGGAGGCATGGCCTGACCAGTGTTTTTTAGTGATAGTGACTTTACTTTAAATGACTTAGTAACGTTTAACAATCAAATCACATGTGGTCACAAACTTGTCGAGTGACCTTAAATTGGAATAAATTAAGAGTACTCTTTGGTCTCATTCTGCCCAGTGGAGAAGTTGCTTCAGGCCCGGACACAATGGATGTCAAATCCACAAGGGCAGGGACCTGTCTGTCGAGTTCATGATGCAGCCAGCCTCCGTGCTAGGACAGTGCCCAGATAGTTGGGGTGCTCAAGCAAGCTGGAAGGATGGTGATGGACAGGAAGGGAAGGATGGGGGAGAGCGGGTAGATGTGTAGGTGAATGAATCGGTAGGAGGATGAAAGGGGAGGGTTCATATTCGGCCATGGACCATTTTAAGCCCAGCTGCCACTCCAGAGCACAGAGAAGATGACCCTTCTTGGGGCTGGGCTGGGGTCCATGTAGCCCCCATGGATGCAGAAATAACTACCTCTGTAATCCACCAGGCCTCATCCCAGCCCGCTCTCAGATCTCCAGCCTCCCCGAGGGCCTCCTCTGAGCCTGTAGGCCAGCAAATGGACCAGAACTCTCTGGAGCCATCCTCGACACCTCCTCTCCCTCTCTCTCACTCCCTCTCCTTGTCTCTCTCTCTCTCTCTCTCTCTCTCTCTCTCACATGCACGCGTGCACACACACACAATCCATCAGCAAATCCTGTTAGATTATTTTCAACAGCCTCCTATCTGTCTCCCTGGTGCCGCCCTTGCCCCTCCCCCAGTCTATTCTCAACTCAGCATCCAGAGGGATCCTTTTAAATGGTGAGTCCAGGAGGCCTCACCATCTGGCCCCCATTTCCTCTCTGAGCTCATCTGCTACAGCCACCCCCTCCCTCACTCCCCTCCAGCCACACCGGCCTCCTCCGCCCCCTCGCTATTCCTCCACCATGCCAGGCACGCTCCTGGCTCCAGGCCCCAGGCCCTTGCCCTGACTGTTCCCTCTGGCTAGAATGCTCTGCCCCCAGAGAACCATGTGACCCACCTCCTCACCTCCTTGCAGTCTTTACTCAAAGCTCACTTTCTCAATTAGACCTTTCTTGGACACATTATTATTATTATTATTATTATTATTATTATTATTTTTAATCCATCCCTTATTTCCTTTCCCTGTTTTATTTTTCTTTTTAACACTTATCACTCTGAACAATAATATGTTTTACTTTCTTATGATTTTTTTTTGTCCGTGCTCCACCATTAGAATGTGATCTCCATGAAGGCAGGGGTCTTGTCCACTGCTGTGTTCCCAGCATTGAGCACAGGGTCTGCAGGTCTCAATGGGGTGCTCGATAAACGTGTGCACAATGAATGAATGAATGAATGAACGAACGAACGAACGAATGGCCCTTCCAGGATCTAGGTGTACCCCTCCTGGGCTAGCCTGCCCTAGGCTTAATGTCCACACAGGTCCTCCCTGCCCCATCACTGTCTTTATCTCTTGGCCACTGGCTCCTTAGCCTGCCGCAGGCCACTTCAAAAAGTCCCAAAGCCCCTTGGGGATTGCCACCCCCTAGACTCGGGCTGCCCACACTCTCTCAGAGGCTGCTGGGATGGGCACAGCCATGATGGCTCCAAGTTGAGTTCAAGGAAAGACAACCAGGGCTGGTTCAGAACCATTTACACAGCACCTTCCCCAGCGGGCCCAGGTGGACCTCAGCAGCCAGGACTCCGCTGAACAGCACCACCAGCCACCATTGGACACTCTCCTGCTCTTCCCCGCCACTAATCCTCCGTCCACATTCACTTTCTTACTCAAAGCCTCAAATCCAGCCTGGCCGGGCAGACAGAGCTGTAGGTTGTAGGGTCGTTGAACAAATGAGGACACTGGAACTCAGAGAGGGCATGTGAGCTGCCCAAGACCCCCAGCAAGGTCCCAGGCTTCCCTGGTGCTGGGCCCAATGAGACGGGATGGAGTGTGCTGGCTCCTCCCTTGCCACCCCCACTCCACTGGGGACACTGAGGCAAGGATGGGGTGTCTCCAAGCCCCATCTGACTCCGGGAATGACAAGTCGATGTGAGCTCCAATGCTAACTGCTGGAGGACTGAGGCCAACAAATCCATGAGCAATGACAGCTCGACCCACAGCATTTCACGGGGACTTCACGCAGTTTTCAGTTACAGAGATGTGGCTCTGGAGACCTCGGTGAACTTGTTGGCGGTGGAGGTCACGTGCATGTGTGTGCATGCATGTGCACTCATGTGTGTGTGTGTGCATGTGTGTATTACAGGACACAGATCACTGTGGGCTCACAAGTCCATGTCCTCTCACGTCAGTGACATCAAAAGGTGGCCTGGAGATGGGGATGGGGAGAGGTACTGAGGAGAGAGAGAAGGGGGTGTCTGCACCATTCAGCCAAGGGCGTAATAGGAAAGAGTCTTGACCAACACGCAGCACAGCAGAGTCAGCCAGAGCCAAGTACAAAAGCCGGCCCAGCTGCTCATTCACCAGATTTCAGGCCAGTGACCTAGTTTATCTAAGCTTTGATTATATTATCTGTCAAATGGGTTTAATAATTTTCCACGTCGAAGGGCAGTCAAGTTTAAACAAGATGGTGCAGGCATTCAATGCATGGTAACTATTTAGGTTACCGGTAGTTTTATTAGAGCTCACATTTGCACAGGAAAAGGGGCTGCCCATTTATTCCAGAGGTGATTACTGAGCCTCATTCCTGCTTTGCCATGAACGGAGCACTGGATACAAGGACTTTCCCTCAGGGGATTCACAAATAATAATAACGATGTGCGTGAATGCGTGTGTCCCAGCTGGCTGACTTTCAGAGGCAGTATGGTTTGCTGCTTTATATGCACAATCTCATTCAATCCCCTAGAGAACCCTGTGAGTTGGGGGCTGCTACTGTCATCTCATAGATGAAAAAAACAGAGAAGTGAAGTAACTTGTCCATAGTCATCCAGCAGGAGAGGAACAGAGCCAGTATTTGAATCGAGAATCTTACCACCGGACAAGACAGAAACCTGGACAACCTGAGTCATTGCACAAATCAAGGCAGTACTTGGGGCTGTGGGAACACTGGGGAAGGAGGGTTTTTGAGAGGGATGGCTCAGGAAGGGACTGAAAACAAACACCAACAAGCAGGGACTTAAAGGCATGAAGGCTTGGGCAGGAGGAAAAGAGGAAGGCCAGATCAGGCAAGGAAGGCAGCCCGGGCAAAGGCCCAGAGTGGGGAATGGACAGGCCTCCTCTGCTCTGCTTGGGTCCCGGCTCTGCCCTCCGAGCTGATGCAGCTCTGGAAGGCCCACTCACATCATCTTGCCTTTGCCTACGTTGGTCCCTGTTCGCATGCTGTTCCCTTATTCTTCTCCCCTTCAGGTTCAGTGGTGTCAGGGCAGGATTTGAAAACAGTCCTGTGGCTTCCCAGCCATGTGCCTTTCCTGTGGCACTGCCCTGCCTTACAGAGAGGATGGGACTTAAGCCCCGAGGGACCCCCAGATGGAGCTGAGTCTGTAGGAAGAGCATGGTGAGGAGGGGGAAGAGAATGTGCAAAGACGTGAGGGCGGAGTCAGGATTGTGCTGATCTGCCCTCCTGCACAGCCCAGAGACCCCCATCACACTCCAGGACATCCAAGCCAGAGCCTTCAACCGCCCGGCGCAGGGGCTGGCCGCACACAGGCGGAGAATGCTCATGCCCCGGGAGGGAGCTCTGGCTCTGACGTTGCTCGGCCAGGTTGCTGCTTCTTCCCAGTCTTGGCTTTCTCTCCTAGATATGAGATTGCAGGCCTCACTTTAAGAATTATTTGAGCGAAGGTAAGGAAAGTCCCTTACAGAGTCGGTGCTCAACAAATACTAATTGCCTGGAGCACCATGACAGAGCCTATCGGGTCCTGGCATTGAGCCATTTCCTAGCTGGCTAGCCGGGAAGCTCTGGGAGGCAGGGAGACTCAGGGTTTAGCCTGGGTGGGGCTGCGATTAGAGCTGTGAGGTTATCTATCACAAAGACAAAAAGTGAGCCCTGCCTCCTGAAGGCCAGTGTCAGAGGTGGCAAGAGGCCCACCTCTACCCTCGAAACCATGCTTTCCAAAATGTCATTGTGGGAACTCCTAGTTATGGGGCTGGGCCCAGCCGACAGACGAGACCAGGAGGCAGATGTCTAGAGCCAGCCCACAGCAGGCCTGGACCCCCAGGTCCTCAGACAGGAAGGCAGCAGGGGTCTGTGGGGTTACTCCGCAGGGCAGGGCAGTTGGAGGTGGCCCTTTCTCACTTTGTTCTCAGAGCCTGGCCATTATAGGGAAAGTTTGGGGGCCCCAGGAAGGAACAGTGGCACTTATTAGGCACCTGTGGGTCAGAAAATCGTTGGGTGCTTTGCAGCATTCCTTGATTCCTATTGCCTCTGACAGCTATGTATTAATACTGCTGTTTCTCAGATAAGGAAACCAACGCTTGGATAAATAAAAGACACTTGGACTGCTCAGTCCAACAGCCTCGCCGACCTTGCTCTCCCCTCCCCACGTGCAGAGGTTGTTGAAATCCTAGAGATGGCAGGGAGCTCACTCCTGCAAAGACTCTATGTGGGACAATCTGAAAGGAAGTTCTTCTCAGTGTGGGCTGAAACCGGCCCACCTTAGGCCGAGCACCGCCTGGAGCCAGGCCCTCTGCCCTCATAGCGGGTCTCAGAGAGTGAACACAGCAGGATGGCCCACTCACCCAGCAGGCCTCCCATGGGGAACTGCTCCCCTCTGAGCTCAGTTTCCTGAGCTGTAAAATAGGGATAACGACAACCCCTGTGTGAGGGGTGGTTGTGAGGCCTTAGGGAGTCGATAACCCTGGTACATTCCAGGAACATCCAGAGTCTTCAGAAAAGCTTCAGCCAACAAAAGAGGCTCAGAGAACTTTCCAGAAGCCTGACTCAACTTCCCAAAGAAGGAAATGGCCTTGACCAGAGCAGCCCCATGGTGGGGGCTGGGACTCAATCTCAGAGCCTGTCACAAGCGGGCTTTCACTCGTGTGACGCTGGCTCCCCCAGAACTGGCACCAGCTCACTCAGCCCACCTAAGGGACGTGGCAAAGGGAGTGTGGCCAGGCAGGTCTGGGTTGAAACCCTTCATCTGCCATTTACCAGCTCTGTGCTAGGGAAGCTGCTGGTCGCCTCTCTTCTCTGAGTCCTGGCTTCTCTGGCTTCAAGGAGGGACCTGTTTGCAGGACTGTGAGGCTCAGCAGAGTATGAGGCCAAATTTTGGTGACTCCTCAGGTGCAGAGCCGGGCATGCTCCAGGCCTGGCCCCCATTGGGGACAGCCAGGTTACCCCCCATCATTGTCTTGCTTGCTGGGGGAAGGACTGGAGAAATGCAACTTGGGAGAAGGGCCCCATGCCTTTGCATATTCTGTCCCCACTGCTGACCATGCTCTTCCCGGCACACTTCTCTCTACCCTCGGTCCCTTCAGGCTTAAGTCTCACCTGTCTTGTGAGGCAGAACGGCTGCAGGAAAGGCATGTGGTCATGAGTCCACTGATGGGAAACCGAGCCATCGAGAGGGAAAGTGATGCATCCTGGATTATGGGGTTGGAGAGGGAGAGCTGGGATTCCAAGCCAGGCTCTGCTGCTCCTCCTGACACCTCTACAGGCAGCGCTGAAGACCTTCCCCAATTTGTCCCGCTGGCCAAGCTGCCCACGCACATGTGCATCCTACCTTGGGGCCTTTGCCTACACGGTAAAGCTGGCCAGAAAACCTGCCCTTCTCTCCACCCAGGTGGTTCTTGTTGACCTTTAAGGCCTTGCCTACTCTTCCCTGCCCACGGCCCCATCCTCAGCCTCAGAGGCCCACCTGTCCACTCAACGCTGCTCCTGCCCAATTCCTGTTCACCTCTCAGGTCATCACGTGTATGCCCCCTCCCTCAGGAAGTTCCCTCAGACCAGCTGGACCAATTCCTCCTCTGAGTTCATTCCCAGATAGCACCCCATACCATCGCTCAGTGCCTGTCTCCCTCTCCAGACTAGGGCTCTGCGGGTGGAAGAGGGGGGTGTCTTGTCATATATGCCACCTCAGCACCCAGCACAGAACCTGGCACAGACAAGGTGTTTCATATTCGCAGTCCCGGCATGGCAGCATCCATCTATCCTTGCACTCGCCAGGGACTCAGCAGTGAGAAGACAGGCAGAGCTCTAGTGAGAGTTACGTTCTAGTAACAAGTACGTACGTGTGGAAGATCAAGTGGGAATGACTGGTATGAGGAGAAACAGAGCAGGGAATGCGTGACAGGGTGGGGAAAGGATGGGGGAGGGCAGCGAGGGAAAGTGGCTCCAGGCAGGTGACATTTGCTCAGATCTCTGAAGAAAGTAAAAGAAGGGATGTAAATATCAGAGGAAAGAGTACACTGGGGAGAGGAAGAGCAAGTGCAAAGGTCCTGCGGTGGGAACGCACGTGGCATGTTGGAGGAACAGCAAGGAGGTCGATAAGCAAAGTGGAGGATGAAAGCAGCTGAGGTCAGACAGGGAACAAGTGGGTTCCACAGGCAGGACTCTGATCCTGCACGGGCCAGGAGCCGTGGCAGGGTACGGGGAAGAGAGCAGGAGCTAACATATGCTCTAACAGGACTGCTCTGGCTGCTGCATGGAGAATGGATTCCAGGGGCTGAGCGGGAAGCAGGAGACCTGTGAGGAGGCTCGTGCAGGTGGGTAATACAGGTAGTGGCCGTGGATGTGGAGGGAAGGGGTCAAACTGCTGATGTATTTTGAAAGTAGAACCAATAGGATTAACTGATGGATTGAATAAACGAGGGAGTGGTGGGAGAGGGTGGGGGTAGGGCACAGAGATCTCAAGGATGATCCCAGGGTTTTTGGCCTGAGCAACGAAGTGGAAAAGGGGAGATGCCGTTACCTGAGACGGGGAACGTAGTGAGGGTCGGGCAGGTTTGGGGTAAATTTCAGAAGCTCAGTTTGTGGCCTGCTGAGGTGAATCTGCTCACTGGCCATCCAAATAGAGATGTGGCAGAGGCGTCGGCTGGACCAGTTGGAGTCTGGGGAGCAGAAGCCCAGGCTGGGAGTGGGTACCTGCAGAGTAGGGCGCTGTGTCTCGTGCAGACAAGGCCAGCAGACGAGGTCCTCAGTAAAGGCCTGCTGACTTGACCTGCAGGGTCTCGAGAGCAACACAGAAGCAGCTGCGGCCTCGCTCCTGGCAACTAGGACAGGTGGACAAGGGGCCCTGGGGCCAACCACAGAGAGCCACGTCCTGAGAGGGGCAGGTGAGGCGCTGCCAGCTCTCCTCCCACGTGGCGGGAGGGGGTTCTGAGAAGTCCTTCCAGCAGAAGTGTTGTCAGAGTCTTGGCAGACAGAGATGGGGAGGGCACTCTGGGAAGGCAGGTGCTCCGGCTTCAGGGCGAGGTGGGAAGCAGGAGGAGGAAGGCCTAAGAGCGCTGGTGGAGCCGGGTTATGTGGATGGGTCCAGGAGCCAGACCCCTGGCTCCAATCCAGGCTCTAGGATGTTGGGCAATAGACTTAACCCCCGCGGTGTCTGTTTTTGCCTCTAGTAGGAATGATAGCTGTATGCCCTGCACGGGTTGGCGTGAGGATCACATGAGTTAAGCCACATGAGTAACGTGCCCAGAGTACAGTGGGGGCAGGTGCTCAATTATGTGGCCTACCCATTAGTATTTCATACAAAGAAGGCAACGTGCGCCAGTTGCCTAGGAAGACGGACAAACGAGGGCAAGAAGAACAGTGTACAAGGCCCAAGTGTGAGGTGTGCTGCCCAGATGAGGAGAGGGCTTTATTCCCTTTGGGCAACGCGGAGCCATGGAAAGTTCTATGCATAGAGATGAGGGCTATTCCATTCAGTCCTTGGTTATCTTCCACCTGCGCTCAGGGGCACATACCCGCTCCCATCCCAGGATTGACAGTTGTACCGAGCACTCTGCCTACGGGGTTCAGGGCCACTTCTCATCATAATGGGGACCACTCACTATGTCAGCCCTCACAACAGCCCATGTATGAGGTTGGTCCCATTATTATTATGGTTTGACAAATGAGGAAGCCAAGGCGCAGGTCGACATCATCACCAAGATCAATGTCATCACCCAGGTCAGTGTCATCATGCAGATAGTAGCTGGCAGAACTAGGATGCAAATCCAGGAGGTGCACTCAACTACAACATCTATACTGGCCTGTCCTGCTCTAAGACGGACCCTGGAACCCTTGGAGGTGGCTGGGCATCGCGGAGCGTCCAGCACTATCAGTTCTGCCAGCAGGCCCAGCAAGGTCATTGTGCCTGTTTGCAGGGCAGAGACTAAGAGGCGATGTGACTTGCCCAGCGCCCCACAGCTTGTCCACTAGGAGCTGGGACTCCAGTGCAGGTCTATCAGACTCTAAATGTCTGCATCAGGAGCCTGGTGGACATGACACTTGGGACCCTGAGCTCCCTTTAACCTGGGCCTGCATCAGGGGTGAGGTCTCTCAGCCTGGAGCTATTTCTTAGGTCCTCGCACCCCTTTGGGGATGAGGGAAGGCAGTGGATTTCCCCCTTCCTAGAAAGCCCAGGGACTTATGTCATATGCCCTTTTACTGTTTGGTCCCCTCCTGACTTTGTCCTATCGGAGAGGTTTTTTATCCCAAGAACTACCCTGGCCCACCAGTCTGGCCATCCCTCGCCGAGGGGAGACTGAAAAGCAGGCTTAACTGTATCTTCTTAACAGTTTCACAGCCAGAAAAACCAGCAGAGGAAAATACAATGTTTACAGACCAGGTCAGGTCCACCGTCAGTCTATAAAAATGGATTCCTGGAAAAACATAAACCAGCAATTTACACTGTGAATTTTACCGGTCGCAAAAAAAAAAAAAAAAAAAAAAAAAAAAAAAGGTTATCCCATTTGAATAACAAAGTAATGAGGGGAGATAAACCACTCCTTTCTTCATGAATAAGGACCCACAAAAACTCAACAGAAATGGAATGTTCACACAGCTTCAGGTCTGATTTCATTAGCCATTTTCGTTTCATAAAAACCAGCATTTCTATTAAAATAGGGTGATGTCCAAAGGTCTGTTTGCTTTGAAAAACTGTCTTTAACACAGTGTAAGGCTTAAGTTTATTTTTTTGTTTTTATTTTAAACAAAGCTTACATTCTCCTGACTTCAGGCCTATTACTACAGTCGTGGGGAGGGGGTGCTGATTTCAGAATCCATCTGATATGTCGGATTTCTTTGTGGCATCCACTTCATCGCTCAGCAGCCAGCCATGATGTCATAAGCCCATCAGATTTCCGGTAGGGGGGAAACGCTGGGGAATTGGAAAGAATGGATGTTTCTTACCCTGTCAGGAAGGGGGTGGGGAGGGGCTGGGTGTGTTTAGGGGACAGGAGACAGGCTCAATGTTTGTGATATTAAATGTCAGGCAGAAACCTGAAAAATCCAGCCACCCAGATGTTTTCTAAATATCCAGATGTCTGGCACGGAGCAGACCATGCCTCCCAACCCTCCCCCATCGTCCCCCAACCTCCTGCCCCGAGGCGCTTGACATTTGGACTCTGACCTCAGGTCGACAGCCCGTGCTCACTGCCAGGAGCTAGCTGTACATCCTCCAGGCTGCCCACCCTCGGGTCTGGAATTTTTTCTAAATCTTCACACATGGATGACAGGAGTAACTAGGTCCAGATTTTTAAGAGCTGTTGAAGCAGTGATTTGAAAAGTTCAGTCCCTAGAATTAGCCTCCACAGAATACACTATGGAAGCCAAAAAGGAGGAAAAAGAATCCCTCAGCCAACACACACACACAAACATATGTGACTCTTAAGCCATAGGACTTAAAAACTCAAAATAAAACCATCCAGTCTGAGAACCAAGGACTCAACGATGCTGAGAAGTGATGAGCCCTCCCCCAGGAATGCACATCCCCAAATCAGAAAAACACCCAACAGCTTTGTTCTTCCTGACAAAGCCCCTCGCTTCCAAGGAACAGACAGTTGCCAACAAAAGCACACGGTAGAACTAATTTACACTCAGACTCTGGGCGTCAAGGAGTCATAAAGTACAGAAATGGAACCGGCTTTGCCTGGGAAGCTGTCTCCCCACCATTGGCAATGGGGATCCGGGGCCTGGGAGAACCCTGCAAGCCGCAGACTGACCAGAGTCCTGGCTTTTGAGAGGCCTGGCCACATGCCCACTGAGGCCATCTCTGAAGCCTATGACATCACGGCTAATTGTACCTGAAAATGAGCCAAGAACTGCAGGTCCCTAGGGCCCAAACCCTATGACTTCACAGGGAGCCAGGAGGAGAGGCAGCTGGGGAAGGGGACCATCTCCAATTAGAACTGAGTGCTTGGATGACCAGAAAAGGGGTGGCTAAGGGGAGGGTACCTGGCAGAGGGCAGGAGGATATGAGTGGGGGCTCAGGGCTAGAAGTGGGGGACTCTGTGGCCTCATCTCCCAGAACAGCCCCTGTGCTTTTCAGATGCAGAAACTGAGGGTTAGGAGTCACTGCATGGCCTTCCCAAGGTCACCAGGCTAATTAGTGGGACAGCCAATCCTGGGAAACAGAAAATATAGGCTGGCATGGCACAGCTCTTCCCTGAACGTTATCTAATCTAATCCTCACAACACCCTGTGAGGGAAAAATTATCATTAACCTCAGTTTCCAGAGGAGCCAATGGAGGCGCAGAGAGGTTAAGTAATTTGCCCAAGGTCACACAGCTCATCATTAGCAGAACTTGGCCTGAACTTCTAAGTCGTTGACTCCGAATCCAGTGCTCTTTCTGCTGGGTGAGGGGAGGCAGTTAAGGTTGATCTGGGAGCTGTGAATCTGATTTAAATACATATTTTAAAAGCTGGTGATCCCCACAGAGCAGAAGGGAGTAAATCATTGCAAATTAATTTTTTAAAGCAATTCCAGTCAGGAGGGCTGTCTGGCTGGGTGGTGGAGAAGCTGCTTTTATTCTGTCCCTGCCAGAGCCTGCATAAAGCATGTAGATGCTCTCTCTAGCCCTGCATGCATGGAGGCTGCTCAATCCCCTGAAGTGGGGAGGGCGGGGGGGAGGCGCTAAAAGCTTTGCCAGGGATCTCTGAGAGCGTAATCTGCCGTAGGAAAGGTGCCAGGAGCACAGGTCTGACAGAGCCAGGGGAGGGAGAAATTCACTGAGTATGGAAACTACAAAAAATAGAAATTAGAGTCAGCCCCTCTAGGCCTGATTCTTACATTCCAGCCAGGAGTTTAAATGAACTGCAGGTCACCTGGGCAGCTATTTGTGGCCCAGAGGCCTGACTCTAGGTCAGAGAGGCACTGCTCAGGGTCCTGCCTGGTCAGGATGAGGTGAGATGGGGAGTGGAGGCCAGGCAGTTACTGTGTGGCCTTGTACCCTGGCCATCATGGGGAGCCTGCTGGCCACCACCTTCTCCCAGAGTAGCATTTGAAGAGCTGGATCAAAACAATGAGGAGTAGGCTGGTCTGAGCTCAGAGAACAGAACAGGCACCTATCCCCAGGACTCCCCGTCCCCCCAGCCCCGGAAGGTTCACTTCCCTTCCAAGCGGACCAGCCTTGGAACTTCAGCGGGCCATGTGCGCCAGGCCTTCCCTGCTCTCTTCCCCACCAGGCTGGTTTCTTTTACTTTGTTTCTGTGAACAGCAAATGGGGCGTGGAGCCCAGGACTCAGGCCGGTGAAGGGGAAAGAAAGGTTTCTGCCATCTGGATGCCTGACCTCTTAGCAGCTACCTTCTTCCTGGGGAAATGCTACTCATTCTTTATTTACTTTGCCTACAATTGGCCCAGAAGAGATTCAGGTCCTGCTGTCATGGCACTTATAATTTATAATCCAATAATGACATAAAAAATCCAAAAATGTCCATGGAGGGAGTGGTCCCCAGTCTATAAGAGACTGTCATAGAGAAGTGTCAGGTCAGGGAGGTCAGAGAAGGCCTCCCAGGGCCAAAGGATGAGGAGGCATTAATCCCTCTGACTCACTGTCACCTCTGCAGAGAAGCCTTCCCTGATGCCCACCCAAGGTTGATTCCCATTCCCAGACCCCGTTCTCTTCCTGGCTGATTTTGATTGCCTATGTCCCTGCACCGATCTGGAAATCCCATGAGGGCAGAGACTGGGTCTGTCTCATTCACTGCTGAAATACCCGTGCCTGGGACATAGTAGATGTTTGATGACTACTTGTTGATCAAATAAATAAACAACATGTGCAAAGGACCTGTGGTAGAAGGAATCACAGAGACTAGGTAGATGTGAGATTAAGTAAAAATGGGGTAAAAGACACAGAGAGTCTTAGGGGATGAGACTGAGTCAGCCACCCCAAGAACCACCCTGGACATGTAGTTATCTCCTCCAGCCGTGGGGCTCCCTTTGCCTGTGATAAAGACTGGGGTTGGGTGTCTTCCTTCCCCTACACGACGGTGTTATACAGATACCCTGCCCCACTTGATCTGCCCCAGGCACAGTACCCCTAAGGACGAGGTAAGTGGGCAGTAGCATCACCTGGCTAATACTCTCCCTTTTCACCACTGCCTTCCCTCCTCTATTCATTCCCTTGCCTGGCGCTGTGGGGCTGCCTGGAGCTACAAAGAGGCAGTGGGAAGTAGACTCAGGGCTTCCCAACTCAGGGCTTCCCTACGCCGCCCCCTCAGGTCCCACCAGCACCCCGTCCCCCCCCCCCCCACACACACACACTACCGCGTCTGGCACCCTTTCTCCTCACTGAAGCAGAAGTAAAAGGAGAGGAGCTGGGCTCAGGGCTTGGACCAGACCAGGTCTGCGTCCCCTCAGCTGATTACCAGCGTGTGGTGTGTGTCACGACATCACGCTGGCCTCTGTCCCTCAGATTCCTCACAGGTGAGATGGAGATACCGCGCCTCGGCGCGGGCGCAGCGGGTGACTGGTGAACTCGTCTGAAAGGCTCAAAGTAAATCTTTGCATTTCCTCGAGGACTCAGATCTGCAGCAGCTGAGGACCGAGTTTGGGGCTTCACAGCGCCCCACACAGCCCGGCAGCCGGCAGCCCCCCCCCCCGCCCGGGGGAGGCGGCTGAGACACCACGTGCGGGTGCGCGGCGTCCCCGGATGCGCCCAGAGCCTGCTCCCCACCGCCCGCAGCGCGCACTCCAGCAAACTTTCGGCGTCGGCCGCCGCCAGCGCCCACACCTGCTCGCGGGGCCGCGGCGCCGCCACCGCCGGCGCGCGTCCGCACAGCCGCCCTGCCGCGGGTCGCTGGAGGGTGCCTCGGGGGCGGACCCGCTGAGTTACGCGGACTGCCAACCTCAGCCCCGGGGACGCGTCTGGACCGCCTCGGGGTTCTGGGGCGCCGGTCGGACCACCTGCGCTGGGCCACGGCGCCTCAGCAGCCCCCAGGTCACAGAAGATGCCCGGCTCTGGGGCCGCGCTCGCACCGCCTCGGAGATGCCTCGGCTCCAGACCACGTCCACACCGCTCAAGGCGCAGAGACGCTTCAGAGCGCCGACCCGGACGCAGAACCCGCGACGGCCGCTCAGTGTGGGGTGGTGCCCCACGCTCTCCCGGGGTCCCCCACGCCGGGCGAAACCGGCCGGGGAAACGCTTACCTTGCCCGCGCCCTCACGCTCCTGTCCCGGCGGTGCCGTCTCTTTCATACATTTTACAATATTGTCGATGGTGAAAGAAAATGTTATAATCCTCTCCCGGTCACGTGGTTGTCCCCCAACCGCCCCCTTTCCTCCTTTTTCGGCCTTTCGGACAATACTCTCTGCCTCAGCTGCGGGGAGCGAGCAAGAGGGGATCCAGGCAGGCGCGCCTGGCCAAGGGGGGCGTGGTCTGGGGCGGGGCGGGGCGGGGCCTGGGCGGGGTCGGGCGGGGCGCTGGGCCTCCGGCCGCTCTCTCCCGGGAAGCCGCGGCTCTGGACGAGCGCTCTTCTTCCTGCTCCTGATTGGTCGGGCCGCCGCCGATGCTGACGCCTGATTGGCTGAGACGAAGAAGGGGCTCAGGCAGTGGGGGTGGGGGATTACGGTTTTCATTCTTTGCCCTTTCCTGTGGCCGCTGCTGCTCTTTTGGACACTTCTGACATCTGCAGACTTTTCCTCGCTGCTTCCGTGCACCCCATCGTTACACTTAACCACTCCAAATGTAACTCTTTTTTTTTTTGTCCCTTTCTACAAAATAGGTAGCACCTTGAGGTCGGGAACACAGGATTTGTTCTGTTCACCATTGTATCCCCCAGGGCCTGGCACACAGTAGGTGCTCAAAACGTATTTGCTGATTAAATTAATGGAAAATGTACATACAGATTTTTAGAGCTATTTTACCTCTAGTAATACCCCAAGAAGATGGTATTACTATTCTCCTTCAAGAACCGAGAGACCGAGGTAAAGGGAAATGCTCTCCCCTGGGAATGAATGGAGGAGCTGAAAATGAGACATGCTTACATCACTGGACCTCAGCTCTCTTCTACATGGCGATGCCCCATAGAGTGTCAGAGCCTCAGTTTCCCGTATATTAAAAGAGATTGTTGCACTTGGCAGTAGGAATGAGATGGCCCAGCCTCCATGTTAAAATCCTGATAGCCTGCTGGGCCCTCTCTCTCCCTCCCTGGGACTCCTTCCTCTCAAAATGACAGGGGAAGTTGGAAGCACTCTACTCAAACCAGGCTACTTAACCCACCTCCGAGGATGTAGGGACATGTGGGGAATCTATCATTAAGCAAACTGACCTGAGCAGAATGCTATTTTGGGGGGAGGGCAGTCTTTGGGAACCCCTAATGTGGATTCTTTCAATTGTGGGGTTGTCTCTGGTAAGGGATAGGAGAGAGGGCTTCCTCTGACAAAGGAGGGTGTCAGAGCTGCTCCTGGAGCTGGGTGGGGAGGGTTAATGGACCAGAAAAATGCTATCCGAGATCCTGGGCATCCAGGTCCAGGAGTGTAGAGGGGCCAGCTTGGTGGCAGAGTGCGTTCTCCCTGTGTCTCTGTCTTTACACAGCCTTCTTATAAAGACACCAGACACTGGATCTAGGGCCCGCCCTAACCCAGTGTGACCTCATCTTGATTATATCTGCAAAGACCCTATTTCCAAATCGGGTCACATTCACAGGTACCGGTGGTTAGGACTTCAGCATATTTCTTTGAGGGACACCACACAACCCACAACAAGGCCCAATGAGGAAAGAACATTCTGGTTAAAGGGGAACAATGAGAGGAGATGCCCTGAGGCTGCCCGGGGTAGATTACCTTTCCTAGCTGCCCACTTCTCTCTTGGGGTTTATCTCCAGCTCACTTAGGTTCCTGGTACCTGGCAGCCACCTCAACAGAGCCAGCAGGGAGCTGACCCTCTGGATATCAGGCTTTCTCAGGCCTCTGCCTCCAGCTGACCCTCCCCAGCTTGGGGCCCTGAAGAGAGCCCAGCCTGCCTGTGTGCCTCCTCCTTCTGCCTGCCTGGTCCCCACCCCCACCCACATCCTGCATGCAAGATGGACAAGGACAATAAAAGCTGTTTCACAAGCAGGTGGTGATTAATCGCCAAGTTAATTAAAGAGGCAGTAATTATGCTCAGATTTCAGAGGAAGGAGCAATGTCTTAGGCAGGGGTGGATGGTCAGCCTAAGTCTCCCTGAGGAGGTGGGGCCAGAAGACAGAAAAAATTTGAAAAGGCAGGGAGAAAAATGAATAACATTTTTTTTTTTAAGTAGGTCCTTCAACCATAGCTATAATGTTTTGTCAGAATTAGGTGGTAGGCTTAGATGTTTAAGCTTGTCTCTGTACTTTTCTATGTCTTTGAAACATTTAATTAACAGAAAAATGACAGGGAGGAGGTTAAGTATTTCTAAACTCCAGTTTGGGATTTATAAATGGCCTCAGATACCATCATGCCTCATTTTACACAATGGAGAGGGCCTTAAAATTATGTGTAAATTGAATCCCGTTTGCCCACCCAGTACATCCTAACGCCAGCGATGCTCTATCTTCATTTCTGATTGATTTTCCCTGGCAGAGGCGCAGAATTCTTTGCTTTGAGTGTCAGGCTCTCTCTGTCAAGTAGTTAATGACCTATAAAGCACTTAAAACATACTGGAGAAGATGCTATTTGGAGGCACCCTGTGGTGTACCCTCTCCTATTGTCAGTAATCACCACTCATTTATTTGCTCTTATTGGTTTGGAATTTGCTATCAGGTTTCCCTAAAGTGGAGCCCACCAGGAAGGGTCTAGTTCCATACAGGGCCGGGTGAGTTCTGAGGTTTGCACCCTGGGAAGCAGCAGCAGGTGAGGAGGGACAGGGCCCTGGTCATCTCTAGGTACACCTTCCCTAACTCCCTCATTCCTCCTGCAGCTGTGGCCACCATGACTGTCCCATTTTTTCCTCATCACCTGTCTGAAGCCTCAACCTGTCTTGAGTCCTGATCCATTCTCTTGGCTGCCTTTGGGACACCTCCCCCTGGTTGCTGCCTGGATTTTGCCTCACTTTCCTGCTTCATTTCCGTGCTTCTGGTTGTGTTTGCTGAAATCATCCTCTGTCAATTGGATGGGGGCATGTTCACCCCTTCAGTCTTATGTCTTGAGGCCAGCAGGTCACCAGGTCTCATCAGGCCCCCCTCCAGAGTGGCTCTAGAGTCTGATCCCCTGCTCCATCTTCCACTTTCTTGGCCTCAGTCCCAGCCCCTAGGCTTTTGCCTATCTCGACAGCCTCCAAATTGGAATAGGCCACCCTCCACACAGCCGCTCATTCGAGCTGCCTCCTAGAGAACACCGTAGGTGATTTTGCCCGCCTGCTCACCAACCTCTGGGGCTCCTCAGGCCTCAGCCTGGTATCCAGGGCCCCTCACTATCTGAGTCTGGTGTCATCTCCCCAGGCTCCCTCCAGGCACCTCACATTTCCTGCCATCTCGCTCCATCTGTCTTCAGGCCTTTGTTTATGATATTCCCTACCCGGAAAACCCTCATCCTTCAAGGCCCTCACTTTCAGTGCAGGAGGATGTCTCAAGGAGGAACCAGCCTAGGAGGCTGAATAGACATTTCCAGAAGGGGAGGGCACATTCATTTTCTGGGACTACTATGATTGATTACCATAAACTTGGTGGCTTAAAACAGCATACATGTATTCTCTTACAGTCCTGGAAACCAGAAATCCAAAATCACTAGGCATAAACCAAGGTGTCAGCAGGGCCACAGCCCCTCGAGGGGCTCTGTTTGGTTGCCCTTTCCAGTTTCTAGAGCTGCATGCCTTGGCTCATGGTCCCTTCCTCCATTTTCAAAACCGGGACATAGAATCTTTAAATCTCTTTCTCTGATTCCATGTCACGCTGCCTTCTGCCTTCCGTCAGTTACCTCTCTCTGCATCCCTCTTATCGGGACCCATGCAATTGTAATAATCCGGGATAATCTCCCCATCTCAAGACGCTTAATCACATCTGCAAAGTCACAACTTCCAGGTAGATATCTGGGGGAGGGGCATAGAAGGCAAGCGAACAAAGTGGTTCTGATCAGGAGCTCTGAAGTCACTTCTGGGGCTTGGATCTCAGTTGCACCATCTGCCAGCTGTGTGGTCTTGGTCAAGTTGCTACATCTCTCTGATCCTCAGTTTCCTCATCTATAAAAGGGGAACAGTGCCTAGCTTCAGATAAGAACTCAGCAGACATTTGACTATCCAGCAGAGGGAGCTGCACTCTGCCAGAGCTTAGAGGCTGAGAGAGGCCGCCCCAGGAAGACTCTTCTGTAGGAGGGAGGGAGGAAGGGCAGGAGAGAAGACAGAGCAGGAGCGGTTGGGGAAGAGGGGTGGAGGGCACCTGGACCAGGTCCCCGGAAAGAGCCTGCGTGCGTGTGTGTGTGTGTGTGTGTGTGTGTGTGTGTGTATTCTGTCTTAGGGAGTCATGGACAGGGGACACAGAAAGTATGTAAACAGGGCAGATTTTGTTTTTGTTTCCTCTTATTGAGATGTAGTTCATATATAACATTCACCCTTTAGAGTGTACAATTCAGTGGTTTTTAGCATATTCACAAGGTCGTGCCACCATTAGCACTAATTCCAGAAAATTTTCATCTCCCCATAAAGAAACCCCATACCGCTTCACGTCGCTGCTCCTCCCCTAAAGCTGTCCACAATCTCCAACTCCAGGCTTGAACCCAGAAAAAACTGAGACATGGGGTAGGAGTAGGCTGAGGGGCCAGACCAGCCTGGGCTCGCTTTCCCCTCAGCCCCGGCAAGTTGCTCATATTACCTGAGGAACCACTGCACAGGTGGGCTGGGGCAGGGGCCTGAGGGGTGGGAGCTCGGGGTTCACTGCGTGCACCAGGGTTACCATTTTTCTTTCTGGACGTAGTCACTCTGCTCCAGAGTCTTCTTCTGCACTGAGACTCACCTACACAGACTTGTCCTAATAGATCAGGAGGCCAGCAGCTCTCCTGGCTCTATCTCCCACACATGGCTTCTCAGGGCACCCCCCCCCCACAGGAGGCAGTAACTGTGAGGCTGCTAGAGGAAAGTGGGGGGCATATGAGACTGGGTCCTGACTGGTTCCCAAAACAATGGAGTAGGAAAACTTTTTAAGTCCTGAACAGCCCTGAGACTCTCCTACCAATCCACCCACTCTTAGGGGTGGTCAGGACTCAGCTGGGACATGAGGGACCCGCAGGGAGCTTCTTCAGTGCCCCCACCCTGCACCCCCCACTGGGCTTAGTCCTGCCGGCTGATTGGAGGCTCCCAGGCCCTGTGTGGTCAGGGCTGTCTGACCTAGCCTAGAGGCAGCTGAAGCAGGAGAGAAGGCCATCTGGAGAGGCAAGGGACAGCAGTTAGGACATTGCTGAGCCAGCTGAGGCATCCCCTGGCAGTGGTAGGGGCTTCTGGGATCAATTAGCAGAACCACCCTAACAGGGCTTGCGGCCCCTGACACACGCTCCTCAGGCACGTGTCATTGATCGGAGCCTCTGACAGCCTCCGCAGCCAGGAGGTGAAGCAGGGGCTGCTGCTGGCCTTTCTCATGTGCCTTGGCCTTGCCTCCAACAGCCTGGCAAAGAGCCTGCCCCTCCCCACCAGGAGGGATGGGACTGGCCTTCCCAAGTCTCTCATTGCCTTGACTCTCCTGCTGCTGTGAGTGCGGCAACACGTCTGTCTCGATTTTCACGTATGTAAAATGGATCACGTACTGATTAAAGATCACTTCCTGGATCGGGGAAAAAAATCATTCTCCCTCTTTCAGCAAGAACTGGCCCTAAATTATCAGCCAAGGAAAAAGTTCACTTATTCTTTAAACAAATGGCCCTTGAGCCCCCGCTGAGTCAGGCACAAAGAGAAACAAGCAAGGTGTCCCCCCAGCCCACGCTCAGGAAGTCCAGAGCCTCCTGGAGGAGATGGATGTGTATGAATTGAATCAACAAGAGGAGGTCAGAGCAATGAGAGAGATAAATAAACTGCTGGATGGAGGAGGGGATTTTAGGGAAGGCTTCATAGAAGAGGTGGCATTTGAGCAGGAATTCCTGCTTGGGTTCAGAGGTGAAGAGTTTGGGACCTTGGGGAATAGCAACTGTAGACGGGAGCACGGATGGGCCTTGGGTGACGCTGGGCCAGCAGGAGGCTGAGGGACTCCATGAGGACAGAACCATCTGTTATCCCAGCCCCAGCACAAGGCCTGGCACATTGTCGGAGCCGGGGGTTGTGAGAGCCCCGAGTGCAGGGCTGAGGGGCCAGGCCTCCCACCTGTAGACAGTGGAGGCCGCTGTGAGGTTTGTATTGGGTGTGAGGTAGGGATCCAACCTCATCCTTTTGCATGTGGATGTTCGTTTCTCCCAGCACTATTTGTTGCAAAGACTATTTTTCCTTATTGTGTTATCCAAGCCCCTTTGTTGAAATGATTTGACCATAAATGTAAGTTACTGCAGGGTTTTGAAACATGGTGAGATCTGTGCTATCGAAAGATCAATTTGGTGACAGAGACTGGAAAAGGCTGGAAGGAAGAGGGGTTGGAGGGAGACTAGCTGGGTAAGCTAGGTGGGGATCAGCCCGCGGCTCATGGCGGGGAGCCAGTTACAGGGCTGTGCCCTGAGCCCAGGCTGTGAGTCAGCCAGAACATGGTCCCCTGGCATTCAGCCAGAACATGGTCCCCTGGCATTCACTGGGGAATCGGGATGGGGTGGGCAAGGGGGTGACAGAAAAAGCCTGTACTCCTCAGCCCCTTCAGGTCCGGAGTGGTAAAAATTAAACCCTCTCCAGAGATAGCCATTGCAAGTAGGTTTTCAGGTAACAAGAGAACTGTTATGTGTGGAACCATGACAATTACAGCGGCATTATCCCAGATTATAAAGCTTCCAAGAGGCGGCTCACACCTCCAGGTGCTGTGCCAGAAATTTCCAGTGGAGGCTTGGGATCCAAACATCCAGGCCACCTGAACCAGGCCCCACAGTGAGCGTGGGCTGCCAGGCAAGTGCCGCCTCGCCACCTCTACTGCCTGCCTCCATTTCCCCAGCGAGACAGACCACTCGGGAGGGGACACCACCAATTCCCACAGGTCTGAGAAACAGGTATGAGCAAGGTAAAGCTGACAGGCCATCTATGAAGGAAACTGGTCCCTTGATGGGCTTCCCCAGCCCTGGAGGCACCAAGACCCTCCAAGGCTCTTTTTGTCCTCCTCCCTGCCCCTGGAGACAGTGGGACGGCACAGAGCTGGAGCCAGCCCAGCACTGCCCCTTCTGGGCCATAGGACCTTTTAGCCAATCAGCTTCTCTGGATCATAGTTTTTGCTTTGGGAAAACAGGGAGACGAGCTCCCACTTCGCAGGATTAAATGAAATATTTTAGTTAAAGAGCCTGAGGAATAGGAAGCAGCACGACCTACGTGTGTGACGATTTGGCAGCGCCCCTTAACACAGTTCGTATCCACACCCTGACAGGTTTGCAGGTATGTCTGAGGATGCTCTGTGCAGTCCCTTCTGTGACCTTGGAAAACTGTGAACTGAAAAGGCCATTATAGGGGCCTGATTAAATTAGGGTTCACCGGTCCTACAGAACACTTTGCCGTTAGCAAAGAATCTGGCAGCTCCGATGTGCTGTCTCACGGGTAGACCCCCACTGTGTGGGGCTGCATGAACAAAGCGAGCACAAATAACGCCTGCAGAAGGATGCCATTCACGCTTTTCAGAACCCTTCACAAGCACTAGATCTTATATCTTCATATATATGCAGATATGTATGGAGATGCAATAAAAACAGCCTGGAAGAAAGCACACCCGAATGACCCAGTGGTCGCCTCTGGGGAAGGGACTAGGATGGAGGCTGCAAGGTGGCAGGAGCATCAGAGGCAATTTCACTTCGCTGTAGTTTAAGTGTTTTACTACAATGTGCGTCTGCATCATCTACATAGACACACACATTAAAAAACACTTGCTAACACCACAGGCAGAAAGGAGGGCCTGACCCGTGTTCGCTTGAGGCTTGAGGGCCATAATTATGAACATGGGTTAAAGAAGCCTAGGAAAGAAAGTGTCTCAGTGCCTTATGCCAGTGTCCCCAACTCTTGGAGTCTGGATTCAGGCATGGTGAAGCCCCTCAGGTGGACAAGTGACATCCCCTGGCATCCAGGAGGGACAGAGAGATAGCATTCTGTCAGCTTGGCTGCGCTGAGGCCACGGCCCACCTCTCCTGGCTGAGCGGTCTGCCAAGAAAACTATCGAACAACATAAAAATCCATCCTGGAAACCCCAGAGGCATCCTTAGAACGGAGCGTGGCCTTTAAATCAGAATGTTGGGGAAAAAAAAGGCAGATTTGCTGGTAACTCGATTTCAGGATAGTGAGGGCTGGTGGCCAACACGCAGTGGCTGTGCCTGGCCCAGCATCCCACCCCCACCTTGCCAAGGTCCCGCGATGTTGGCTGTGAAGGTGGGATTCCGTGTGCAACCAGCACGTGTTCCCATGGAAACTCAGCTCCGCAGAATCCTCTGGAAATTGTTGCCGAGGAGGGGCCATGGTTTCCCACGCCCACTTTGCGGTTTGGTTTCCAGGGATGGTTTTCTCAGACAAGTGCTGAGAGGAGCAAGAGCAGGAGGGAGGGCTGGAGGCTGAAACCCCGAGGGGCAGAACGGGCAGTTTGGGCCGCTCCCCTGGGTGTCAAACTTAGCTAAAATGTTTCAGATGCCCCAAGGCTCTGACGAGGGTGGCAGGGCATGACCTAGGAGGAGAGATAGGAAATCCCTGTCAGAGCGAGGTCAAGCCAGGCAGAGAGAAGGGTCCTCAAGACCCCCGAGCGGGGGGACAGGACCCCCGACACGAGGAAGCAGCGCCAGAGGCCTGGCCCTCGGGGCCGCCTACGGCCTCTCTTCCCAGTTCTACGCCTGGAGTCCACCCTCGGGATGGCTGCCAGCCACCCTTAGAGTCTAAGGCTCCCCTTGGCCTACCTCTCACCTGTTCTTCTTCAGGCCCCCTTCCCTCTGGCACTCTCCCAGCTGTTCCCCTCCTCCAGCCCTTCCTGAGACCACACACACACACACACACACACACACACACACACACACACACACAAACCCTTCTCTGCTCGCCTTGCCCCTATCCCGGGCGCTCCCTGTGGGGGCAACCACGGTGCCTGGGTCCCCATTTGGCAGACCCCGTCCACGCTGCCTCCTGGCAGGCTGCTTTTCCTGCAGGATTGGTGGAGTAGGAAATATAGCCAGCCCCCTCCGAGCCTCTGTGCAAGCACAGAGTTCCCCATCTGTCCTCTCTGAGCAATGCTGAGCCTCTTGATTGTCACTTAAACCCAGGCTCAAGTGGACATAGCTGTTGGGAAGTGGAACTGGGATTCAAGAGAGGCCAGCAGCCACCCAGCCCCAAAACGAACCCCCAAGGGTGGTTCCTCTCTCCCATTCAGAGTCACACGCGCACTTGCCAGTAAGGAGCTCTCTGTCCCCTCCAGCTCCCTCACTACCACCTGTGCCCCCTGCAGTAATCTGCCACCCTTCCCCCCTGCACTGGCCCGTCTCCGTAGGCTCTCAGACCCGGCTGGTGGGGAACGGGTGCTCGGTCTTCTTTGCTCCACACTGGGAGTCCCAGAACACTGCTCCCCCAGCATCCTTTACGTCAAAGCCCCTCCGAGGGTCCCCCACCTTTGACTCGGACCCCCCTCCTCCTTCTGCCTCTCTTCTTGCTCACGGAAGATGTCAACACTTCCTGGCTTCACAGCCTTGCTCTGAACGGGGCTCGGCCACCAGGCTGACAATGGCTGTGTCCACAAGGGGGTGACACGCTGGTCCCCAATGGCCCCATAGGTCACAGGGAGGAGTTGAGGTTTGGTTCCAAGTGAGATGGGAACAGGAAGGTTTCAAGCACAGAAAGGGACAGGCCCTACGTGGAGAAGAGACTGTGGAGTCAGGGCAGCCATGCCTGAGCCCAGACAGGGGCGAGGAGGAAATTCTTCCAGGCTCCCCTCTCTGTCTCTGGGGCCAACTGGGAAAGGCTGATTCCCAGCCAAAGAAAGGGTCTGGGGTCCAGGGGCTGAGGACAGGAGGCCGAGGCCCAGCGAGGTAGCCTGTTCCTGGCTTTGGTTTTCTTGGGGAGGCTCAATGCACCCTTGTCTTCCCTCACGCCCCCAGGAACCTGGAAGGTTGTGCAGAGGCCTAGTCCGCTCCTGCTCCCTAAAGGGGCAGAAAGTTCATTACCTCCAGCCTCCTGGGGAGTAGAGAACTCTCCACTCTGCCTTATAACCCAGCTCAAAGTCCTCCTTGCTGTGAGCTCGCTAGCTGGGCCCAGAACCGAGCTGGGAGGCTGTGGACAGTCCTGTGGCCCAAGGAGGCTCAGTGGCACCCCAGCAGAGGGGCCAGGAGCGGCTTCTGGACATCAGTCTCTCCCTAACCCCAACTCCACTCCTTCTATCACTGCCTCGAGGGCCGGTGGCCTGGGGCGGGGCCTGCACCTTGGACCCCCACCCTTCCCAGGGGTTTGCATAGGAGGGCACCTCAGGAAAGTCTGGGATAGCGGAGGGTGGGGAGGGAAGACTGGCTTGCCTGCCTGAGGGAGGGGTGGGGAGAGCCTGACAGACAGCCTGGGTGATCCAGACCCTTCGCCCCTGACCGCCTGTGTAATGGGTCACCCCTCACAGCACTGGCTGATGTGGGGGAGCTCTGGGAGCCACAGAAATGGCTCAGAGCCAAGCCCTGAGGGGCCACCATCCACATAGGGCCCGAGCTTCTGCAACATGAAGGAACTCCTTGGCCCACCCCAGGGAGGCCCCAGGTACCAAGCCATGCAGCTAGACCATGATAGAGAGCGGTGGCCTGGAGGCAGCTGGACTGGCCCTGGGCCAAGAGGGAAGGAGCTGGTCTGGCCTCCATTCCCAGGGGACCAGGGCTTGGCATAGGCAGATAAAGGCAGAGGAGGTCGGTGGGGTCAGGATGGGCCAGACAGAGGGAATTTTGGGGGCCTGGGTCTCAGGATGGAAGAAGGAACAAGCTGAGGCCCTGAGGGTGAAGAAGAGGGTGACAGAGCACTGGGCACAGTGAGCACAAAGGGCCAGGCCAATGGGAGACAACCTCGGGTCCTTGCTGGGCGTGTTCAGCTCCGGTTCAGCCAGCACCTCGGCGTCTCTCGCTCAGAACCACCCAAATCGCCTTCCTCACCAGCCCATGCCCGGACCCTCCCTGCTCCAGGCCTCCAGGCACTCAGCCACCTCCCCAGCCTCCAGCTCTGTCCCTGAGGCCAGCCCGGCCTCTGCACGCTTCATCTGTACCCCATCCTTCCCATGCTAGCCGCCTGTTCTACCTCGGTGGCTGCTCGTGCCTCTGGCCTCGCTGGGCGGGGGCAGGGAGCTGGGGCATTTGCACAGGTGCTCCTTTATTCGTCCTCTCCACAACGCCTGTGCACTCAGCACTGCCGAGGGCCCCTTGCCAGGTCCCTCCTGAGGAGCTCGCAGTCAGCCTTGCAGGCTGTGCCGAGAGAGAGCCTCTGGGTCTCACGAAGAGGGCTCTGGGGCTGGGTGGTGTCCAAGGGAGCCCTCGAAGACTGAGGAAGGGCTGGCCCGGCAGAGGGAACAGCTTGGACAAAGGCCTGCAGATGGGAAACTGGGTATGGTTGGGGCGCAGAATGGGGGTGGGGGCAGGCCAAGGCAGGAAGAGCCTCGAAAGTGTGGGTGAGGTAATGGGGTGCCCTTGGGGCCTCATTCCTGGATACAGATCATGTCCTTTGGAGGAAAAGGCTGCCCCAGGGCCTCTGATCCAGGGCAAGACCTATGCGCAGGTGCAGCTCATACTAGAGATTTTCATAGACCATATTAAAGTCACTGTCACTCTCAAATCCATGCGGTTTCTCCTAGAAAAAAAGGAAAAAAAAAAAAGAAACAGTAGGTAGGGAAAAGAACAAAGTTGCACTAATCTAGTTTTAGTTACAGGCAAACAAATAGATGGCTTCCTGCATAGCTGTGACAGGGAAGCCTGTCCTTGTCCCCAAGCCCACCTCGCCAGCCTCTTCTACCACCACTCCACTCCACCCATGTTCTCTGCCCTCCTGCCCCATGGGCCTCCCCTTTCCTGCCTCAGGGCTTCCCCACACACTCTTCCCTCTGTCCGGGGTGCTCCTTCAACCTCATATGTCCCCCCATTACCTCCTAATCACCCTGCAGGGCTCACTCAGCATCCTTGAGAGCCCCCGGCCCGGCCCTCGTCCCGTCCTTCTCCAGAGCCCACCCCTTAGAGGGGGCTACAAATATCTCTGTGTGTTTGTCAGGTCAGCGACCGTGTCCCTGCAGCCCCAAGGCTGCTGGAGGTCAGGGACGTGTCTAACCACCCTGGCCAGCACCCCAGAGCCTGGTGCAGGGCCGGCCCTGCCTGGAGCAGCCCAGCCATCCTTGGGAGTCCCAGCGTGAGGAAGCCCTGCTTGCAGTCAGGGCTTAGTTCAGGGCTGAGTATAGAAAGGGCCTTGAGGATGGGAGACTCACCCGACAGTGCCAGCCTGGGACCCCCTGGGGCGGGGGAGGCCAAGCACCAGCCCCCCTCGCTTCTGATGGCTCTCCCAATGTGCCCATGGGCCCACCCATGACTTTGTACTTTATGGTGTCCAAATCTGCGGCGTAGACTTAACTTAAAACTCATTTGCAATGAGAGGCAATTGGTTTTGCAGCGAAGTGTCGCTCACCCACTTTACCGATGAGCAAACAGAGATGTAAGAGAGAATCGTGATCAGGTGAAATGCCTTGGCCCCCAGCACGATAATAAGAGGGCCCAGGCCACACCAGACTCCAGCTCCCGACCTTAGCCAACATCAGCCTGGGGGCGGCCAGAAGCCTAACACCCTTTGCCTGATTGGTCAGTGTCCACAATACACTGTCTCCAGTGGTAGTTACCATGGCTCAGGGTAAATCTATGAGGCGAGTGTTGTTAGGCCCGTCTGTTCACAGACAGGAGACTCGGGCACACAGGGCAGCCCCATGGCCAAGGCTGCACAGATGGTAAGGGGTAGGACAGGGGTTCCAGCCCACCTGTGCTCCTCGCCACTAAGCCATCTGCCTCAGAGACGGCTGCAATTCAACAGTGGGGGCTCACTCCCATGGTCCAATTCACCCCATTTCACAGATGAGGAGAGGGTCAGAAGAAATGAGGGGCGGAGCCAGGCCGCCCTGTACCTTGCATACCTGGGAGAAGACGCTCTGGCTGGGGGGCGGGCCGCTGGCCTCGTTCTGCATGCAGGCGTAAACCTCAGTCTCTCGGCGCTGCAGGGCCTGCGGGAGACGGCGTGAGGGTCAGAGGAAGGTGAACCGAGGGGCCCTGGGAGCTGGGCCTCCCTGCCTGTCATGGACCGCTCGTGCCGGCAGGAGCATAGGGGATGGGCAGAGCCCCGTGGGCCGTAGCCTGTGAGGGGGAGCCCACCTTGCCCAGCGACACCACGCATGGTCACACCGCCATGCCTGTGCACCTGCCATTCCCTCTCTCGAAGCCACCTCATCCCTTCCCTCCTCTCTGTGCCCTACCGCCTCCCGCAAACCAGCTCAAGTCTCCGGCCAGCGGCTCCTAGCCATGACACCTATGGCCACAGCTCCCATAGGACGCCCTCCTGGCATCCATCTTCACTCCCCTGGTCCAGAGCCCCTGCCCCTGTGTGAGTCTTGACCACTTGTCTACACCCTCCAGGGCTCCTTTGACCCCCCCACACACACCATCCTGCATTCACAGATGACCTAGGCACCCCGTTGGGGTCATACTCTTCTCCCAGCAAGCTGTGCCTGGTTTGTCTCTGGGTCTCTGAGTCTCATCAAGTGAGCTACAATGAGGGGGCTCCTCGCTCCCCTGAGTGTGTGTCTTGGGGCCATACTCACTCTAGACCCAGTTATGAGCAAGCAGCCTGACCAGAGACCTCCGGAGTAAGAAAGAACCAGGGCTTTGAAATCAGATAAGACTAGGTTCAATTCTCAGCTCTGACATCTCCCAGCCATGGGCAACCCCTGAACTTCTCTGTGCCTCAGTCTCTCTATCTGTATAATGGGAATAATCATGTCTATCTTGCAGGCTCAATAAATGATTAAATTGAGATATTGTGCATGAAAGGCCCAGCATAGGGTCTGGTAAATAGTAAGTGCTTAATAACTGTTGAATTATCATCAGCTGAATGATCATCAAGGGAGGCTTGATGCGTCCCTCTCACTCTGTGGTCACAGCCTAGACCCTCCCTCAGACCCTGTTGGGCACTGGATCTCAAGAGAGGAACAGTCGCTGCTCTTTGGGACTGTCAGAGCGGAGCCACCAACAGCCTAACCAAGAGGCAGGAACCTTTCCTTCCAACATGTACATGTCATATGGATGCCGGCTGGTTGCCAAGGAGGTGGTTTCCCTGGCAACAGGCAAGCAGGGGTTGCTGAGGCAGGCTGGAGAGACAGGTGGTGCTCTGAGGCAAGAGGGGGGTTGGGAGGGGAGGAAGGAGGGAGGCGCCGAGAGGTAGCTGGGTATGAAAACCCATGTAATAAACCATTTGGCTCTTGGGAGACCCTGACTTCAAGGATGTCACTCACAGGGATGGCAAGGTGGCCCTGTGAGTCAAGGGCCATCTGAGTCAGAAATAGAGTGACTTTTGAGAAAGGGGTTTCTGACCTGCCTCCAGGTAGGAAAGGGGGCAGGGCCGCCCCAAGGAGGTACGCCATTTCCAGTGGAAGGCCACTTCCAAGGCCTGCTCTGGCCTGACGGGTCACCACACCTGCCCAGAGCCCCAGCCACCACTGGCGAGCCCTAGCAGCCCTGGGCCCCCACCCCCTGTGCACCCAGGCCTGGACCTCCACAGACCCGACAGACCCTCCGCGCTGGACGTTTCCGGTCACAGAGAGAAGGGCGGAAAGGGGCCTCCTTGCTGACCTCTCGGCAAGGGAGCAGATCTGTGGCCCCCCAGGCGGCTCCCTTCTCCCTCACGTCCAAATCACGCGGGCTGCCTGCCACACACGAGATGCCAGGTCACACAGCCCCGCGGCGGTGGAGCCCAGATCGGAACTCAGGCCTCCTGCCCGCCGTGCTGCATGCTCCCATGGGCCTGGGCATGTGGTCGGGGGCTTTCTGAGCCAGAGAACAGCCCTCTGCCCCGGGACCCCGCAGGCCCCTGCCCCACCCCGGCGGTGGCCATGCCGCGGGCAGGAGCAGCAGCGGGGCTGAGGGCAGGGGAGGCTGCAGAAGTGCTGCAAATTAGCAGCTGGCGGCACAGTGAAGCCGCTGGCAAGTCCTGACCTGCCCGCTGCATTTGCATTCAGGGTGTGACCTGCATCACCAGGCTGTGACATGCAGAGTGGCCTTGTCAACAGTACACCCGCTGAGGCCCCGAACCAGACCCTCCTGTCCTCCTTAGGCGGTGACGGGGCCTGCCTCCCTCAGCGTGTGCCTCCTGAGGGAAGCCTGCCCAGGCTTCTGAGTGGGCCGCACCGGGCTGGGGCAGAATCGGGCCTGGCGCTGCGCCGTGTTGGGGCTGGACGGGGCAGCGTTGGGGCAGTGCCGGGGTGCGCTATGCTGTCCTGTGCCATGCTCTGTCTGTGCCGTGCTAGGACCACGTTGTCCTGGGACTGTGCTGGGCTGTGGTGGCCTGAGGTTGTTTGTCTGGGACTCAGGCGCCTGGCCCCCTGCTGCTCAGTGGGCAATGGTGCTGACCCGAATGGTCGTCGGTGCTGGCAGAGGCGGGAAGCCAGGGCCAAGGCCTTCCTCCAGGCAGGCTGAGGCCAGAGCTGAAGTCGGCTGCCCCGGGCCAGGACCTAATCTGAGGGCCCTCCTGTAATACCCACCCCCTGTGACCACGGAAACATAAGAGCTGTGTTGTCATGGACGCTTGCACGTAGAGATGTACGCGACGCACTCTGGGGGCCGGTGGGTGCGATCTGGGGGCCGTTCAGAAGGGAGAGGTGCTCAGTGGGATGGAGCACTTCCTCTCTAGGTCAAGGTCTTAGAATGTCCCAAATGAATGGAATGGGGAAGCAGGCCAGGGATAGGCCTCCATTACAGGCCTCTCGTGCCAGGCCGAGGAGCTGGCAGTGGGGAGCTTCTGGAGGTTTCTGAGTGGGAAGCGACAGCCTCGACAGCGTGCTGGGGAGCCCCTGCAGCTGCAGCGAGGAGCGGGAGGGGCTGGAGGCTAAGAGCGGAGATGAGGGTAGAGACCAGTGCAGAGCTGAGGGGAAGCGTCGAGTGCTGCTGAAGGAAAGTGACACCACGACGCTGATGCCCCGCGGTTCCCACGGGGTGCCCACTCCGTGCCCAGCACTGAACCCCACGGAATCCCAGGCACCTGGAAGTCTTCTCATGCATATGGCAGATCGCTGAGCACCCACCGTGTGCCAGGCACGGGGCTGGTGCTGTAGGGTGGGGTGTGAGATAGACCACAATAAAGAAAGTAAAAGGTGGCCATTCGGGCTATGGAGAGACACAGAGAAAGAAGATGGGGCAGGGAGGTTGCAGTTTGAAAAGAGAGGCCAGGAAAGGCCTCACCACAAAGGTGCCATCTGAGCAGAGAGCTGGGGAATGAGGGAGCAGCCCTGTGGATGGCCACAGAAAAGTCACTCTGGAGCAGAGGGCACAGCCAGGACCAAGGCCGCATGACGGAGGCATGCCTGGAGTGCCCGGGGGCAGCAATGAGGCCAGCGCAACTGGAGTGAGTGAGTGAGTGAATGAGGAGGAGAGACAGTGGGAGGACAGGTGGACAGAGCTCCTGGGGGCCACTATCAGAGCTTTGACATCGATTCCAAGTCAGACAGGAACCTCGGAAGGACGACAGCAGTCATGAGAATGTGCTTTGCAGGTCCCCAACTCCAGGGATCAGCACGGACCAAGGTCCCCAGCTGCTGGGTTCTGAAATCCATCATGACATATGCACAGAGGCCACACACGCTGTGGGCTAATCCTGGTCAATGGCTGAGCCTCATAGGGGTGCCATCACAGCCTCTTGCCCTGGGAGACAGGAAACCCCTGTGAGTCGGGGCTCCCGATGGCCTTGCTGAACCTTCCTGAGACTGTGTGGTGATCGGTGCTTCCTCTCTGCCCTTCACTCAGGACCAGACCTGCATCTGTCTGATGGCTCTCCCTGTCTTCCCCATTTTCTCTCACAGAGAGTTTCCCGAATGAAATGATTGCATGTCTAACCCCACTTGCTTGATGTCCACTTCTTGGAGGACCCAAACTCACCAGGGGCTCAGGGCAGAGTGGACATGACCTGTCTGTGGTTGGATAGGATCACTCTGCTGCTGCCAGGTAAAGAACAGGCTGTGGAGCAAGAATAATAATAGGCCAGCTGATGTGAAACCAATTACAGGACTCTAAGCAAGAAATGGTGGTGGCTCCCACCAGTGTTAGCGGTGCAGGGGCGGAAGCGGCAGATTTCAGGTGTGCTTTCAGACAAGATGTAAGGATGGATCCGACATGAGCAGTGACAGAAAGAGAGAAGGAAAGGACAACTCAAAATTTTAAACCCGAGCAACAGAAAGGATGGAGCAATCATTCTCTGTGATGAGGACTGTGGAGAGAGGCACTTCGATGAGTAAAGAATTGGTTTGGTCTGAGAGAGAAGCCAATGAAATGTCAAAATAAAGTTGACTCTGGTGTTCAGAGATGTCTGGGCTGGAGACATAAATCGGGGAGCTGCCAGAACCTAGATGGTCTCTAAACCTTGAGGCTGAAGGAGATCACCCAGGGAGGAGAGTGAAGATCAAAGAGGAAGCATCCCAAGACTGGACTCCAATGGTGAGAGGTCAGGGCTCCACTGATCCCTAAGGAGGAACCAGTGAAGGAGGCTGAGGAGGTGTGGCAGTGAGTCAGGGGGCCATCAGGAGAGAGTGGAATGATCCGGAAGCAACGTGCGTCAAGGAGGAGAGATAGCTCAATGGTGTCAGATGCTGCTGATTCATCAAGGAAGGTGAGGATCCGGAACTGACCACTGGATTCAACTATGTGGAGGCCAATGGTGACCTTGAGAAGGAAGGTTTTGGTGAAGAGGTGGGCAGAAAGTCTGACCGAATGGGTTGGAAAGAAGAGAGAAACTGAAGATAGAGAGAGTTTTGACAGCTCAGTTATAAAGAGTTGTGGAGAAAGGGCAGGGTCACTGGAGGGAAATGTGAGCTCAAGATAAGAAATTTTAGATGGAAGAAATCATGCCATGTCTGCAAGCTGTCAATGCAATATTGCATTATTAGCCCTATTTTACAGATTATGGAACCAAAAACTCAGAAAGTTTAAGTAGCAGAACCCATGAGCAAAAAAACTAGACTATGCTCCTTAATTGGTCGATTAAAAAAAAAAATCAAATTGAAGTACTCTAGCTTTTTTTTTTCATGTCACAAAATATGATGAGCATTTTCCCACATGAATAAAAAACAAAAATTGACATACTTAAAAGGAAAAATATGCAAATCTACAATCATATGGGCAGATTTTAACTCACTTCTCTTAACATCTATTAGACTAAAAAATGATATGGAATATTTTAACAATATGATCAATAAACTTGGCCTAATTGACATATATAGAACATTCACATAGAACATTCACATATGTACAATGTAAGTTCTTTTCAAGTGCATATGGAATATGAGCCATAAAGCAAGTCTCAAAAGACTTTAAAGGATTAAAATCACACAGAAGATATTCTCTGATCACAATGGAATTAGTGAGAAATTTAAAAAATGATAATTAGAAAATAATTAAACATTTGAAAATTAAACAAAAATACTTTTAAATAATAACCCACGAGACAAGGAGGAAATCTCAATGGAAAATTTATACTGAAAGATAACGAAAATATAACATATCAAAACTTGTGAGATGCAGCTAAAGCCACACATAAAGGGAATTTCATAGCCTTAAGTGCACAAATTAAAAAAAACAAAAAGGAAGACTGAAAATCAATGATCTAAATACCCATCTAAAGAAAGTAGAAGGAAGGATATATAAATACCCTTCTCCAGAAGTTGGGAACAAAACAAGGATGCCTGCTGTCACCACTCCTATTCACCATACTGGAGATCTTAGCAATAAAGCAAGAAAAAAAATTTATGAGAATTAGAAAAGGAAGAAATGAAACTTCCATTATTCATAGGTGACATGACTGGGTTCATGGATGATTCAAAGGAATTTACAGAGAAACTATTAGAATGTCTGAGTGAATTCAGGTCACTCCATACAAAGTCAATATTCAAAAATCAATCATTTTTCTACATACCAGCAATAGACAATTAGAAAATAAAATTAACGCAGGGACAATGCCTATATCCTAAAGTGCCAAAATGGAGATTAATGAGAAAAAGGGTGAAAGACCTATCACGGTGCCTGGCACATAATAGGTTCTCAACAAATGGCTCCTAGTATCATCATCTCTGTTGTTAATGTCGTTTTTGTCTGCCCAGGTCCAAACCTAGCTGATAGGAACCGGTCTCACAGG
Organism: Eidolon dupreanum; assembly: GCA_028627145.1. Classification (NCBI taxonomy): domain Eukaryota; kingdom Metazoa; phylum Chordata; class Mammalia; order Chiroptera; family Pteropodidae; genus Eidolon; species Eidolon dupreanum. The sequence goes on along the minus strand of CM053503.1, from coordinate 2,536,396 downwards.
CTAGCAAAGTCTGTGGCCTCCCTTCATATCTCCTTTCTGGTCCTCAAACCTCTCACATCACCCTGAAACCGTGGGAGGCAGT
>CM053503.1:2502617-2535814 GCA_028627145.1 Eidolon dupreanum | reverse complement strand
GCGTTCACTAGGAAGGCTGTTTGCGATTCTCTGCTAAGTGGCGCCCCTAGCTCACCTCCGCAGCCCCCTCCCCCAGGCAGGACACAGGAGATAGGGGAGAGCCCCTGGCCCAGGTCTGGAGATGATGGCAGAGGACGGTGAAGGCTGCGGGACCAGCAGTGAGGACCAAGGCTTCGGCGTGCCTCCACCCACCCAAAAAAAAAGTCCTACTAAACGTAGTGGGTTGAACCGCGTTCCCAAAAAGACATGTTATATTCAAGGACCGATCCCCTGTTCCCGTGAATGTGAGTTTATATGAAAATGGGGTTTTTACAGACAATTAGTGCCTTTCATCTCGAGATGAAATCATCATGGAGTGAAGGTGGGCCCTAAACTCAATGTCTGGTGTCCTTATACGAAGAGGAGGGGACACACAGAGACACAGAGGCACAGGAAGGAAGGCCGTGTGAAGATAGAGGCAGACAGGAGTGATGTCGCTCCAAGCCGAGGCTGGGGCCACCAGAAGCCGGAAGGGGCGGGAGGGACCCTTCCTCAGAAGTGCCAGTGGGAGCTGACACCTTGATTTGGGACTGCTGACCTCTAGAACTGTGAGAGAATAAATGTCTGTGGTTGTAAGCCACTCAGTTTGTGGTACTTGGTTATGGCAGCCTTGGGACACCAATACGCTGAATAAAGAAAGCGAGCAAAAAGAAAAAAACAAATAAAATAAAAAGAAAGCAAGGATCAATTGAAAGAACGGTGACTCTCCTTAAGAGGAGGCAGGCGAGCGATCCTAACACCTCCGAGACCAGGCTGGGAGCGACCCTTTCACAATGAAGGACTGCAGGAGGGAAATAAAGCAGCCTTTTATTGTAAAGCTACATGACCTTGAGAAAGGTCTGGGCAATAGAGAAGGGCATGATGCCTTTTGGATTCCGCAGGCCCGGGTTCAGGTCCCTGCTCCCTCACCTTCCTTTTGACTGGGCCGTAATTCACTTCTCTGAGCCTCAGTGTATCATCTGTGGAGTGGGGATGATAATCCTGCCCTCCCAAATTTGTTAGGGTTAAACAAGAAGACACACATGAGGTCCCAGAATGTGCCTGGGCTACTCACCACGTCTGAGTAAGGGGTTCATTGAATGCCAATTCCTCACCGCTGCTTAAAAAATAAATAAATAAAAATAAACTCCAAAATGAAATTAAATTCATTTCAAAATCCCTCAATTCGGATGTATCACAACTTTCTTCTTCCTTTATTTGAGAACGATGAGGGTTTTTCTTTTTCAGCTTTAAAATTTTTATTTAAAAATTTACATACAGTAAAACTCATTCTGTGGTCAACAGTTCTCTGGGGTTTGACAAATGCATAGAGTTGTGTAACCACGACCACAGCCAATATAAAGAACATTCATTCCACTGCCCCTTGAATTTCCTCCACTGCCCCCTAAATTCCCTCCTCTGCCCCACGGTGGTCAGCCCCTCCCCCAGTGCCTGGCCACCACTCGTCTGTCCTCCTTTTGCCCTTTCCGGAGTGTCACAGACATGAAATAACATGGCAGGACTGATGGGACGCCGCTTCAGAAATGAGGCTATAAAAGAGGATGACTTGCTGACCTTCCTCCTCTCCTCGTTCCCTCTTCTTCTCTCTCCGACTCTCTCTTGCCTACCCCACTACTATATTGTGAGCTGCTTTATAGAGAGGCCCACATGGCCAGGAACTGAGGGCAGCCTCCAGTCGACAGTCTGCCAGGAACTGAACCCTGCCAACAACCACGCGAGCGAGCTTGGACATGGGTCCTTGCCCAGCCAAGCCTTGAGGTGGCTGCAGCCCTGGGGACACCTTGACTTCAGCCCTGGGGACACCCATCGCCAGAAGACTCAGCTCAGCTGCACCCAGACTTCTGACCCACAGAAACTGTGAGATCGTGCATGTCTGTTGCTTTAAGCTAAGATGTTGGTTTTTATTTGTTACACAGCAATAGATAACTAATACAGCATATAAAATGCCTGACTCGTGGCATGCACTCAGTAAATGACCCATGATACCCATTCTGGATACACAAGAGGAGTTCAAAACACTTAGAAAGTTGAAGAATATAAACCTGTTCGCCAGGCTCTTGACATGGCCCCTTAACCATGAACCTGGGTCCTTTGCCACTTTGTAAAGTCATAAAACAAGCGCGTTGACATTAAGAGTCCAGAGGAGAAAAACGTGTCCTGTGTGTTACCGCTGGATGGCGCAAGGGGGGAGGGGGTCCAAGTACATAAAGGTGTTTGTTTATATTGAACAAAAAAGGAAAACGTAAAAACTAAGATCACAGAAATGGGGAAAGAGGGAAAAGTATAGAGAAGACAAGGATGGAACTAGACTTCTCTAATTATACCTTGTTTTTCAATTTTGACTTCGGAAACATGTAAATGCTCTATTTAATTATAAACCAAAACTAAAATGAAATGAAAAAATTCCCTACAAACAAAAGCAAAATGAAACAAATAGATGTAACCAATAAAGTTGATGGCTCAACCACTCAGGAACTATTTTCAAAAGTAAGTCATTTTACCGCATATCCCTGATGAGATAGTTTAAAGATTAAAAAAAAAAAAGGCAAATAAATCTTAAATCGTTTTCAGTAATCATATGGTTGGCAATAATATTGGTATTTTCCTGAAATATATCACATAAATTAAATGTACTATATTATATTATAATACGTATTACATAATATGTATTATATGTAAATTATATATGGGTAAAACAAATAAGTAATGATGTTAATGGTTACAGGAAGTAAGATTTTCAGCATGAGAGGAAAAAGAAACAAATATAAAACCAAAGAAAATAAATAAAAACTCTATTATCCTAAATTTAAGCTAGAAATCTAAGCATGAACTCATTATACATCTTCTCTTTAAAATAAAAAGTATTTCCAGCTCTTTCCACTAAAAAAAGGCCTAGAAACTAATAACTAGCCAGTAACAAAGCACTCGGCTCCCAGATTGTGGTCTCTAAACACCATGTCCCAGTAAAAGGAGTGAGGGTCCCTTGGTTGATTCTAAGTCTGGGCAAAAGAAAGGACAAGATGAGCGTGGAATGTCTGGTGGTACTAGAAAGCAAGAAAGCTCTCAGACTATTGACGCTCTTCCTCTTCCCTTACTAATTTGTAAAATACTTATTGGCTTTTTCCTTCCTCAATTCATCAAAAGGACACTAGACAGACATGAGCAAGGTCGGTTGTCGGGAGCAGGCAGACCCTAACTGGGTTGGGGGGCTGGGAAGTCAGCCCACAGGTGAATGAATGGCAGTCCGCAGATCAGGAGATGGGTGTCAAACAAAGGGACTGAAATAATGGGAGACGAGTTTCTCTGTCAGAGATGCGAGATACCGATACGGAAAGGCAGAAGCTAGAATGAGGCCTGCAGTACTAGGCTGGAATCAGAGGTAATGCTGAGAACTCGTGGTTCATTAACAGATGGGAGGGGAGTAATGAAAACACACTATTGTTAAGCCTCTTAACACTTTCCACAAAGTAGTATATTATCACTTAAAGGTAGACTGCGATTAACTAAGGTTGTACCAAAGCAACAATTAAAATAATAAATGAGTTATAAATAATAAGCCAACAAATGAGATATAATAGAATCATACAAATATTCAATTATGCCAAAAGAAGTCAGAAAAAGAGGAAAAGGGGAACGGAAAACAGGACAGATAAAAAAATGAATATCAAGAGGATAGATTTAAACCTAACCATGTCAATAGTCACATTAAACATGAATGTTTTAAACATTCAAATGTAAAGAGCAGAGATTGTCAGATAGGATAAAAAGCAAGGTCCAGCTATATGCTGTCTCTAAGAAACACACTTCGAATATAAAGACACAAATAGGTTAAAAGTGAAAGGATAAGGAAAGATACACTGTGCTATCACTAATCAAAATAAACAACTGGAGTGACTTAATATCAGACCAAGTAGATTTTAGAGCAAAAGGTATTACCAGGGATAAAGAAGGTATATAATAATGATAAACGGGTCAGTTCATCAGGAAGACATAGCAATCTTAAATGTTTATGCACCTAATAATGACCTTCAAAATGCTTGAAGTAAAAGCTGATAGATCTGCAAAGAGAAACAGACAAGTTGACAATTTAGTTGAAGACTTCGATACCCTTCTCTCAATAATGGATAGGGCAAGTAGACAGAAAACCAGTAAGTATTTAGAAAATTTGAACAACATTATCAACCAACTTAACCTAATTGACATTTATAAAACACTTAACTCAACAACAGGAGAACACACATTCTCCTCAAGTTCACAGAACATTTACCAAGACAGACAATATTCAGGCTAAATCTCAATGCACTTAAAAGGATACAAATCATACAAATTATGCTCTCCTACCTCAAAGGAATTAATTACAAACTTATAATGGAAAGATCTCTGAAAATGCCTAAATATTTGGAAACTAAATAACATACTTCTAAATAACCCATTGGTCAAAAAAGAAATCAAAAGAGAAATTTGAAAGTATTTTGAACTAACTGAAAAGGACAACACAACATATCAAAACTTGTAAGACTCTTGGTTATAGATTTTTTCTAGATGCTGAACAAATTCCCCTCTGTTCCCAGTTTGCTGAGAGTTTTAGGTTTTTAAATCATGAATGACTGTCATATTTTGTCAAATGCTTTTTCTCTATTAATTGATATGATTTTTCTTCTTTAGCCTGTTAATACAGTGGGTTTTATAAATCGATTCTTGAATATTGAGACAGACTTACATATGTAGAATGCATCCTACTTTGTTGTGGTATATAATTCCTTTTTATATATTGCTAGATTTAATTTGTTAACATTTTGTTGATGATTTCTCTAAGTTCATGAGAAATATTTTTCATGCTGTCTTTGATTTTGATATCAGGGTAATACTGGCCTCGTAAAATGAGAAGTATTCTCTCCTCTACTATTTTCAGGAAGAGATTGTGTAATATTGATGTGACTTTTTCATTAAATGTTTGGTAGAATTCTCTATTGAACCCACCTGGACATGGAGTTTTTTTAATGGGAGATTTTAAATTATGAATTCAATTTCCTTAATGGTTTTAAGACTTTTCATCTTGGTTGGGTTTTGGTAGTCTGGTTTTCAAAGAACCGGTCCATTTCATCTGAATTATTGATTTATGAGTGTAAAGTTGTTCATAGTGCTCCTTGATTATCCTTTTAATGGCTGTAGGATCTGTACTGATACTCCTTGTTTCATTCCTGATATTGATAATTTGTGTTTTCTCTCTTTTTATCTTGTCGATCTTTCCAGAGACTTATAAATTTTATTCACTTTTTTTCAAAGAACCAGTTTTTGTTTCATTGATTTTTCTCCTTATCATATGATTTCTGCTCTTTATCATTTCCTTTCTTCTGCTTGTTATGGGCTTATTTTGTTATTTTTTTTAGTTTTCCGAGGTAGGAATTTAAGTTATTGATTTGAGACTTTCTTCTTTTCCAGTGTAAGCACTTCATGCTATATATTTCCCCCTCAGTTCCACTGGGCCTGCATCCCACAAATTTCTCTATATTTTCATTTTTAGTTCTATGTAAAGGATTATTTTTTAAAGTGGCACCACAAGATGTTTGGAGGAGACAAAGACAACAATCTACTAAAAGTCATGCTCCTCCCCAAACAGCATAGAGGTATTGCCAGGAAGTGGCTTAAATATTCTTTCTCCACCCTCTCCCTTTGCACTGACAGACGAAGCCTTAGGGGGTAGTGGAGCCAAAAGATGGGAAGGGTTTTTGGTCCCTGAATCACTGTGCGGAGAAAATCATGAACCAACCATGAAGACTCATACTGGTCTGGTGTATGGGTTAGAAACATGCCTTTTGTGTTAAGCCATTGAGAGTTTGGGATTTATTTGTTAACGACAGCTAGCATCTCCTTGCTGTTAACCTCAGAAACTCAGCATTGCTACTTGAAAGACACCTTCTAATACCCCATTAGGGACAAGGCATCCGTGAACATACTTGCACTTACTGATTTTGGGTCAGAGTAAATTCTCAGTTATGAAAGGCCTTAATTTACTGCCTTGTTATACATACCATACTGAGCACACTAAAAAAATAAAATAAAATAAAATAAAATAAAATAAAATAAATTTTGGACATAAGACCTGATCAGAAATCCCAGTTCACAAGCGTTTGGGAGTGACTCAAAACCACAGGCTCAGAGCCATCACCTCTGACAATGCCAGCCTGGACCTCTGCTTTTCCCCCACTCGCATCTGCTGAAGACACAGGTCTGGAGAAATGAGGACCCCTATACTGTCTCACCAGACTGTTCTGTGTCCTTCGTCCCTATAATGGGCACACAGAGGCCTCGGGGAGGAGCCGATGCCCTTGGTTACTGAACCTGTTCTCAGGTGTTTATGCTTCATTTTTGCAGTCAGGGAGGACGGGGTCTGAAACCATATACAAAACACAACCCCAAATGCTTCTCGGTGTGTCTCCAATTAAAACACTGCTCCAGTCTTGGACCTCTCTTGTATCCTTTGCTGTATCTGTCTCACTGGCCACTCTTTTTCAGCAACATGTACCCATATTCGAAATAGAGAGCAAATGGTTATATTTTTAAAAGCTAAACGTCTTCCCTACCAGGCCAAATGAGGGCCTTTCCCCCCATCTTTTCTCTCTGCACTTCTCATAGTAAAGCTATTGAATCTGAGCTCTATTAACTCTTAACTGCTTTATAGGCTCTGATTTATAGAACAAATGACCTACATGGCACTCAAGAAGGAACTCGCCTGTCAGATAGCACTGGAGTTTGATTCCAGCGCCCTGCCCCCACGCCCGTTTATTCATTCATGGCATGGCGAGATGCAGAGGCCAGAGCAATCTCATCAGCCCTTGGATTTCACGTCCTGCGAGCCTCCTTCTCCCCAGACCAGACCGCTACCATAAATAGACATCACGTGGCTTCCTTTTATGATAAGGTCAGAGCAAACGAGAGCACTGGGAGAAGCCGTTCCGAGAGGCAGGGCTCAGAGTTCCGGGTCCAAAGCCTGTCATCTTGCTTGGGAGCTCGGGGCTGGCTCAGAAAGGAGGGAAGGTGGAAGGACGGGGTTCACCTCCCAAGTCTAGGCCTCTGGATGCCTGGGGCGCTCCCCTGACTCCCAGTGGCAGTCTCTGCCCTTAGCCACCTTTACTCCTGGCGACAAGGCCTGCAGACTTCCCTCCCCGCCCGCCTTGCCAGGCTCTGTGACCCCCGGCTCACTTTCTGATGAAGCTATCGGTTTTTATTGCTGATAGGAGAAATCATTCCTCTCTTAGCTGAATGTTAACTGGCCTTCCCCCACCCCTTCATCCAGTTAGTACATGTAGTCCCTTCGTTTTCTCCTGTCCAAGGGAAAGGTAGCTTAGTAGAGAAGCCTTCCAGAAGACAAGGAAAGTGGATCTTGCAAAATCGCTCATTGGAGATTGCTAAATCAGAGGTTAAGAAAGCGCTAAGGAGGAGTGTGAGGAGTGGGTTCTAACCATGCATGTCGTAGTTCCACGAGTGTCACTGACTAGTGGCTCCCTGACTGCAGCGCCTACAAGCTACAGGGGGCGCAGACTCAGTAGGGAGCCCCACGAAGCCAGCGGGGTCTGCTTGAAGTGTAGACTGAGAGCATCTTCCAGATGCCAGGCACCAAGACAGGTCCTAGAGAGGCAGACACCTGTCTAGGTGTCTAGAATGACGAAGACACTGTCCCAGGAGACAAACTGGGGCCATCATTCAATGCGACCAGAGCAGTGGCAGACGGAGGTAAGCCGGGACACCAGAAACTCACAGAGGGTCAGAGAAACTTCCTGGAGAAAGCCAAGCTGGAGCTCAGCTGCCCAGGGATAACTTGGGGTCAGTGGCAGGGGCATCCCAGGGGAAGGGGACAGTCTGTGCAAAGTCAGGGTGCACGGAACAGGGTGGTCTATGGGAGTTGCTGTGGAAAGTTTGGTTTGGCTGAAGGTTAAGGTCATGTGGAGGACCAGGTCACATCAGGGCCTGGGTACCCAAGCAGGATTTTTTTACCCACATAATTTCATGTACTTAAGAAAAATAGCCTCATTGAGATTTCGTTTCTATACTATAAAGTTCACCTGCTTCAAGTGTCCAATTCAGGGATCTTTACTATATTTGCGGAGTTGTGTACCGTCATCATAATCTAATTTTAGAACATGTTCGTCATCCCCAAAAAGAAATCTCCTGACCAGGGTTTTGGACAGGGGCCTGGCAGCAGGGCAGAGGGGTGTGCAGGGGCACGCCTGGCCCCTCGTCGAGTCCAGGGCACAAGCAATGACACGGCAGTGACCGTGCACGAGAGCTAAAGATGTGTGGCTATAATGGTGTGAAATTTGCTCCATCTCTTAGATTCTTCTTCTTGACAGGAAAAAAACTGGGTTATGAGCACTCCGGCCACTTTTTTGCTGGCTGGCTATTTAGTGGCAGTGATACAAATCAGTATTACAGATGAACGTAGAGGATTTACAGAGAAAGATGGACAGAGGCCATATTACAGCAAAATCCAGAATTGTGGAGCTTCTGAGACATGGGAGGAGCACGGAGCACTTTCCGTGTTTCGTGCAGCAAAAACCACAGCTTGTTGGTTCCTAAAGAGTGGGTGGGGGGCAGGGGCTCTGTCTCCAAAGCTCTGTAGGGTGACTTAAGTGCCATCACTGTGAACCGGGGTGGTGAGTGGCCCTGCCTCTGTGTAGTACAGGTGCCCCGTTCAGACCCAAGGACCAGAGGGAACGAGCACACCTCTGCAGTGGCTTCGGGGGGCAGGCGGGTCTGATCTGAGCATGACGCTATCTGTGATAACTGTATCGGTTAGTTTTTTGTTTTTTGTTTTTTTTTTCATTGTGAGTAAAAAACAAATTAAACCAGTGTTCACAGGAAAGAGACTCGGTCTTGACAAAATCTTGACTAGGATAATGAGCAAAAGCTCGCCCTGCGAAAATGTAGAAATGCAGGATAAAATATAACCGCGCACATAAATTGTAAGCGCGTGGCTGAGTTAACGAGCAGGAAAGAGATGTCCCCCGGGGGCCAGAACACAGAAGGAAAAGCCAGGGTGGTAATCTCCTGATTTGATCCCACAGCTGCCTCGGAGCAGATGCGAGAGAGAGGAGGAAGGATAGTGCAGCCAGTAACCCTGGGGCCTCGGCTTTGGCCTCCACATTGAGATGAGATGTAGAGACGGGAAATAAGATCTTTAGCCGACAGAAGGTGGAGAGTGGAAGCTGTGATTCCTTGCAAAGCCAGGCTCCTCTAAGGCCTGATCTCTTGGTGAAAGGGCGGGCTAGGAAACCCCGTCTCCTGGCCCAGGGGGATAACAAGGAAGCTTGTCTATCATAGCGCAGGTAAGAGCAGTGGGGGCTTAAAAAACGATCCTCTGAAAAGTGCAAACTGCATGTCTGTGCTTTGAGGGGGGTTTGAGGTCCAAGTTTAGATTGCATGCCGGGAGCTTATATCAACAGAAAAAAGATTGGTTCCAGGCCGGTTATAATCCTGGGCCACCTGGTAAGACAGATGCAAAATGGCTTTAGAGGGACCTCCTTCTACATCGGGTAACAGAAAGGTCTCACCAAAAAAAAAAAACAACAACCAAAAAAACAAAAAGCAAGCTCCTCCAGAGATGAACTCCCAATATGGAATCGCCAGTATGTGTGAAGAAAGAGCACATCTTGAATATGTCAGCAGACAAACAGGAGGATGGAGCCCTAAGACTCTAAGTAAGAATGTGAATGATGATTAGAGGCCAAAACGAAAGATTCAAACTCTTAAGAAAATAACAATACATTATGAGAACAAGAAATTTGAACAATTTTTATAGAGGGAATGATACAGTGTCCGAGATTCACCTCAAAATAACCTCAGGGTCAGAGCTGTGGGAGGGAGTATGCATACAACTAGACTGGCTATAAGCTGATACTTATTGAAGGTGAATAATAATAAATACATGGGGGGGTTCTTACTCTATCTTCTCTATTTTTACATGCATTTGAAAATTTCCATAATAAAAATTAAAAGACAAACAAAATAAAAAGCTCCAAATAGAACTTCTAGAAATGAATGATATAAATATTGAAATTTAAAACTCAGGACAGGTTTAATGGCAGATTGAACAAAAATAAAGAGAGAACTGATGAACTGGGATACATAAAAAAATATCCAGAATGCAAAATGTAGAGAGATAAATATAAAAAAAAAAATTTCAAGAGATTTTAAGAGACACAGAGGATAGTCAACCCCATAGAGAGCGATTTGACATTACTCAGTGCTATGCTGTGACCCAACAGTTTTACTTCTAGGCATATACCCTAAGGAAGCTTTCGTGTATGAGCTTATAGCTACATGTAAGAATGTTCATAGAGAAAAGATGGAAATCAGCTAAATGTCCTTCAGTGGCAGAGAAGGTATATTGTATTTTATTCATATAACAGATTACAATAGATCAGTAAAAATAAATAAATGGCATCTACATGTACCTACACAAATCTCAAAAACAAATTGCAAAGGAATAGTTCCAAATGATCATTTTAAAGTTAAAAGATATAAAATAATACTATATATTGTTCAGGAATATTGACAATTTTAATAAAATGTACTATAAGGAACAAACGGGATTATTACATATAAGATATATAAGTCTGAACTTTTATGTAAACAATAACATGTCAAGAATTGTCAGAATTATGAGAAGTCGAGAAATCCACTGTGCTAGTTTGAATCATCCAAGAGACAAATGCAAGATGGCATTACACAAGAGATTTACCGGGCAAAACACCTATGAAAGGTAAAGGGCGAAGGTACGAAGTGGGCGGGAGAGCCTGAGACCACTTATGCAAGTCTGAGAGCTGTGAAAGGACAGAGGGAAGGAAGGAGGCAGCCTCCGACTGCTGCAGACAGAGAAAGCTCTGGCCGAGCTGGTGGTAGTCCCCAAGTGAACACTGCCCCGTGGGAGTCTTGCATGGGGCCGTGATGGTCCGGTTCTCATACCCGCTGGTGGTCAGTCATTGGCTGGGGCGGCCCAGAGAGGTGGGAGCGGGGAATGTGGTTTTGGCGTAAATGCTACAGTGGGTCTGAAGGTGTCACAATTGGAAGCTATGCTCCCTGCGGCAGGTTCCTTTGAAGGGGCATCTAAGTGGCATCTGTCCATCACGGTAGAATGCCATAATATATAGTAATAGACAGCCCTCAGTAATTGAGAGTTCAAGCAGGCAAAAATGGAGATATTCTCTTAAAGATCAATGGACGATAACAGATTCCTAGATCCAAGAATTAGAGAATATACCTTTCAAAGCACACGTGGAGTTTTGTAAAAATCGCACATGTAGTAGGTCACACAGCCATTCTCAACCCATACAAAGAATTGACATTTGGCCATGATGAAATGAGATTAGAAACAAATCTTAAACTATTTTTTCAAATGCATATGTTTTGAATTTAAATTCATATATCACCCAAATAAGGGTCAAAGATATCATAAGAGAAATCTTAAACTATTTGTAACTGGAAGATTATTAGATGACTATGTGCTAAACCTAGGGTACCACTAAAGAAGATATATAGTCTTAAACACACACATTAGGACAGAAACGTTCAAAATGAATGAGCTAAGTGTCCAACTCTAGAAGTAAGAAAGAGAATAGACTAAAACAACAGAAACAAAAGTAGAAGGAAGGAAATAAGAAAATAGTAAAGATAAGAACAGATATTAAAGGACAAAATGAGAGGATCAATAAAACCACAGCTGGATCTTTGAGAAGACGGAGAAAATAGGCAGATCTCTGGCAAGAGTGGTGAAGGATAGGAAGGAGAAAGCACGAGGCGTAATGGGAATGAACAAAAAGAATAGAACACAGCTAGAGATTCGAAAATAACAAGAGCTCACATTTCAATCAGTCTTTCCCACCTCATCCTATAATACAATGTTTATTTGCAGTTTAGCTTGAAACACAAATCCTTTCTACAGAACTCTGCCTGGGTACAGTGACAGAGATAGGCTAACAATGATACAGAACTTTCTACAAGCCACTCCTTGCACCTGTCATGTGCTCACCTGCCTCCATACGTTTGCTTAGGCTGTTTCCTCAGCTCAAAATGTCCTTCCCCTCTAATGTGTCCTGCAAGGTTTGGCTAAAATGCAGCTCTTCTGGCTGTCACTGCCAGTGGCATGCCCATTAGCCGCTCTACCCTTCCTCCTTACCAGCAGAACCATATCTTTGTTCAGGATAATAACATACCCCATAAATGACCGCAACTACAGTGCTATATTCCCAGCTTCCCCTGCATCTCAGGGTGTCACGTGACACAGTTTTGGCTAATGAGACATGAGTAGAAGTTTGCTAGGTGTATTTTTTGAAGATTTTTTATCTATCCACCCATCAGCCCACCCATCCATCCATCCACCTGTCCACCCACCTGTCCACTCGTCCATCCATCCATCCACCCATCCATCCATCCATTTATGAGAGTCTAGAAAGTGGCACGCACCATATTTAGGTATTTGACATAGAAATGAGTGATATTTGTACCCTGCCTTTAAGTAACTACATCTATTTGGGAAGACAGATAAGGAAACAATTTGTGGTAAGAGCTATGCTAGAAGTAAAAAAAGAGGAATAAAGTTTTTAATGTGTTAATATTTTCCCTTCTCTTATTCAGCCACAGGCTTCCGTTCGCCTCAGGGAGGATGGTAATTTTCAGAGTAAGAATGTAATGAGAAAACAAGGACCTTTTTACTTTTGAGTGTTAAGACCGACTCTAAGTGCACATGAGACTTGAAACGGAGCTTGGTTCCGAAAAGAAAGGGGTTTCATAAATTCCAAATGCTCCCTTTCAGAAAATGAGAATGGATTCTGGTGGACTTTGGTCATAAGCAGGGGGTACAAGGTCAGAGGATGTGACTTAGGGGAGTTCCCATCAGGTAGAGAGCGACAGGGGAGCAGACACCAGGGCTCTGTCCCCACCGCCGAGTCAAAACAGCAGTGGGAAGGCCCCAGGTGAGCCTGGCACCAGAACACGGGCTGCCCAGCGGGGTCGGCCGCTTGTGGGCACCAGGACAGACAGGCCAGAACCACCTCAGTCACAGGCCTCAGGCGGGAGCCAGGGCCGGTTTGAGAAGAAACTCAGAGGAGGAGCCCGGATGGGAAATGTCCTTGAACCATTGTCTCGAGGCATCTGAGTTAACAGGGAAGGAGGTTTTGAGGCCTGAGGAGACTGAGTTAGCTTTGATTAGCAAGTTCATGTGTTTTTAATTTTTTTTCCTTTTTTTCTGCTCTTAGCAGGAGTGGGGACTTGTGAGCGAGATGGAATCAGTGATAGACTCTTTTTGGTTATATTTCTGTGCGCTTCTGCTTACGGCATACAGATTTTGACCCCGGACAGAGGCGTGCATGGGGTGCTGAGCTAGCCTGGGAGTGGGTGTCGGGGGCCAGCTTCACGGTCACGTAACCAGAGCAGTCATACAGGCCCTTGCTCAGAAGGGTCCCGTGTTTAGAGTTTCATGCTCTGTGGTCACTGTCTTGAAATCCTTAACAACTTTACCTTTGAATCTGTGTTTTGTAAGAGAAGTCTGATGGGACAATGGATGTTTGGGGGCTTGGGACCCCAATTAACAGGCAGTCCCACCTCTCACTGCCTCCTGGGACGAGCCTGTTCTCACTCACCTGCTCCTGGCCTCCCCCTTTCCACCCGAGCTGGTGGGCCCATGGGAAGGGGAGATGGCCTTCCTGCCCCCAGCCAGGGCACTGTGGGGTCCAGTAGCTGGCGAAAGGGGGGACCTGGAGGCCTCTGAGGGTCTACACTTTCCCTTCGAGGACCCTCATGCCAGAGGGAACCTAACATTAAGTAGAAAGTAAAAAACACAACAGGCCTCAGAAGGAAAACGCTTTGTGTTTGTATCTCAAACGGCACTTTTTCCTACTTTTTGAACAAGAGGCCTGCATTTTCATCGCCACTGGTCCCCGCCAATCGTGTGGTCAGCCCAGGCGTCAGGGGAGATTTTCCAGGAAGGGTGTCTGCTAAGCCTTAGGCCTTTGAGTGGGCTGGGCCACCAGGAAGCAGGCGTCCATGGCCAAAACCCAAAAGGCATCACCCCATTTCCTAGGCTTCCTCAGCTTCACAATCAAAGTAGGGCCCCAGTGTAGAAATACTGAGGCCTGATTCAGTCTCTCATGATGATTATGTAAAAATTGGTCAGATAAGTCCATCCCTTCTCTTTGAAGGGTATGTCAGTCCATTTGGCAAATTTATCAATGAGTAGCAATTATCTGCCTACTACCGGTCAGATCTCAAAAAACTTTGTAGAGCAAACCCACAAGAGTCACACGTTATCAAAACGCAGCTGCCTCACACAGAAGCGAGCTTGTGTTTGGCAAAGGCATGGAAATCGTGTACGACCTGGACTGGGAGAAAAAAACCCCAGCAAGCTACAGGTAGCTGCTTCCCTCCCACCTTCCCTGTCCGGGCCCGCTCACTGTCTCACCAGGTGGCACTCCTGGGTGAGCTCTGATGGAGGACAGAAAAGTGGGGAAAGGATAAAAAAAAAAGTAGCTTGCTATTACAATTCAGAAAAGCGCGTGCTTTCCTCTTAAATTATTAGGACAAATAACGTGGCAAGACCTCCCCCCGTGGTCGGGATGAAGTGGGAACGTTGGAAGACCTGTCCTCAGTCTCCCGCCTATCTTGCCCGTCGTGGGAAAGGAGGTGACACTCCTGGTTGTTTGGGGTCTGGCCCAGTTCGGTGCCCCTCCTTGTATCAGAAGCACGTGGAGCTTTTCTCTGTGAAGTCGATCCCGCATCATTGCGCCTCTGCTTCCTAACCTGGGTACTTCCGGGGCCATTACCTAACGATGTCGCCCCATTTCTAACAAAGGCAAGGGTGTGGGCCAAGGACGAGAGGCCGAGAGGCTGTGTCTCCACGGCCATTGCTGCAGAGGTGCAGTCAGAGGACCTGGGTTTTTGCCCAGCTTTGCCCTCCGAGGCAATGACGACTTTGGGTAAGCTGTTTATTTCTTTTGTTTCCGATGTCTCATTGGCACAACGGAAATTAAAACACCAGGTCCTTCCCATCCATTCTTTCACTCAAGATACACTGAATGCCTACTCGGTGCCAGGCTGGGCGCTATAAAAGACAGAAAGGTCCCTACCCTGTGGATCTTGCAGCTACAGAGAAACAGATGATACACATGTCAGCAAATCAGCAATGTAAAGACTCAAAAAGTCCATGGAGATGACACGTAAACCTCGGCTCCCTTTTTCTTACCCGACTTCCTGTCTGAAGGCAAGTCCTTCCAGCTCCGCCATCAGACCCCGTCTCCCCGCATCACCACGCAGGGGTCCCCGGGGATCCTGGGGGGTCCGGGGAGCCCTGGCTGGCCCGCCTCTGCCGTCTTGCCCTTTCATTCAGCCCCTACCACACCAGCTACAGCAATCCTACTCCAGCATAAACCCGATATTATTCCGCTCAAACTCTCCCACGGTTTTCAGCTCCCACGGAGTGACAACCCATGTTCTCGGAGGCCGCAAGGTCATACCAACCCGCCCCCTTTCCTCGGACCTCCTTCCTACTCCCCCCTCGTCATTCGCTGTGATCCAGCCACCTGTCCTCGCTGCTCAGGCCCCCTGCCATTGAGAAGCGACCTGTGTCCCGGTTTATGCCTATTGGTCCGGCGCAGTTATTAAAAATGCCACTTTCGCTCTCAAAGGCCCTGGTTGGAGGATGAATTAGATGGCTGCTCTGCGCTAGCTGTTATATTTTCTCTCCTCTGTCTAGCCTGTTCTTTCCCAGGATAGCTGCTGCCTACCCTCACCTGCTTCGGGTCTTTGCCCACGTGTCACCTTTAGTGATGCATTCCGTGACCATGCCATTTACACAGCTCACTCCCCCGACCCCGGCACCTCCATCCTCCTCCAGGATCAGCTTTTCCTCCCTAGAATTTCTCACCATCTGCCACACTGTTTATTTCTCTTATTTGTTTACTGTGTCCATCCCTCCCCCCACGTGGGCTCTGTGAGGGCAGGACCTGGAATGTCTTCTTCACGGCTGTATCCCAAGGGACTACAACAGTGCTTAGCACCTGGAGGTGCCCAAGAGAGGGGCTGGATGAAGGTGGGGTGCTACTTTGGATGAGGTGGTCAGACAAGGCTTCCCTGAGGGGCTGGCGCTGAGGTAAAGACCTGCAGTAGTTCCCTGTTGCTGCTGTAACAAAGCGCTCCAAATTTAGTGTCTTAAAACAACAAACGTATTATCCAACAGTTCTGGGGGTTAGAAGTCCAAAGGGGGTCTCACTGGCCTAAAATCAGGGTGCCCGCAGAGCTGCCTTCCTTTCTGGAGGCTCTGGGGGAGAATGAGGGTCCTCGCCGCTTCCAGCTTCTGGAGGTCATGCCCTTCCTTGGCTCGTGGCCCCTGCCGCCATCTTCAAAGCCCACAATGGTCAGTCACGTCCTTCTCATGACACCATCTCCCGGGTTCTGAATCTTCTGCTTTTCTCCTCCCCATTCAAGGACCCTATGATCACTCTGGGCCCGCCAGATAATGCAGGGGAATCCCATTGTTTTAAAGACAGTTGAGTAACGTTCATCCCATTTGCAACCTTCATTCCCCCTCACATGGAACATAATATAGTCATAGGTTCTGGGGATTAGGACGTGAACATCCTTGGGGGTGGTGGGGGGCATTATTCTGCCTACCACAGTGGGGATGCTACTTTGGATAGGGTGGTCAGGAAAAGCTTCTCTGAAGAGTTGGCATTGGAGGCAAGATCTGAAGGAGCCTGGATATGTGAAGAGGCAGAAGAGCTTCTCAGGCAGAGGGATTGACATGTGCAAAGACCCTGGGGCAGGGAAGAGCTTGGGGCATCGAGAAGAAAGTAGCCCAGAGTGGCTCCAGCATACTGAGCAAGGGAGAGAGTGGTCCGAGGTGTTCGGGGAGCAAGACAGGACTCGGACAGTGTAGAAATAAACGCCTGTGAAGCTCCCCAGCCTCACTCTGAACTCTGCCTCCGTCTTCACATGGCCATCTTCCCCCTGTGTCTGTCTCTGTGTCCAAATTTCCTTCTTCTTATAAGGACACCAGTCACTGGATTAGGGCCACCCTAATCCATCTTAACTTGATTGTATGTGCAAAGATCCTATTTCCAAGATCACGTTGCCAGGTTCCAGGTAGACAGGACTGTTTGTGGGGCACTGTTGAACCCAGGACATTTTCAGTTCCACGTGGCCTCTCCAGGCCACCACCACCCACTCTCCTTGAGCTGCCCTCGCCCAGAGTCGCCTTCGCAGACAGACTTCCTCGCTGTGGGTCTGCATACAACTTATCCCTCCTCTCCAACCCGTCACCCTTCCCCCAGCCTTTGATTCCATCTACAACTTTTTTTTTTTAATCGATAAATCTTCCTATAGTGTATTTTCCCAGTAGATTGAATACGGTTAAAATCCTCCAGGGACTTCCTTTCTCTCTGTAAAGTGCTTATC
This sequence comes from Eidolon dupreanum, assembly GCA_028627145.1. Taxonomy (NCBI): domain Eukaryota; kingdom Metazoa; phylum Chordata; class Mammalia; order Chiroptera; family Pteropodidae; genus Eidolon; species Eidolon dupreanum. Next base: position 2,518,330 of record CM053503.1, on the reverse strand, counting down.
TTAGAAAACTCGGGTGGAATCTAAGTTTGACCTTTATGCCAACTAATTAGTACACACGCAAGCTCCCGCTACTAAACGGAAATAGTTACCTGAGCTGAGGGCTGAGCTGCCGGCGGACGCCAGGCCTGGAAAAGGAGGAACTGGACAGCGACACCCTGGGCTCCACCATCTGCAGGGGACAGTGGCTGCTGCATCCCCTTAGTCAGGTGGCCTGAGAACCCCAAGGGCCACTGGCCATCCTCCACTTGGAAAAGGAGGTAGTTGGGACCCTGAAAGTTTACAGGGCTTCCTCAGGGCTACGAGTATGCCATAAAAGGAAGATTCTAGAATCCCGCCTCCACGGCTCTCTCCCATCTCCCACCCTGCCACGCCTAGGCCGTCAGCACCCAAGTCTTGGAAGGACTTCCCAGCACCCAGTCTTGGAAGATGACAGCAGATACGCGTTGTGCTTGGTTCTGCTTGTATCAGCCAAGGGTCCCGCCTCCAGTTAGCTCAGGTCCTAGAAAATGTGCCAGGTGCACTGGGCCACCAGGGGCCACAGCCCAGTGTATGTGAGATATTATTGCCGCTGAGGTGGGCAGAGAACAGAGAGGGGAAGAACTTACCAGATGTTTAAATTACGGTTGCACCCCTTTAAACACTCTGCTGGCTTTGCCTCGGCAGCTCAGCATTGGCGCGCTCCTACCTTTTACATCTTCTAAACTTGCAAATGACTACACAGCAGTAAGTCCATTCCACGGTCAAAGTCATGATTCCCTCAGCAGGTGGATGCAGCACACTCCGAGAACCGTAATAACCAGCGCTTTGCAACAAGCACTTTTTCTTCCTACTCATTATTGCTGCTTTGAGAGAAGGGAGCCACCGCTCTCGCCCAGTTACAAAGAGGCACTTGGAAACGTGCTGCAAGAGGCCTCTCTGTCACCAGGAAAGACAATGGAATACATTTTAAATGTTTCTTTCCGTGTTCTGCCAAGCAAAAGCACTGAACCCTCCGGGAATTCACTTTACAAGGAAAGAAAATGAGGCCCAGCGTCCCCAGCCCGCTGTCGGCGCCACGCGCGCCTCTGCCAGAGGTCGCCGGCGCGCCAGAGTTCGCACAGGCGGGGCAGAGCACGCCGGCTCCCAGGGGTGGCCGCTGGGAAGTGCTCACAAAAGGCAGTGTTCTCTATAGCGGCTCTTGTCCCTTTCCGTTTTGAAGACGCCTCTGTGTATTCCCATTGAACCTGCACTCCGCAGAGGACAGACGGGATTACAAATTCCCCTCAGCGCTGTATTTGGCTCTTCTTTCGTCCCCACAGGACAGGCATGGCAGAGGACCTAGCGCTGGGCGACCCCAACTAATGCTTGAAGGGATGGATCCCTACGCTGTCTCCAGAATGAAGTTCCCACCGGAACGCCCACTGCTCATGCTTTAAAAATTCCTCTTGAAAAAAATTAATAAGTAACCAAAGATTCCAGCCAGCAGGAACTTTAGAGATGGAGAGCTTGAAATTACTTGCTCTGAATGTATTGCTAAACCAGCAGGGTCATTCTGACCGTTGATCTGCAAACCAGCTGGATCAGAGCTCAGTGCTGGACAAGGGTGTCTGATGATTTGGACAATTTGGCCCACTTTGGGGAGAGGCCAGTATGAATCAGTGAAGAGTCTAAATTAAACGAAGTATAATAAAATATAATCATTTGAAATGATCTCTTTACAATCTTATTTTAAACTATTCACGCATATTGTAAGGAAAGGGTTTCATAGGGTAAATTTGGGGGCAGTGCCTATCTATTAGAATCGAAGGAAATGATGTTTTGACTCTTGCTATAAACACAATTGAGAACCAAAGTAAATCGTTTCAACTTCCATCACTACTCGGGAGGAACAAATATGCAGTATTTATCATCAAACAAGACTCTCAAGTAAAGAAAGTTTTTCTTTCATTAACTAAACTTATGAAACAGTATAATGGCCAAATAGTCGATATTTTTAAAAATCGAAATTTGGCTATTTAGGAGCCAAAGTATGCCTCCATAACCAGAATATAAGATTTCTGACACCAGAAAATCATTTAGCCCTGATCATCTTTGACCATCTCTTACTAGGTATTCTCTGCACATAGGACTTTTTAAGAAAGTTTAGATCTGGACCTCACTTGTGTTATTCAGAGTTCTGCAGAAAGGTTTTTCTAAGGCATAAATCAATCCTGAATTAAGACCAAGACTCTTACCAAGGCTGAGCTCCCCACTACGAGTTTCAAAATATTGATTAAATGCCTTTAAAGGAAAATCACTAAGACCATTGACAGCATGCAGCACAGACAGTCTATATGGAGCATATGTTTGCGTTTAATTTAAAAAATATTCACATGCAAAAGAATCCTTGTGCTTAATAATTGTGTGGGCCAAACTCTGCTTAAAAGTGTTACCTTCGAAAGACTTCTTGGATAAAGATTATAGGATAATTCATATCTCAATTCCCAACTATCCCTAGATTGTGTTTTCGGTCCCTTTTATTTTCTATTTGCAAAGTTCTTCATCAGCATCCAGTTCGTAAACAAAGGAATGAGCACAAAGGCCACTCACTTGAGCCAGAGGTAGAACTGGAGGTGAACACAGAGCTGTCCTCTTCTGTTGTGAAGCCACAACCCCGGGGGACGCCACACCCACCCACTCGTCTGTGTGTAGGACTAAGTATTTTAGAAATACACAGAATTGAACAATGCAGTGTCTAAGTGTAAACGTGTTTTAAAAGGCTGCCTAAGGTTCCTATAAGGTTTCTAAAATCTTATTTGCTGTTTAATATACAATAAATATTAACTATCAACCCTACATTGAGGTTTTCATAAAAAATGTAAACCCGAACTCAGGCTTGCCCATGAATAAATGACATACGAAGTGTGGAGTTGATAAATGCTGCCCATGAGTAAGATCCACATTGAAAGATGCAGCGTGCAATTTATACATCAGGTGACCTTTCGCACGATCTCCTTGCATTTTAGGGTTCGGTACAGTATTCATTAAACACTGTGCAGATTATCATATAATACAGAGTATCATATAATAATAATAATTACATACATATATGGGTTAACATTTTTATAAACCTATAATTTTAGAAAAAATATTGCTAACAATTTTTAAAATTGGGACTACATAATAATATCTCAGAGAATAATATTGCATGAAAACACTTTGGAAAATTATGTTTTCAGAGTATGAAAATTTTTTTCTTTTCCTCCAAAGTTTTAAAAAATCATACCAAAAATACAGTGGACATGATCTAGGAGGAAACCTACAGGTCAATCAGGAGATCTTGGGCAAATCATTTCATTTCTCCAGACCTTGATTCTTGCTCTCCAAGGTCCAAGGTTTAGCTCACCCCGGGATCTATGACCTAGCCTTACCCCCAGCATTCCGCCCAACCCTTGAGCCTCACTAGAGAAAGCCCCTTAAATCATGGTCCCTGTCTCTTTAGAGTCAGCCTCATGCTACGGACCTTCTGCACAGCTACAAGGCTGGCTGCTCCACGGGGGCTCAACACAGTTTCGCCAAATGAATCAATGACCCTAGAAAGCACACACCGATGACCATGACATGGCAGTGTGAGCATAAAGGAGCAGGCACCTGTTATGAAGCACCACCACTAAAAAGAAGGTTCATCAGACATTTGAAGTACTTTACCTTTTTATCTTTTATCTATCCGTGAAGAGATTTAGTAACATCTTATTTTGCACTGACTTGCAGAATTTACTAGCAGCAGAGGAGAGAGGAAGAGTGGAAGCTGAGAAACCCGTCCTGCTGTATCCGTGCTGCTACTGACCCCAAAGAGTCATTGTGAAACCGACTAGGAGCCTAATCTCCGCGTGCCACAGAGATGAAGGAGACGACATCTGCTCTGGCTAAGGAGGTCCCACGAGGGGCCGTCCTTAACGGGAAAATGAGCCAACTGCTGACCGAGTCCTAAACAAAAGTGGATTTCCCTTTGTTTCTGGTCTGCGTCTAATTCTGCAGGTGTATGTGAGAAGAACATACCTGCAGTCACAAAACCTCCGCCTTGCTCTTCCGAAAAAAAGCTGTAAAGGAGGAAAGGAATTAATTATGCTGAAACTCGGGACTCCCCATAGGGACAGCGCTGTGGCCTCACAAACTAGCTCTCCATAAAGTCACTGCATCGTTTCAAAGGGGGGAATGGGAGGCAAGAAGGGCCAACAGCGACTCTCGGTCAAGGCGGTGGGTGGTCAGTGGCATTTGGGACTACCCTGAGCCGGGGCTCCTATCCTTTTGTGGGTCACTGGTGGTCGGAGACTCCAGTGCGGGCTCTGGAATGCTCTTCGCATGCATGCAGATGAGTCCACACACGAAACTTCGCAGCTCCCGTGCTTCGTCCAGAGTGCATGGAATCCCAGCTAGGAACGGGCCCTGCTCCCCTCCCTCTCCCCAGAGGCCTCTCTCCTTATCTGAAGTCTTAGAGTTTCTGATTCACAAACTCCAATAAACGAAATGCTTGCGATAATCAATCACTTGTTTTCCTCAAGACCAATGTGCCGTCCATCCTTACCTCCCAGTTCCCCTTCCCGCCCCTCCATGTGAAACCCCAGGCAAATTCTGAGAATAAATCTGTCTGAAGCCCAAGCTTTGGTCCCAGGAAGAAGCCAGCAGTGATGGAAGGAGGGCAGGGCGGAGATGGTCGGTGGGGGCGTTCGCTTGGTTTATGAGGGGCCTGCTGGGTACCTGCTTGGGAGACGGTGGAGGCAGCACGGAGACCCCACCCTTGCACAGCTTCCTTTCCAGCAGAGAGAGACACACAGCAAAGGACAGATAGGAAGAGCGATGAACTCTTATTCGTGCTACTTAGAGAGCGCTAATATAAAGGAAAAAGGAATAGTGGGGGGGTGTGAGAGGGATCTCGCTGCTCGAGTGCAGAGCGGTTTTAAGTCAAGCGCTCAGGGTAGACCGGGTGAGGAGGTGACATTTAGGACAAGATGCAGAGGAGGTGGTGGAGCTGGTCATATAGACAACTAGGGGAGACGAGCACCCACTCATTAAAGGGGACTGGCGGAGTCAGGGCCCAGAACAGAATCTGCTGGGCGTGTTCTCAGAGGCCCACGTGGCTGGAGGGCAACAAGCAAGATCAAGGTCAGCAGATGAGCTCAGAGAAGCACTGGGACCAGTGGCACACCGAGGGGGACTCGCAATGCCGTGTGAGGATGCTGGCGTTGAGGGGGAAAGAAGGAGCCATTGCAAGATTCTGAACAAGGCACCACTCTGGCTGCTGTGTTGACAACGGATTTTAGGAGACAAAAGGAGAAGCAGAGTGACAGGCTGAGGCGTGATGGCAGTATTTCAGACGAGAGATGAGGTGGCTCCAAATGGCCGCAGCAGAAGTGAAAAGAAGTGGACAGATTCTGCATTTATTTAAATGCAGAGCCAACGGCATCTCAGGATAGACCGATTCTGGGGTAAGAGAAGAAAGAGAAGAAAAGATGAGTGTAAGGGTTTGGGCCTAAGTGACAGGAGGGTGTTGCAGTCACTGACAGACAGCAGGCCTGCAAGCAAGATGAGACTGTTGGGGACAGGGGTGGGGGTTGGGGGGGGTGGGAAGGACAGTCTGAGATGAACACGCACGCAGGGATGCTGAGGAGGCATCGGCGCGAGAGGGTGTTCAGGGGAGAGGTTCCAGCCAGAGATACAAAGGGGAGAGCTGTCAGGCATGATCAAAGCCATGCGAAATTGCTGCCAAAGGAGAGAAAAGGTAAAATTAAAAAATTAATTTCTGGTTCATGCAGAAATGTTAATTTCATCCAAAGAGAGAAGATCATGAATATATTCATTAGGTCTTCACAGAAAATCAAGTTATCACGTATAAATTTGGTACGAGCTGGAATACGGTAGATGATGCTCTCAGCTCTTAGGCCTCTTTCCCTTGATCCTTCTCTGTTCTATATTTAAATCATATACAACATTATGCAGCATCTTAGATTGTCTTAGTTGCTGGGCTTGTCGATTTGATTCAGTTTAGAATTATGCCGGCCTCTCCCAATGACCAAACAGTTTGTAAAAATTTTTGACATCGGATCAGGAAAGATGAACATAATCTGTTTTGAGATAAAAATTTGATTCTGAATATGTTAGTAGATGTCTTATTTCAGAACTTCCATTGATGTAGCATTTAACAGTTTACACCCCTGATCAGATTTGATGCTGAAAACACCCAAGGTGAGCAGGAAAGCGTCACCCATGAGGGCTGAGGGGGACCTGTTCCGCACTCACTGAGTGGATGCCTGTCCCACTTCCTGGGCACAAAGGACTAATGAATGACCTGCCAGGCTCCCGCCAGGCCCTCTCGCTCTCCACTTCGTGTGGTTCTTCTCGATAATAAAGGAGTAGTGGATTGGCTCGAGGAGGGTCAGAAAGGATGGGGAAAGTCTGAGGAAGAAACGAAAGCAAAAGGGAGCTTAAAGAGAGGTGAGCACAAAAGAGGCAAACAAGAAAGGACAGGAGCAGCAGCTCCCAAAGTCCCATCGCTCGGGACCCCGCAGATCATCAGTGCTGCAGTTGTAAGATTTTTCATTTTAAAGGGTAAACTACATCCCCTGTACCTCCCGCCAGTAACACAGAGCCCTCCCCCAGATACGACCAGCACAGGGTCTGTGATGCTGCACACATTTCTTCAAACACTAGGAACCGTGTGGAACCCGGAGTACGTCCCGGTCTCACTATCTTTAATCCCATTTCCTTCTCCATAAAAATTAGCCTCCGTTTTACCTATGAGGAATACAAGTTGTTTTATGAATATATGAACTGGCCAGAAGCCTCTATGGTTTATTTTGAAACTTCAGAAAAAGTAGCCTCCACCTTGAACGGTTCTACGTACCTCGAAGCTGGGTGGTATCTCAGAATCGACCCTTGATTAGAAGAAGAAAGGCTAAGGTTTCCCACATAGTTACTGGCTCCCAGGTTTTGGCTTCACTCCCTACACTCCATTTAAAGCCTCCTTCCTTTCTGGCTCTGCTCACGACTCCCCATCACGCCCAGCTCCTCAGTTCCTACTGGGACAGCCCCGCCCGGTGCCCCCTCCTCTAACCCAGCCTCTGTGCCCCTGTCCCCAACGTCTGTCTAAAACACAGATCCACTTTGAACTACTTCCCTCCTGGGAAATTCCCAGGTTTCCATTGCCATGAAATAAAAGCCAAACTCTCTGGCATGTCAATAAAGGCCCTTCGTAAAACTTGGCCTGATTTCTTGGCTCACTTCCAGCCACTCCCCTGCTTCCTGTTACCTGTGCTCAAGCCACACCAACCGTTCATGGTTCCCAACGTGCCACACACTTCAGGCTTTTTCGTCCTTTTGTCCTTGTTCAAGGAGCCTGGAATATGGCTCCTCCTTTGTCCTTATCTACCCCCACCCCGACCCCGCAAACTGACCCCAGGCATACGAATGCTTACTTTTCAAAGTCTGTGTAAAATTCCCTCCTTCTGGAAGCATCCTGTGCCTGCTCTGTCTCCTTAGTACCTTGTATACACCTTTATCACAGTCCACTGCAGGAGTCAACAAACTACGGGCTGGTCTGCCTCCGGTTCTCAGACGGCCTGTGAGCTAAGTGTGGTTTTTATGTTGCTAAATGGTTGAACAAAAATCTAAAGGAGGAAATTCTGTGACACGTGAAAATTATACAACATTTAAATTTCAGTGTCCACAAGTAAAGCTGTGCTCATGTACTTAGGTATTTCTTGTCCATGGCTGCTTTTCATACTACAGTGATGGCTGAACTTGCAACAGAGACCGTAGGACTGCAAAGCCTAAAATATTTATTATCTGGCTTTTTACAGACGAAGTTTGCCAACCTCTGGTCTACTCTATGTATTTATATATCCATTTGCAACTAGACAGTGAGTGAGCCCACAAAAATGAGAATACATTGTACATCCCTGTTTATCTGTAGCCCTTAATGTCGTATCCAGCATGCAGTCGGATTTCAATATTTAATGAGCAAATGCCTAACTCTTCAGTAATGGCAATGTACTCTTGAAAGGGAGAACGTGCGGGTCCTGGTTCATGGAAGAAACCACCAGAAAAGAAAGGCCAGTATCAGGTGTGACTGGGGTAGTAGAAATTAGCGAGTTTTTTGTTTTGTTTTGTTTTATGCCTACAGCACCTGGTCTTCCTAGGTGGTCTCCCATCCAAGTGCTAACCAGGCCCAACCCTGCTTAGCTTCCGAGATCAGACGAGATTGGGCTTGTTCAGAGTAGCATGGCTGTAGACCATGGACCATGGCTCCACTGAGGCGCGAACCCAGGACCTTCTGCATGTAAAGCAGACATGCTAACCGCTACACTATGGAACCACATCCAAGTTAGTGTTTTTTTAAGGATGAAAATCGAGATAAGCTGGTTCTCGTGAAAAATTTCCAGGCTCACAATTCCACCGATCTTATCTGGCACAGGGTCTTGTAGTAGTAGGCTGTACTTACCTAAGACTTTGCTTAAGATACACAGGGGCTATTTCCTCTCTCGTCATATCTAAAGAGCTGTTTAGTTTCCAGAGTCTCCCCATAATTTGGTCCCACTCTATTTCTCCAACCCCAAATAGGAATTCTCTCCCCATAGACAAGTTGGCTCCTCATCCTGCCCCAGGCACCTGCCTCCTGCCAAGGCCACCTATCAAACTCTAAACGTCTTTGAAGACCTATCTTGAACCCATCCCTCCTTCCTTGAAGATATCGACTCCTCTGGAATGCCAGGACATGCACTGAAAACAAGGCAATCACCTGTGCTGTATCCTTTGGTGCTTGATAAAAGTTTTAGAATCTAGTGGCCACAATGGAACTGTACGTTCTTTGTGAAAGAAAGCATCATCTTACTCCATTTGTGTGTCTCACACAAGCCTAGACCCTCATTAAATGTTTATAGTAGGTTTGTTGAGTTGGGAGGGTTGAAAAGAAGGGGAGCTAAGATTAGACGAGAACCCACAAACTGTAATACACGCAGAACCAAAGTAAATTCGATGATATACATCGGATGCTAATGGCAAGGCAGTGTGATCCGCAAGATGTTCAGGGAATAGGTACATTTGAAATGATCAGTGAATACTGGAGAGGTTTTTAAGAAACAGGATGGATGTTGCAAACTGAGACACAAAAGCACAGCGCGGCCATCCTCGATCCTCCCCAGCGCTCCTCTAGGCCCGAGTGTGGGAGGAAGGAAAAAGGTGGATTCAGCTGGTTAACAAATTATTAAGGGCTTTGCACGGAGTAATTAACTTAATTTTCACAACAGCTCTCTGAGGTTATTATTCCATTTCACGCATGCGGGCATTGAGGCAAAGAGAGGATAAGAGTGTCTTGTCACAAGCACACGGGTCATCAGTGTCAGAACCAGGATCCGAATCCAAGCAGCAGGGCACGGCGTCTGAGGTAATAATCCATTCACCACACAGGTGAGTCCTAGGAGCGGGATACTGGTTCAGAAGTCTTAAAAAGAAACTCAACTTCGGATTGATTATTAATCTATTTCTTTACATGCCACCTTGATCATTTTTTGGGGGAAAAAAACAATTTTCATCTTAAATTTGTTTTCTTGAAGATAGCATGGGTTTATGAAACCTTCACCACACTGTCCCCAAATGTCCATCAATAAATAGGGGGCCATCAGCCATGAAAAGGAAGGAGGTGGCTCTGCGGGGTTGCTATGGAATGTGACAAAGCCTCTGTCCTCGACCAAACTCTAGCCAAGCTCCTGGGAGCCCCCTTGTCCTCTAGAACTCACCCTTGGCCTATGAGAACTGTTAACTTTTACAATAATCGATTTATTGCATGGTTTCCAGCAGCTCAAGGTTGTCCCTAGGATGAGGACCCTGGCCCCTCAAAATGCCCACTTGAGAAAGCTCGAGCTGCCAAAAGTTTACCATTTGTTTTAGCCAACACTGGAAGAACCCCGAACCCTCTCTTTGAGCAGTTATTTTAGAAAGTTTACAATTGTAAGTCTTTCCTCTAACCCTTTGACACGTATGTGTGTCTCCCACAACCCAGGAGTGTCACCGTCAAGGACCTGAAGGCCATTCATTTGGAACATCACCATCAGGAGGGATAGGGTCCCTGGTCCCCCAGTCTCAGTGGGAGGGCAGAAACCTAACTCCCATAATTGCCAGTTAACAGACACAGCTGGCCTGGAGCAGGGGCACCGACCAACCCTCTTACTCACTTTTTGTAATTTTTCACTTCTCTGACTTGCTCCCCTCCCTCCTCCCTCATTTCCCCTTGAAAATGCCTGGTCACCTCTGCGCGGGTCAGAATGGAGCTCGGCTCTGTCCCCAGTGCAGCGGTGACAAAACAACACCTGTTTTCACCACATTCCCTAATGTCTGGCTTTGTATTTGACACGTGCTCACCAAGACAAAGTGTGGAAAGTGCCAGGTACGGGCCCGGGTGGCTGGAGACAGCGTGGGAGAGGCCACGCTTCACCAGGCACACTTGCAACCTTGTCTGTTATAGAGCTTCCATAACTCTCTTTAAAAAGAAAGAAAAACATGCTCAGCCATGCTTTTCAAAGTCGAGAAACAAATACTGTAAGAATTTTAGGATAGTTAGGATATATTTATTGAACTCCAGGCACGATTCTATCTCCTTTATCTAATTAACACATTCCGCCCTCAAGGCTCTCTGGAGTGAGACTTTATTGCACCCATTTTTCAGACAAGAACCTGAGGCACAGAAAGGCTGAGTAGCTTACTCAAGATCACAGAGCTAATGAGTGGCTTAGCCGGGCCCGATCCCCACGCTGTCTCGAGCAAAGCAAGTCTGTCCATAAGGACGTAAGGACAGCATCCACAGCCATTTGGTAACAAATTTGTTCACATTTAAAAAAATAAAGCGCTGTACTGAGCACATAGTCCTTTTAAGCCAAAGAGAAAACATTCATCACTTGTTAAAGCTTTTTCTAACAAAGACAATGAAACAAAAAATGTGTACAGGGGAAGAGAGATGGAGGAAGATGGAAAGTCTGAGGGGGTGGGCGGGAGAGGAAAAGAGGCCACGGAGAGAGAAAGAAGGGGAGACAAAGACAGACACACACAAAGGTTTCCCTCACACGCTTCCTGTTTAAGATTTCAGTAATTTATCTTCCTACCAAAAGAAAGGAAAACAAAACCCCAAATTCATGGAAACTGGGTACACTTGGCATTTAAATAAGCACGCCTCTTTTTCATATTTAGATTTATCTTTCATCATGAAATGTCTTAATAAACAGAAGCAAAGCACCCATGAAACCAACTCACGCCAGCCTCCAAAATAAACTAACTTTTATCTTATAGATAAGAGACTTGTTGCTTTTGCAAAATTTAAAATCCTGCAACCTTCACCCAATGTTCTCGTGAGTAACACATATTGTGAAGCATTTCTGATTCCTCGTTTCAACAGGTGCTTAAAACGCTAAAAGCCTGAGAGATACTGAAACTAAATACACAGACTTTCCCAAGGAAGGCCTGTGTCTAGAACACGGTAGCCAGAGACGTAGCAAGTTTCTTTGGTGCTGTGCAGGTGTACATTACCTCCTTTATAAAACAGACATTCTTTCAGAATATTCTATTGAACAACAGCAACCGGCATCTCCCATTTCATGTTTCCCCATTGTACTCATTGGCCCTAATTCAAGAACATTTTTAAATTAGTTCTATCTCTCAAGGATGTTTTTATCTTGACTGTTTATTTCAGAGGTCAAGCTGATAATAGTAATAACAACAACAACGGCTGCCATATATTGAGCACATCTTACTGTATCAAAACTAAATATTGTATATATGTTATTTTATTTACTCCTACAAAAAGTTTTAGATATTTAGCTCAATTTAAAAAAATATTTGTGCATCATAAATCAATAATGGCAAAATATAAATGTTCGAATGAAATTTAGGAAGCTTACAATAATGACCTGACAAATTCTTAAGCTTAAAATACATCACACCAAGAAGCTTAAAAAGCAATTAAAAATGCAACCTTTGACCACTATGTTGGTTTTCACCTACGTAGTAAAAGAAAAGTTTTGGCCGCTGAGATAACTAGCGCCTCCAACAGGCTAAAGTAGCACCAAGAAGCTGATGTCTGTGATCTCTTTTCTCACCGAATAATTTTTTAAAGCTACTTTTTATCTATACCATTTATTTTATGCCACACACTGAGCCAAGCATCCTACTGGCATGATCTCATTGATTAAATGATTCAATACAAATGAAATTCTAAGAACCATGCTACACATAGCAAGTGCTCAAAAAACATCTATTATGATCTCACTTAATCTTCCTAATAAGAGAAAGATTACTATGCCCCACCACAAATGAGGACAGAGTGCTCAGTCCAGAGTGACCTAACTAGCCAGTGGAAGAGCCCAGCTGTGGTCAGGTTTGTCCCTTTGTATGCTGTCACTTCTCATTGCACACTTGATTTGAGAACATTCCTGGAAAGGATTTGGTGGCTTGTCAAAAAATATATGCACTGTGTCTATAGCCATGCCACCCTGAACAAACCCGATCCAGTCTGATCTCAGAAGCTAAGCAGGGTGGGGCCTGGTTAGGACTTGGATGGGAGACCATGTAGGAAGACCAGGTGCTGTAGGAGTAAAAAATAAAAAAATAAGGGATTGTAAACTGACAAGGTCCTTGCAATCTGTGAAGTCAACTAAGGGTTGCCTCACCTAAAAAATTTAAAAATAAAATAAAATAAAAAAAATACATATGCACTGAACGTAAGTCCAGTTCAGACAGAGGGCACAATGTAGATTCCATGTAGACTGGAGAATACCGTGGGAGTTAGAGGAGATCCCGGCACGGCGTGGGGTGTGGGGGAGACACGGGGTGCAGAGTCAGCCAGAAAACCATATGAAAACAGGTCCTACCTTACACAGCTTCTAAGAGGGCTCCTGCCTCCAACACACCTACGCTGAGAGCCAGCTCTGTACCAGGCCCGGTCCTGATGCTGGGGAATCAGACTAAAGGTAAGTCAGTGATGCTGACAGACTAGTTAGTGGCAGAACAGACCAAAGAGGAACAGAAAATAACTGCGAACTGGGGTAAGTGAAGAAACCAAAGAGGGTGCAGAGCTAGTGTGGCAGCCTGGCCCTGCATGACCATTTCCTGCTCCAGCAGGTTCGTTCCTGACTGCCACCCCCACCTCATCCCACCTTCCAAGGACTCTGCTGCTAACTTCAGTTTTCTCATAGCTTGCCAACCAACCAATGCTCTTCCTTATATCTGTAGCTGTGTAGGAATGACAAGACTGGATAAAACTGCCCGTTATGTTACAATCGGGACTCAGCTTTCGGATAAGAATCCGCTGAGCCAGGGCCCGAGTCAATAAACGCTGCTTCCTGCTTATAGGCTCGGTTTCCCTTCTCCCTGTTCGAGAATCCCACAACACTAGGGACTAGGGTTACACCTTTAGTTGTTTCAGAAAGCAGCTTCTTAGAGTTTTCCTATTAGATGTTTTATAATCCAATCCTACCGACAAGAGGAGCTCCTCGTGAGGCACTGTAAAGTGGCAAGAGACATCTTTAGCATCTTTGACCCTGAAGCGGTCCTTGAACAGAAAACGTTTGGAACCCCTCACAGAAGTGTATGTGCATTTCTCTCCATTTTCTCACGCCAGGGGAAAAAGGGCCCTTCTGCTCCTTTCTCTTGAGTTAAGTCCAAACAAGTAGCAGTTAGGTAAGAAGGGGCGGCGGGTCTTGAAAGCAGCTGGACGCTCTGGCGGCGCGCGCCCGCGTCCCCCACGGCGGCCTGGGAGGACGGCGGGCCGGGCTGCAGTAAGGCGGCTCGCCGGCAGGGGGTGCTGCAGTCCCCCCGCCTCCCGGAGCGGCGCCGTGCTCAGAACTTGGGGTCCCGCCACGCCCGGACGGTGCGGACAGTGCATCGACGCTCGCCGCGTCTTTCCCTTTTTGCTCGCATTCACCCTCAACCCCGCAGCGCCCGCCTCCGTCCTCGCACGCGGCCCGCCGCCCGCCGCCCGCGCCGCCCAAGCCGCTTACTAGGGGCCGAATTCAGGGTCTGCGGAACGGCGGGTCTTCCTCTAACTCACCCCGGAAAGCCCCCAACAAACGCCACCCCGCCGCCCTCATTTCGGGAAGCGCTTTCGCCAGAACTAGTCGCGCCCCGCCTCGAAGGGTGGGAACGCAGCGAGGGCGCCTCCGCGCACACATGCCCAGCTCTGCTCCGCGGCCCCGCGGTGGGAGCCGTTCCTCCCGCCCGGGAATGCACCCCGGGGGCGCGTGCCCGCCCGCGCGCTCTCGCCCCGCCAGGCCCCCCAAAACCGCCTCGGGCGCGTGCCCGCGGCCCGCGCACTCTCGCCTCGCCAGGACCCCCCAAACCACCTCGGGCGCGTGCCCGCGACCCGCGCGCTCTCGCTTCGCCAGGCCCCCCCAAAACCACCTCGAGCGCGTGCCCGCGACCCGCGCGCTCTCGCCCCGCCAGGACCCCCCAAACCCGCTTCGGGCGCGTGCCCGCGGCCCGCGCGCTCACGTCACGCTCCCCACCGCCTCCCCGAAGCGCGTGGCCGCCCCCGCGCGCCGGTCCTCCTGCTCCCCACGATAACCGCGCGCGCCCCGCCTTCCGCGAGCCCCCTGCGCACCTAGAAGCAAATCGGCGCCACGAAACCATCCGAAGGGCGGAACGGGCTGGTGGGCGGCGGCGGGAGAATCGAGTCGAACTGAATCCGACCTCAGCCCGCGGGTATCGCTTCCCTCGCCCGCGGGCCGCGGGCCGTGGGATTGAGTAACTTTCCTCTGTCTCCGCAGTAGCGACAGGAGCGGCTCGGATGGAGCCTTCTCTGGAGCTCGCGTGAGGGCCTCCAGCGTCCGTGCGGCCTCCAGCCGGGACACCTTTCCAGACGCAAATGGGGCCGGCGCTGCCGTTCCACCTGGGGAGGATTCCCTGACGCGAGCAACGCCAGCCCCGCCGAGGGAGCGTGGGTAAGTGCAGCTGGCGGTAGAGACTGCTCGGCGGCGTCCCCGCAGGCATCCGAGGGGGCGGAACCCAGCCCAGGACACTGCGATGGCGACACGCGTGAGAGGACGGAGCCCCGCGCTCAGCCCTTGTGGAATGAACGAAGTCAGGCTGCGTGAGGCCCCTCGTGTCTCGTCCCGAGGCCGGCGCGGGGACCTGCGGGAGGGACATTCCAAAAAACGACGAGGTGCCAAGGCCAAGCCTGACCTCCCTCGCGACGTCGACCGGACCTGCCCTGCTACGCCCGAGGCCAGAATAATTACCGCCCGACCTCTGTCAAACTATTCAGTAAATGTTAATTTAGGGAGGCCCCGCGCTACACCCAGCAAGAAAGCGGAGATGCGCACTGGGAGTAATTACTGGCATCGTCATGGCAACCATAGTTGTTAGGCCACCAGCCCGCCTGAACCGTAAGGCTCCTGTCGTAGGCTGGGTTCCCTGGGACTCAGAAACCGAGTCTCCGCGACGTGCACACACGAAGCCCGCTGGGCAGCGAGCGCTCCCGGGAAGCAGCCGGTGAGCGAGGGAGAGAAGCCGGACGGGGCCGACGTTGCGCTGTGGTGCAGCCGGGAGCCCCAGCCACTGCCACCCGGGGCTCAGGAGCCGGGGTGCCCCCCGAATCAAGGAAAGGGGGCCAGTCCTCTGTACCCCTGCGCGGACAGGTCACTGGCCTGGGACTGCCCTGGGGAGGGCACATCCTTGCGCACCGCAGCTCCCTTCGGGGAAGGGCAAGCCTCAGGCGG
>CM053503.1:2470554-2502117 GCA_028627145.1 Eidolon dupreanum | reverse complement strand
CCTCTGAGGAAGTAACATTAAAGCTGAGACCCAAATGACACAAAGCTGTGCAACGGTCATGGTACAGCTCTTGCAGGAACTGAGGAAGAGGACACAGCAAGTGCAAAACCCCTGAAGGTGTAAAGAGCTTGTTCCTTCAGAGAAATAAAAAGACAGACCTTTAAATCAGCACCAGCCAGAATGTGTGGGGCCACGCAGATCAGCGGTAGGAAGTTTGGATTTTGTTTTAGGTGCTACCGTTAGCCACCGGAGGGAGTTCAGTGGTTATGGGGCTATAGGTGGGCGTGGGAAGCAAGAACTGATTTAAATCTGACTTTAGAAAGAACATCTGGCACCTGGGTGGAGAACAGAGGGCAGGGGTAAGAACAGAAGCAGAACCAATTAGAAAGGCACGTTAATTGCCCAGGAGAGAACTGCTGCAGGCGGAACGAAGGAACTGCAAAGTGATAAGTAGATGGGCTCACCTAGGGAAAGGCGGAGCGGGTGGGGGTGCGGGGGGAATGGTGAAGACAGACAAGGAGGACAGAGGCGGGTTCACCCAAGGGACGCCAAAGTGGGCTCGTCCCAGGAGAGCGCAGCCAAAGAGGGCCGCGTGGGTCTTGGGAGGCCCGGGGCCTCGCGACCTTCCAGGGCCACCGCCGACCCCGGAGCCGCCTCCCGGAGAACCCTGGCCGTGCCGGGCCCCGCCAGCCCCTCACCTGAGTAGCCCGGCGGGCTCGGGATGCCCTCCTGAGAGTCCTGCGCCGCACGCTTCCTCCTGCGCGCCACCATCTTGCCGAACGGAAAGCCGCGGGGGCCGCTGGGAGTTGTAGTTGGGAACTGGGAGTGGCGCGTTTCCATGACGACGGCGCCGCGTGGCGGCCCCGCCCTCTAAATTACGGGCCCGCCTCTCTGGTCCGAGTAACCCCCAGGGCCCAACCTTCGTTGATTCGTACTAAAGTCTGCGCCTGAAGTTGCGAGTTAATGTCGGCATGGACGGGGCCGTTCACGGGTGTGAACTCTACTCTTCATTCCACAAATAGCCGTGAATGCTCCAGGCACTGTCCTAAGCCTACAGACACACAGGTGGAATAAAATCGAGCCTCCCTGGAGTTTATATTCTAACGAGGGAAAGAAACAATGAACACGCAAAGAAGCAAAATATAAAACATATGCATTGGTGCTAAAGAGAAAAATTGAGGAGGCGGAGTGTGGTGAGGGGAGGTGTTGCAATTTTAAATAAGGTGAAGGCTTCATTTAAGTGACATTTGAATAAACACTTGAAGGAGCTGAGGGAGCAAGGCGTTCAGGTGTCTGGGAGAAAGGTATTCGGGGTGAGGGAAAGGCAGGAGCAAAGGCCCTGAGGCTGGAGCCTCCCTGGTGTGGTAGAGAAACAAGTAGCAAGGAGACCCGCGTGGCGGGAGCACAGTGACCAGAGGAAGTCTGAGGGGGCAGGGGACCGACAGATCCCTTAGGATCCGGTACTACCTGAAGCACTGTGATGCTCTCCCTGCGTGT
Source organism: Eidolon dupreanum (assembly GCA_028627145.1). Classification (NCBI taxonomy): domain Eukaryota; kingdom Metazoa; phylum Chordata; class Mammalia; order Chiroptera; family Pteropodidae; genus Eidolon; species Eidolon dupreanum. The sequence continues at coordinate 2,500,620 of CM053503.1, read as the reverse complement.
GATGGGGGCCACTGTGGGATTTTGAGCAGAAAGGAGTGATGTGTAAACAGTCATCTCGGCTGTAACACTGCAGTTAGGCTGCAGGAGGGCAAGGACAGCACTAAGATCGTTTAGGAACTCCACTGCACTAATCTAAAGGAAAGATGATGACTTAGTTACCAGGGAAATGGCAGGGGAAGTGAAGAGAGGAGGTCAGCTGTTTTGAAGAATACCCGTAGAGTTTGCTGACAGGTTGGATATGCAGAGTGAGAGAAAAAGAGAAATCCAGGACTACTGCTACTTTCTGGTGTCTGAGCAGCTAGAAGGATGGTGTCATTTACAACGCTCCTCCTTCCCTACTGTGCCCCGTTGTAGTGCAGAAGAGATGAGTCTTAGAATTGTGATCATGCAGCACAGGTGTTAGCATCATGCGTTCCAGACAACTGTTGCTGCGGAATTGCCCCAGAATTTAACTGCTTAAAACAATCACCGTTTTATTATATCTCAGGATTTTGTGTGTTAGAAGTTGGGGCAGGGCTTGGCTGGGTGATTCCTTTGCTCCACAGTATTGACCAAGATCACTTGGGTGGTATTCGGCTGGGCTGGACTGATGCGTCCAGGTCAGTTTCATTCACAAGGCTGGCACCTTAGCAGGATGGCTGGAAGGCTAGGCTCATGTTGGACTGTCAACTACAGCACCTACCCATGGCTTTCTCGGTGTGTGTTCTCAGTAGTCAGTCTTCTTACATGGTGGCTCAAGGCCCCCACAGAATCTCCAGGGACAGAAAGTGGGGAAACTACCAACCTTTCAAAGTCTGGGCCCAGAAGCTGGGTGAGTCATATCTGGTCAAAGCAGTAACAGGGGCCACTCAGATTCAGAAGGGACACAGACCCACATCTTGAAGGGAAGAATATCAAATAATTTGCAGCCATCCTTAATTCACCACTCCACCCTCAGTTACCATCAGCTCCTGGGTCTCTGTTGCCATCTGGCTGGTGAGTCTTCTGATTCCAGAATCCAATTCTGAGGATGTCTTAAGGCCCTTCTGGGATCAACTGTTTTAGAATGGGTTCCCACAGAAACAGACCTTGGGACAAGGATTCAGGCACAAGTAGTTTATTTGGTAGGTGATCCCAAGAGACACCACTTAGGGAATTTGGTGCATGGCTCTAAGTTCCAGTATTCCACCCTGTGTAGGCTGATAGCCATGTCACCTGTCCTCATTTCAGCCTTTGAAATCCAGTACTTAAGTCCTTGTGATCAGCAAATATCTTTAGGGTAGCTATAGCTTCATTGCTAGCTTAACATTCCAGTATCTAGACTCTTCATTTTTGTACCTGGAGACATTCTTTATTTTCGTGGGTGCACAGCTATGAAAGGAAGGTCGTTATGTGAGAAGTTACTAGGTGTTTTGTAAGGGTAGGGTTTCCCGCATTACTTACTAAGTTCCGCTTATTGCTGTAAGCAAAGGTCCTATAATTTCAGCCAGAAATGGTCTCTGTAGGAGATTTTTTTCCAAAGCGGTCTGCCAACCATTCCTCCCATTCGTGTACATGCATGCCACTCCTTTCATCGAGGTGTAATCTATGTGCTCTTTTGACCATGCCGGTCTGGTGACTTGCTGTGACCAACACAATGCGATACAAATCATATACTGGGGTTTTCTAGCTCAGGACTTAAGCCTACAGCTTACAGCCTCTTGGGATCCAGCCATGTAAAGAAGCTTGACCTAGAGCTGTAAATGAAGCACCACATGGGGGGAGAGAGGCTGCCAGCCGAGGTGGTGGTCACGTGAGCTAAGTCGCAGCAGCTGTTCTAATCCCAGCTGACTCCATGAAAGGAAGTGACCCCTGCGAACGCCACGTGGAGTGATGAGCCATCCCTAACCAAAACAGTGCAGAAATCAATTATTCTTGTTTTAAGTCACTAGGTTTTTTATTATATCAGCTTTACTGAGATATAATTCACATACCATAAAATTCTGTTTTAGTATATTTACTATGTTTTGCCACAATCACTATCAATTCTAGAATTTTTTTAGTATCCTAAAAAGAGAGCCCATACCAGCAATCTCCCCACATCCCCCTCCTTCCACTCCCAGATGCTGGCAGCTACTACTAGTCCAACTTCCCGTCTCTGTGGATTAGCCTATTCCGTTCATTTCACACATATTGACTCATGCAATATGTGGTCTTTTGTGACTGGCTTCCTTTGCTTAGCCATCATTTTTTCAAGGTTCATCCATGTTGTAGCTTGTATCAGTACTTCGTTCCTTTTTTTTAAAACCGTAGTAAAAATATACATAAATTTACCATTTTAACTCTTTTGAAGTGTGCAATTCAGTGGCATTAAGTATTCACATTTTTCTGAAAATGTCCCCATTGTCTACCTCCAGATTTTCATGTTTCCCCTCCCTCCAGCCCCTCATAACCACTATTCTACTGTCTCTCTGAATTTTATATTAGGTACCTCATATAAATGGAATCAATTATACAAGTATCTGTCCTTTTGTGTCTTTTTTCATTTAGTATGTTTTCAAGCTTAATCTATTTTGTACCTTGTATCAGAATTTCCTTTCTTTTTAAGGCTGAATAATATTCCATTGCATGTGTGAATGAAAATGGGGCTGTGAAGCACATCTGACAAGCTCAGGGACCGAAAGTAACCTCACAGGGTGACCTGATCGTAAATTCTGAATTGGGCAGGTCATGGTGTGTAGTCACACCCAGGCCTATAACTTCCTTAGTAAAAGGTTTATCTTTACCTTAAGCAAGCCTTGTCCATGTTCTTTTGCTTCTAGATGAACACATCTTTGAAATACCAGAGTGAGCCTCTTTTCCAGGCCCCTCGGGAGCGCATGATCTTGCTGCCAGAATACTATCCGCATTTACTGGGAATATTCTCTCCATTTTTCATCTGGTCACAGAGACTGCCCTGCCTCGCTTTTTCCCACTCCTTAATCTACCACCAAATGGATTTCATGTAATTTTCCTTCTGTTCCTTCCTTCGATTCCAAATGCATAAAAAGAACTGCCAACTGCCATTCTCTGGAGCATTTTCTCAATCTGTTGAGAGCTTGCTTCTGGGCATGTCCTGTTTGGCTCAAAGGAACTTTAATGAACGTAAAATTTTCTATAGGTTTGGATGCACTTACGTATACATGTGTATAGACCACATATTTATCCATTCAACTGTCAATGGACATTTGGATTGTTTGTACTGTGGACTATTATGAGTAATGTTATGAATATTTGTGTACAAGTTTTATGCGAGCACGTTTTAACTTCTCTTGGGTATACAGGAGAGAAATTTCTTGGTAACCCTGTTTTAACTTTTTTGAGAAACTGCCAAACTGCTTTCTCAAGTGGCTGCACCATTTTACAATCCCACCTGAAATATCTGAGGGTTCTAACTTCTCCACATCCTCACCAATACTTGTTATTGTCTGTCTCTTTGATTATAACCATCCTAGTGGATGTGGTGTCTTTTGTGATTTTTATATTTCCCTAATGACTAATGATATTGAACATCTTTTTGTGCTATCATTGCCATTTGTGTATCTATTTCTTTTTCGTTTTGAGAAGTGTCTTCTCAAATCCTTTGCCCATTTTTAAATTAGGTTGTCTTTTTATTGTTGAGTTGTAAGAGTTCTTTCTCTCATCAGATATATGATTTGCAAATATTTTCTTCTATTCTGTGGATTTTCACTTTGTTAAAGATGTCCTTTAAAAGCACAGAAGCTTTTAATTTTGATGAAGTTCAATGGTTTTTTTTTTTCTGGATATCTGGTTGTCTTTGAGTCATTTATTGAAATGACTATTCTTTTCCCCACTGAGTTGTCTTGGCACCCTTGTTAAAAATTTACAAGATACATGAGGCTTTATTTCTGGATTCTCCATTCTGTTCCATTGATCTATTTTTTTCTATCCTTATGCTAGTAACACATTGTCTTGATTACTGGAGCTTCGTAGTTAAGGTCTGACATTGGGAAATATGAGTCCTTTAATTCTCTTCAAGACTGTTTTGGCTACTCAAGGTCTCTTTAGTTTTTTTCAATGTTTTGTAGTTTACAGAATATAAGTTTTATACTTGTTAAACTTATGCATAAGTATTTTATTCTTTCTGACTATGCTAAATGGAATTTATTTCTTAATTTGATTTTTAGATTGTTCATTGTGAGTATATCAATCGATCTTGTACCCTGCAACCTTGCTGTTTATTGGTTCTAGTAGTCTTTTAGAGGATTCCTTAGCATTTTCTATATTCGAGACTATGTCGTCTACAAATGGAGATAATTTACTTCTTTCTTTCCAAGCTGAATTCTTTCCCTTTCACCCAAATTGCCCTGGCTAGAACCTCCAGCACAGTGTTTAACAGAAGTGGTGAAAAGGACATCCTTGTCTCTGATCTTAGAGGGAAAGCTTTCAAACTTCAAGCCAGGCATTACTGATTCCACTACGACCAAAGAACACACTGCGTGATTTCAATTCTTTTACATTTGTTGAGATCTGTTTTATGGCTGGGATATGGTCTATCTTGATGTATGTTCCATGGGCACTGGAATAGTCTGTTGATTTGATCCTGTTGGTTGATGGCGTTAAGTTCTTCTACATCCTTGCTGGTTTTCTGTCTAGTTCTCCAATTGTTAAGAGAGAGGTGATGGAGTCCCCAAGTGTAAAGTGTGAATTTGCTACTCTTTCCATTTGACTAGCTTTTGCATCACACGTTTTGCAGCTCTGTTGTTTAGTAAGTACATACTTAGGATTATGTCTTCTTGGTGGATTGAGCCTTTCTTCATTATGTAATGTCCTTCTCTGGCCCTGGTAACTTTCTCTGCTCTTTAGTCTAATATATCTGATATTAATTATACACACTTTTCAAAAATAAGGTTTGCATATTTATGATTTTCCATACTTTTACTTTCAACTTGCTCATACTATTATATTTGAGATGAGTTTCTTATAGACAGCATGTAGTTACATCATATTGCTTTGTCCATTTTGCCAATTTGTCTTTCAATTGATATATTTAGACTATTTACATTTAATTAGTTTTACATTAGGGCTTAAATCTCCCATTATATTTTTTATTTTCTATTGTTTTTCTTTTTCTGTCTTCTGGTAGGTTATTCGAACTTTTTTTTTTTTTTAGAATTTCATTTTCTGTAATTTTCTTGGGTTCATTTCTTATCATTTTAGAGGTTGCTCTAAGATTATATTATATATACATAAGTTACCACAATATACTGTTGTCCATATTTTACCAGTTTGAGTGAAATGTAGAAAACTTTCCTCTCATTATACCGTTTTGCTCTCTCCCATTTATAAAGTAATTGTTTTAAATAGTTCCTTCATGTGGAGAACCAGATCAACGTTATACCATTTGCTTCAACCATCAACCGTAATTTAGAAAACTCAAGAAAAGGATTTTATTTACCCATAGTTTTACTATTTCCATTGTTCTTCCTTCTTTTCTGGTTTTCCAAGTTTCCTTTTTATTTTTTCTTTTATGTTTAGATCATTTCTTTAGCTACTCTTTCAGAGTTGGTCTGCTGGCAATGAATTCTCCTGTTTTCCTTCATCTTAAAAAGCCTAAATTCTCCCTAATTCCCAAAGGATATTTTCTGCTGGATATAGAATTTGTAGTTGACAGTTTTCCTTCACTACTTAAAAAATGTGCCATTCCTTCTGGCTTCACAGTTTGTGATGAGAAATCTGCTGTCACTCATGTTGTTTTTCCTTATGGATAAGGAATCATTTTTCTTTTACTTTAAAGATTTGTTTTAAGTTTTCAGAAGTTTGCCTATGATGTATCCTGGTGTGACTTTCTTTAGGTTTAACTGGTTTGGGGTCCACTGAGCTTCTTGAATCTGCAGGTTTTATCTCTTGCTATTTCTGGGGAGTTTACGGCCATTATTTCTTCAAACACTTTTTCAGCTCCACTCTTTCTTCTCTCCCTCTGAGGCTCTAATCTTATGTTATAGGTCCCTGAAGTACTTTATTTTTTTTTTTTAAATCTATTTCCTCTGTTAAGATTGGATAATTTCTATAGTTTTACAGTCAAGTTCACTGATTGTTCTCTTTCTCCTTCACTTTTTATTTTCCAACTCCAAATGGTTCTTTATATTTTCTATTTCTTTGCTGGAACTTTGTTTTCACTTGAAGGGTGTTCATAATTGCTTGACACATTTTTATAATGGCTGCTTTTAAATCCTTGTCAGATAATTCTAACATCTTTGTCATTTCAGTGTTCTTGTCAATTGTCTTTTCTCTTTCAGGATGAGATTCTCCTGATCTTTGGTATGAGTGATTTTCAATTCAAACATGTACATCTCAGGTATTATGTTGTGAAAACTCTGGATCTTATTTAAACATTATTATATAGCATGTCTCCTGATGGGGATTGAAAGGCACTGCTTCATTACTGCCACGTGTGGGTAAAAGTTCAGGTTCCTTATGACATCTGCTGACACCCAAGGGGGGAGTGTCTCCTAGTTACTGCTGGGTGGGAGTTTCCATCGTCCCACTTCACATCTGCTGGCAACACCCTGGTTGGGAGGCGCCAGGTGCCAAGGTGGCCTCCACTGTTCTGAACTGAAAGTCCCAGCTCCCTACCTGGCATTCTCTGACACCACCCCAACAGGGATTTTGGGGCACCCCCAATATAGCCTAGTAAGGCTGGAAGTCTAGGCTCTCAACTTGGTCTTTGCTGGTGAAGTTGGGGCTGTTTTTCAGTCTGCTAAGCTATCCCTTTTCTGGTCCTTGTTTTTCTGTTAGTTTTTGGGTTTTTTGTTGTTGTTGGCTTTTTTTTTTTTTTTTTTTTTGGTCTGCTTCTCCAGCACAGTTTGGGATATGTAAAGCAAAAAAATAAATAAATAAAAATAAAAACTCAGGGAACTTAGCACCTTAGGTCCCCAGACAGACTGCCTTCTCTCCACTTTCCAGTCTTGTTTTATATAAACTATCCAGAGTTGTATTTCATAGAAAGAAGAGGTACTCCCATTTCCTCTTCCCAGAAGTGGTCTCCTTTTAATATCAAAATAAAACTGTATGAGAATGTCAAATGGTGCAGCTGCTGTAGAAATGGAAACAGTGAGTCCTCAAAAACTTCAAGATAAAATTACCATATGATCCAGCAACCCCACTTTTGGGTACATGCCCCAAAGAACTGGATGCAGGGTCTGAAAGGGATAGTTGTATACCCATGTTCACAGCAGCATTACTCACAATAGCCAAAACCTGGAAGCAACCCGAGTGTCCATCAAAGGATGAACAGATAAGCAAAACGTGGTTTATATACACAATGGAATATTATTCAGCCTCAAAAAGGAAATTCTGACACATGCTACAACATAGACGACCCTTGAGAATATTATGCTGAGTGAAGTAAGCCAACTGCAAAAAAGACAAGTATTGTGCGATTCCACTTATGTGAGTATTCAAAATCATAAAGATATAATGGTATCATGGTGGTTGTCAGGGCTCGGAGGAAGGGAAGAATGGGGAGTTATTGTTTAATGGCTGTAGTCTCAGTTCTACAAGATGAAAAGAATGATAGGGATGGATGATGGTGATGGCTCCAAGACAATGTCAGTGTATTTAATACCACCAAACTATATACTTAAAAATGGTTAAGACAGTAAAATTTAGGTGTATTTTACCACAATAAAAAAATAATCAACAAATTATTTTCCTAATGCATAGTTGATCTGAGAGGTAAATTTCTCAGTTGAACTTCAAACCAAGACGAAAGCCAGTCCAGGCTCCCTCGTTCCCTATGAACAGACCTGAGTCTGTGCTGGAGCTGATACCATGCTTGGTCCCCAGTGAGGCACGTTAGCTCAGGAGGTACTGAGATGCTGTGCCAGGGGCTCCCACAAACATTAATGCTCACATTCTCTCAGCTGCGGAGACTTCAGTTTGGCGAGTCCTATGAGGAACTATTCTAAGGCCAGAGCTGGCGAGCAGTAAAGCAGAGGCAAATTCCTGTTTCTGGTTCCAAGTCATACAAGGCCACCTAGTAAAATCTTTTAAGAAATGACAGCTCAGAAGTAGGAATAACAAATGTTTATTCAGAAATGGATTAAGTAACAGAGTCTCCTCCATCTCTTAATGCCTCTTCCTCTCCCTCTGAACAAGACACACAGACAGGGAACGTAGGGGAGTGGGAGGTGAAGAGGGAAACGAGGATTGGCCCACCACCTCTTCCCGGTTCCCAAGACGACACTCTGCAGAGAAGGGGAGGCGAACGGGCTGGCCTTACCCCGCAACGTACACACGGCTAGCAGGAGAACCGGGGCCACATGGCCAGTCAGCTGCAGCTGGCTCAATGAACTGTGATAACCAGAGCGGCCTGGCAGGGACTGGGGGAGTGGGGAGGGGAAAGCCATGCGGGCAGGTAGTTACCACCTCTGCTGGAAACAGAGTCCAAGCAGCGACCAGACTGTGCTCGGGACTCACGAAACCAGGCCCTACTGCCCTGGGTGCTCTCCTAGGCCGAGAGGGGACAGTGCAGGAGGAACGTCTTCCAGCTGAGATCTGAGTCTGCACCCACCCATTCAGACGGGAAGGAGGAACAAAAACCGCACTCCTTACAGAACTGGAAAGTGGAGCACCATCAGGCAAGTGTATTCCTTGGACTTCTCAGGCCTGGGCAACCTCAGAGCTGGAGGACTGAGCTGGGTACAAACCCTGGGTCCTTCCTGCTTGACATACTTAACTCTGTGGAAACATGAGTTTCCAGGTTTTAATTCACGGGGCTGGCTCCAAACAGGTCAAAGGCCCTCTTGCCTTTCTAGGCTTGTGACTTTCATGCTACTGATTCTGTAAAGCTCCCAGAATCCTGCTCCCCAACTTTCTCCAGCTCTGCCAGGCTAGACTCCCTTCACAGTCCCAACAAACCAGGAGGAGACTGGGAACGACTGGAGTCACACTGTCTTGGTGTTCAGGGCCTGCCCCTAGATGTTGGTTTTGCCCCAGCTCCCTGGAACCATGCTGAGGGAATAACCCAGCGCTTGCCCGGATGGCTACTTTGCTCTCTCAATCTTCTCCCCTCCTCTCACTGCCAAGGCAGGAAAATACCCTCTGGTCAACGATGGATGGGTCACTTAGAATAGTGGAGTTGTGCCCCTTGGTGGCAGCTGGATTTATGCCTCTCAGCTTCCCTGACTATTGTCTTGTAGACACAGGAGACCAGAAAAGCAAAGCCAGGAGCAAGCAAACCTCTCCCCTTTCAGTAACCCTCCAAACCCACAATGTCACAGAACTACAGAGAGTTGGCATTGCCATCAGAACCAGGACGTAATGTGCGAGCTAGGGAAAATGGGAAGGGTTAACAGCGTGAGCCCCCCCCCAGCACTGATATCCAGAAGCCAAGGGCTGGAGTGGACTTGGCATACCAAAGGGAAAAAGGAAATGTGACATCTCAGGATTCCCTCCCGGTTGCCTGTGACAGCACGGCCCTCCAGGCCCAGAGCAGCAGCTTCTCCTTGTCCTGGCCACAGGGCCCTCTTCAGATTGGGCTGGTATGGAGCCAATTACCGGGAGAGGACAAAAGGCCTGTGACCTGACCCACACCCAGACCATCTCCACTGCCCAGGCAGGTGAGTGGCACAGCTCTGGAGCTGACCTGGCTCCCATTAGGACGGCAGGGGCTTCCAGTCCCTGTCTGAAAAGTTTAAAAAAGGGGAGGCAACCCTTCACCCCTGGAGAAAGCTATGTCCTTCAAACAGCCCCTGCCCAGCAGTCCAGGGAGCCACAAGAAAGCCACGCAGAGAACCGAGGCCACCACTTCCAGATCAGAAGTCAGTCTGGGGCTGAGGATGGGGGGGGAGGCACTCTGAGCAACACAGACCTACCTGGGTGCCGAGGTGGAGGACGAAGAGACACACTACAGGAAACAATAACACACAGAAGAGCACGGGGCAGAACACAACACAGAAGGCGGGTCCGCCAGTGAGGAAGCTCTCTACCCGCCTCAGGGGCCTCCAGTCCAGCGGCCCATTGGTCACAAGCTTTGCTTTGGGAAACAGAGCCACCCTCCTCCGCCCCCGCTCTGGCTGCCTCACTCTCCCGCCGCTCAGAGTTTGATTTTGAATTCTGTGGGCTGTGTGGTCACGGAGGCCCCCGAGGACTTGAAGAGCGCCTTCAGGATGGTGTCAGGGTCCACTTCGGCAGGAGGGTTGGATGAAGCGGCAGAATTCACCCTGCGAGGCAGCTCACTCTCCTTTTTCACTGAGGGGCTGTCACTCAGCCGTCTGTGGAGAGCAGGGAAGTCAGATCCTTGTCAGTTTTCTCAGTCGGGGAGGGGACCCCTCCATTTACCAAGCATCTGTTATTAGTCAGGCACTGAGTGTAACACTTTCACTACCCTTTTACCTCACTTCATCTGTAACACACCTATCATTTTTATTTGTTGATGAAAAATCTGAGATGCAACGTGTTGTGATCTGGGGTTTTAAGTGTAGAACACGATGCATGTTCCTCTGGGATGGTCACACACACGTCGGCATGTTATACATTCCGAGAAGTCTTGAAGTAAAGGAATCAATTTAACTCTGTTTAGCCCAATGGTCATAAAACCCACATTTTTCAGAATACAATTTAGTACTGGCATACAGCTTACGAAACTTGTCCGAATCACACAATTCACTATCCAGAGTTCAAATTTGGTCTTTCTAAATTTCAAAGTCTATTTCAGGCCTGCCCTGTACTACCCCACCCACCTTGGCAAGTATAATATCCTTCCTGGGTCTGTGTCTCCTTGTCTATAGAAGGATGTCCTACCAGGCTAGACATTTTATGCATCTTGGACTCCAAAAAATCCTCAGTTCTGGGCCAGCCATGTACGCCCAGGTGTGTGTAACAAAACGAGGGGTGGCAGCCAGCCCCGTCTCCAACAGAGTCGATCAGGAGGGGGAGGTTTTCCATTCCCTTGGACGAAGCATGCAATTATGCAAGGAGAAACACAACTGGTTTGCTCTCTACTTTCTTCTCAAATGTTTCTAAATTCTATGGCTGGGACTAAGTCTTAATGCTAGCCCCTGTGAGGTCACTCTCCTGCGAAAATAACGAGACAAGCTACTTTGTACAAATTTAAGTGTCCTGACTGACTGCTTGCCATCAGAACATAGGAACTGGGAAGGAGCTGTGATGCAGGCATTTACCCCCCAGAATAAAGAGGGGATCATGCAGAGAGGCACGCAGAAACACTCCACCCAGTCCCAGCACCACTGCCTCTGGAACTTACAGCAGGATGGGCTGGTCCGAGGTGATGACGTTCCCGTTCATGTGAAGGTTGCACTTCATTGGTTGCCCTGAAAAACCAAAAAAGAAAAGGCTCCGCCATGAGACTACAGATCCTCACACAAGGGGACAAGGGCTGACATCTCCGTCAGCTCTGACTCCACACTGGGGGTGGCGCTGCCAGACTTCAGTAAAACCCAGGAACTAAGAAATCCCAGTGTGTGGGGCCCATGACACCCTGGCAATGACAGCGCCAAGAAGCAAAGTGGCAGCAGACTTTCCTTTGTACAGCAGGAGATAAGAGTGGAAGGGTGAAACTGGACTCAGCGTGAAGCCATCCAATCTTATTTGTGGAGCAATTAGTAAAGGAAAATGTTTATGCTATGAAATTAAGTGAAAAGAAGATTAAAAAGTACATGTACAGACTTCCACTCTGTCCATGAAAGAGTAACTGCTACTGAGTACTGCACTCCCAGTGTATATAAAATGTGATAAGGGAATAACAGAAAAATAAGACTGAAAAATTAAAAAATTTTTTTTTTAATTAAAAAAAGAACAGTACAAAAAGAGGGAGTAGAGCCATATAGAAGTAACCCTTCTCTCTCACTGGAATTAAATTACTATCAATCTGAGATGGATCTGATATATTCTATCTATAGGAGACACACTTCAGCTTCAAAAATATGAAAAAGTTGAAAGTAAAAGAAGACATATCTTAGCAACCCTATGTGGCTATATTAATATAAGACAAAAAGACTTTAAAATGAAACACGTTACTAGAGATAAAAAGGAATATTTAATAAACTGATAAGAGTTGATTTATTAGGAAAAAAACAAGTAGAACAACTATAAACATGTATGCAACTAATAACAGAGACTCAAATACATGAAGCAAAAACTAAAAGAAGTGTCAGACAGAGAAAAATAAATACTATATGATTTCCCTTATATGCGAAATCTAAGGAACAAAGAGAACAAACAAATAGAAAACAGACCCAGAAATATAGAGGACAATCTGGTGATGGCCAGAGGGGAGTGGAATGGGGGTATCAGGAGAAAGTGGTGAAGGTTTAAAGAAGTACAAATTAGAAGCTGATAAAGGGTCACGAGGATGGGGAGCGTAGCACAGGGAATGCGGACACCAGTAAGGTAATGGCTACGTGTAAAGCCAGAGGGAAGATAGAGTAATAAGGGGGATAGTTTTATAAACTATGTAAGTGTCTAACCAATGTACCGTATACTTGAAACTAATAAAAACAATTATAAGAAAATAACAGAAGTGAAAAGAGAAGTAAACAATAGTTGAAAATCTCAATACTTCATCTTTAGTAATGAATAGAATCACCAGGCAGAAAATCAACAAAGACACAAAAGACTTGAAAAACATTATAAACCAACTAGATCCAGCAAACACCTACCTAACAGAAGCAAAATACATATTCTCCTTAATTACTCAGGAGGAAACTGGGAAATTCACAAATATATGGAAATGAAACAAAATAATCCTAAATAACCAATGGGTCAAAGAAAAAAAAACACATAAGAAATTAGAAAATACTTTGAGATAAATGAAAATAAAGACACAACATATCATAATTTATGAGATACAGCTAACACAGTGCTTAGAGGGAAATATAGTGCTCTAAATGCATATATCAAAAAGGAGTGAAAAGACAAACTACAGAATGGGAGAAAATATTGGCAAACCATTTATCTAAGAGACTTAATACATAAAGAACTCTTACAACTCAATAAAACTCAAAAAGTGAGCAAAAACTCTGAATAGACAATTCTCCAAGAAGAATCGGAGAAAAATGGCCAATAAGCACACGACAAGATGCTTGACATCATTAACCATCAAGGATACGCAAATAAAAAGCCCACTGATTGTGTTTTATTAGTCTCCACATCTGTTTCTAGCACGGGGCCTCGGTTCATAGGAGGTTCTCCACAAACACTGAAAGAACAAATGAGTGGATAGGAGCATTCAGTGCAATCAGTGCTTAACTCTCTAGAAGCAGAGCTCACCCAGGTGCCAACATTTCGACAAGGCTCCAAGCCTTTAAGGAACCTGTGTCCTAGCACTGAGCAGACCAATATCTGAAAGGGGGAGGCCACGGCTGTTGGCGTCCCTGCCAAGACTCAAGAGAACCATTCATGGAGAAGAGGTGTTTCCCTGCCATCTAGCTTAGTGCTAGGGCTGGGTGGAAACGTAGGGCCTCATGGAATAGGCAGCTGGCAGCTCTGCACTACCCAGAGACTGCATCTGCCTGTTCTTGGTACCTAGAAGGTCCCAGCCAGCTCAGAAAAAGGCTTGTACCAAAGGCCTGCTGCCTGACAGGAAGCAGTGAGGAGCGGGAGGATGAAGTGGCTGCTTTCCCGACTTACCGTCCAGACACCGGTTGTTATATTTTTTATACGCGGTGATGGCATCGTCCTTCTTTACAAAGACCACCTCTGCTACCCCAGGATGGACCAGCCGAGCGCGCTTCAGGGCCCCGCATACACAGAAAAGCTCCTGCCAAGCACAAGAGAGGTCAGTCAGCCCTGGGGGAGAACGTCGGGCCATTATCCTGCTTGCCTGCCATTCGCACACTGCAGAGGGCTCTGGGTAGACGGGCGGCTGCTCTCTGGCTGAACGTGCCAGTGCTCGACTTCAGGAAGGGTCCATACTAGGTGGTGTTCTTGGAACATCCACAGGCCTCAGCATGGGACCAGAGAAGGGGACAAATTGTGCTGGCAGTGAGAAATGGGCCTGGGTTTACAAGCCTTGGAGTCTCTGTGACCTTCAACAAGTCACCACTTCATCAACAGGGATAACAGTTATGGTATTTCTCAGAGAACTCTGTCATGAGAATGAGTGTGTAGACTTATCAAAGAAAGGTAGTGGCTAGTAAGTCACGTAGGAATCCATTAAAAATAAATTCTGGAGTTCCATGTAGAGGGACCAACTGTCCCAGCTGGCTGACGTGAGAGGATTCCCAGGACAGGGGACCTTCAGTGATAACCAGGAGAGTCCCCAGCAAAACCAGGACAGATGGTCACCCTAAGTCAGACAGACCTGGGTTTGACCTCTGGGGCTCCGTCTTCTCAGCTGTATGACCTCTAGCTCTAGCAAGTTGTTAACTTCTCTGAGGGTGAGTTCTCTTTTCTGAAAAGAACTTGTCTAGCCTACCTCCCAGGGTTGCTGTAAAGCTCAACCGAGATCATTTTTAAGGTGGTGCTGTGTAAACACGTTATCATCATTTAGGCCAATCCTTCCTCAGTTTACAGACCAGGAGACTGAGGCCACAGAGAGAACATAATGTGGAGACGGACCACAGAGGCTGACTAGCACCCCAGCCATTTCTTCACCTGCAGCTGCCCTTCACAAGGCTGTTATAAGGACAAAGAAACTAACAAAAAGGTTGATGTGATTGGTTTTTAATGATAAAGAGGAATATGTCAAATATCAGAACCAAGATGTGGGACTGAATACTAGGTGTGATCCTAATTTGATTGCTGTTATTCTTTCAGCATTACCTACTTGGGTACAAAAGAAGTGAGAGTGACTATTATTGGCAGTATTCTCTGAGCAGTGATCATCAGAGGTGATTAGTTTTTCCACTATTTCGTATTTTCAAAGATCCTGCATACAAAGTGCCTGGCATGTAGTAAGTGCTCAAACAACGGTAGCTATTATTACTTTTATAATCAGAAAAAAATTGTTCTAATTCTTTATAACTTGTCAAGGATTATTACACAAAGCAGGCTATAATTTTCCTTCTGTGTGCGCTATTCACTGGAGCACCTGCTTAGTTCTAAGAGCGATCATACAGCATTTGTATGTTCTACAAAACTGTTACCAAACACGGTGGCCAATGTGGGCTGTTCCAGAACCTGGGGCTCAGCTGCAGGGAGGAGCTGAAGTCTCCAGCTGCATTCATTCTGTGATCTGATAGTTCAGAGTTACGGGGTGCCTGGATTTCTTAATTAACAGCTTTTCTTGGTGTCTCGATAAAATGAGGTGGAAAAGAAGTCCTGGCTGCATCTGGGCCCCTACTCACCAGGCACCAGGATGGCCCAAGAGCAGAATCCAGAGGAGCCAACCACCCAACACACCAGTCCACCTCACTCCTTTCACCCTGGAATCCTCATATGAAAGCCCTAGAGGAGGCAGAAGTTCTGAAGACTCACAGAAGAATATGAAGCACTGGACAGTGCAGCCCAGGACTACAGGATCCCATTCAGGACCCATTCCAGAACAAGCCCGGGCCTTGGTTTAGCAGCTGTGCAGAAAAGAGCTAACACAGCCGCCTGACTGCTACCCTTCGAAAGGCCTGCTTACAAGGTTGGCGTCTGGGAACTTGGATGCTGGGAGGGATCCCAACTCGTTGCTGCGGGAATAAAGTGCATCCTGTGTGATCCCACTGGGAGACGGCTCTGGAAGTTTGTGTCTGATTTCCGCTGGCCTCTGCCCCTGAGCTTTTTCCCTTTACTGATTTTACTTTGTATCCTGTAATCAATCTTAGCCCCAACACAACTATGCCGAGTCCTATGAGACTCAGGGACCCCCGACACAGAAGTGCTTTGAGACTGAACACCCTGGCAATGCAAATACTCACAACAATGTCCTCTTCGGTGACTCGAGGGTGCAGATTATTCACAGTCATCTTGGTACCTTCCAAAGGGCTGAGGACAGGCTGCCACACACAAGAGCATTACCAGAAGGGAGAGAAGAGTTATGCTCAACCGCAGAACTCACTCTAGACGAGGGGCCGGGAGGGCCCCGAGAAAACCCCATGGAGGTTCCAGGCCTCAGCACCTCATCATGCCTCACCACCCTAAACTAAGGGATGGAGCCTCTTCTTCCCCAAATATGCCGGGCCCTTCCAGGCCTCTGAGCCTCTGTCTGGAATGCCACTCACTCCTGTTTTAAGACCACCCAGCTCAGATGGCACTCTGTCCTTGAAGCCTTCCCAGATTTGCCCAGTGGAACTAGCTGCTGTATCACCAGACACAGTGCTCTGTCTGCAGCTGTTTTCCCGACTTGCCTGCGAGCTCTCTGCACTTGGGGGCCACTGGGTCTTGGTTTGTTCCTCTGTAAAATGGGCGTGGCAATGCCTAGCTCAGAGAGGTGCTAAGAAGATGTAACAGCGTACGTACAGCACCCTGCCCACCCAGCGCAGGCTGACTCTCTACTGGTGTGATCACTCCCTCTCCTTCGCCTTCACCTTCACCTTACCTCAGGAGGCGGCAGCTCTTTGGGGGAATCCTCCTTGTTCACTAGTGTCCGGGACATGCTGGTCAAGGCTTTCGTTCGGACAGAGGAAGGGAGCGCAGGAGCTGCGTAGGCGTCATTCTGAACCACTTTGGTAAGAGGGAGGGCCTTGGCCATGGAAAGCTTGGAACCACTCAGTCCAGCCTAAACAAAGAGGCAGACAGGAATCGGAGATGCTAGTGACCTGGATGCCCCAGTAGGGGCTGACAACCCCACTCCTGAGGCCTGCCAGCTCCGATTCCATTAGCGGTCTGAAGCCAAAAAGGCTACCAGTGATATCCCGCAGGGAAGCGGGAGGGAGGGGAGCAAAACACTCAGCCCGCACACGTGTTCACGGAAGCCACTTTCCAGTGTTGGAGGCCCTTGGCAAGAAGCTTCCACGTACCCCTGACCAGGATCCACACACTCCCCCATACCATTTAGACTTTATAAAACTCCAACAATCTGGGGCTGGTCAGAAGGCAAAAAGCTTAGGGTCAAGTGCATTTTAAGGTATGTTTCTATTACAATGGACTAATCATGAACTCCAGGCTGGCTGGGCATAAGACCGCACTCTTAGGAAGGCCCAGACTCCCAGCTTTTTGGTTCCTCTTCTGGCCATACAGAGGCACCACACATCGGCCTGGCCCTATCAGCCTGCTGGCAGAGTCTGCACACGGAGACCCGCAGACACAGTTCCCTGCCTCCCCGACACTCCTAACTGGGGACGTGGTCCCCTTGAAATATAAAGCAGTGAAGTTCCTGGTATTAACGTGTCTGAGGGAAAAAATGGATGAGGCAGAAGCGGCAGGTGGTCTTGCTGATTTAGGGGTGTCCACTAGTCACTGACGCAGAGGAGAGGGAAGGGGAACGCAGCAGCCAGAAAGACGGGACAGGGTTGATTCACTAGCTTCTCCGAGTTTAGATGAAAAGTCCTCCCCATTCTTCAAGCCACTTTGAGTCTTGAGAGCCAGTACAGCATAGTGATTAAACACAAGGCCTGCGAGTAAAACTGTTTACGCCTGAATCTCACATCTACCGCTTTTGAGTTGGTGGACAGTGAGCAGGTATTGTTTAACTGCTCTGTGCCTGATTCCTCATCAGTAAAATAGGGATAATAACGGCACCCATCTCACAGGGTGGCAGAAAGGAAGAATCTTAAATGAGTTAATATAAATACAGCATTTCAGGGTTCTCAAGTAGGACTGGCCACTGAGCCAGTAGACAGCCCCCTATGCAGGAGACCAGAACACTCTAATTACTGGAAAGACCCAACCCCTTTGTAACAAACTGGCATCACTCAGCTTCACATATAATTTTAAGAGCTTCTCTGGTAACCAGGAGATTGGTCCACACATTCAATGCAGTGACTAGAACTGAGTCTGTGGGCCTCTCAAAACAGGCACTTGGCTTGGGTCTCCACTGGCTTTCTAATCTGTAATTTGGCTACATCCACTGAGCTGTGCCATGCAGATCTCCCCAATGTTCCCAGATGTTACCTTCTTTCCTTCTCTGCAGAGTATCTGACTAGCATTCTAATCTATCAAGTTTTTCTTGAATTCAAGTACCCTGGCTGCACCTCATGGAGCCCGCAGGTAAGGTTCACATTATTTTGTTAACACACCAAACAAGGGAAATCCAGACTCAAGATTGGGCCAGAGCTGCTGACCATGGAGGAAGGGGGAATGTAGAATGTAGAATGTCCTGCCATAAAGGAAAGAAAATAGGATTCTGTCCTGTGGTGTCACCCACATTTCCCCTGAACTGTCTCAAACACAGCAAATGCGAGCTGCAGCTCTGCACTTCATGATCTGTGTGACCTTGAACTAGTCACTAGACACCTTGGTTTCAAGCATTTATAAAATAAGGGGTTGGACTAGTTCCAGTTCTAAAAATCTTATGACCAAATGACAAAATATTTCTGAATTGAAAGGCCCTCTCCCATCCACCTGATCAGACACACATAGCAAGTACAGGAAAAACATAAAATGCCCACCACGTGGTGGAGAAAGCTGCCTGAGGCTGTGAATTTCATCTGTTTACTAGGAATGGGAGCTGCAACATCATCATCTTCATCCAGGTCGTATAAATTCTGAAAATAAAGAAATATAAGCTAACGTGGCATACAGGCTCTCGACATAGACATCGGGCGCAAGGACAGCAGGGAGACAACTGCTGGAGTGAGCGAGGTGGAGGGAGAAGCAGGGGTGTGTGTGGAGGTGCCGAGGGACACTGGCTTCCCAGGCTGGAGCTCAAGTCCTGACAGGCTGGCTTCCTACCCTCCAGAGCCTGATGAACGTGCTACGACTTTTAGATACATCAGAAGTACCTCCTACAAATGGGCAATGCCTAGGAAGAGTCCTTCAGATATCTTGGAAAGCCCAATCTAGCATACAGAAATAAACCTGAACCCTAGAAAGAGCTTTATCCACAAAGAAGTTCAGAGAAAAATTTCCAATGGTGAAAAGTCCAATAAAATGGTTTAAAAGAACTGGAACGTAAACTCAATGGTTTATGTAGTTATTAAAAATGCTGAGTTATAAAGTGAAAAAAGAATGATACAAAACTGGATTAGGACTATAACCACAACAACCACTATGTGTTTAATAAATAATAATGACGTTTAAAAAAACAGGAAGGAAACAGAACAGAATGTCAACAATGGTTGGCTTTGGAGAACAGGAACATGAGGAACTTTATTTTCCTTCCAATATTTCTCTATTTTGCAAATTTTCTATATTATGCACATATTAATTTTATAATAACAATTATAAAGATTTTCAATTTCTCTCTGCCCCTTACGCCTTCTCTTTCTAGTTAAAAAATTTCTTCTGAACTCATAAAATACAAAAAGTCAATGTAATCCCTCCTCAGTTCTTCAAATTGGGAACGTTGGGCTAGGCCTCAGTTGATCTACCCGCTAGGCCCCATCAAAACACAAACATATGTACACATACACACATCGGTACACACACACACAAAACAGAACGCACACACTCACACTCTACCTGTTTGGCCTGATGGTTATTGACGACGTTGATCCTCATTCCAGCAGGATGGGCATTAGGTGGTGTCATGGCCTTTTGCTGTGGAACCTAGAAATACCCACTGGTCATATTTCACCCCACAGGGTCTACATGTGTTCTCTATGATCACTGAACTTAAAATGTGTAGGCACTCAGTTGTGGTCTTTGGAAAAAGGCCTTACGGAGTGCCTTGTACCCAAAGCAGGAGAGTGACAGGAAGATTCATCATCCCAGAGACCAGGTGACAATGCATGCATAGGGCTAAGTGAACTTGGCTCAGTAAGTTCACTGCTGCTGCTGTTCCTATTACCAAAGTGTCTATGATGACTGAATGATACTGTTTCCACCCTTCCTGGGATGGTGGCTGCACCAGGAGACAGGTCTGACCGGGCCCCTACCCTGGTCCTCCCAATGACTGGCTATTAACTCGGGCATAATGATCCACATCTCTGAGACCGAGGTCCTTCCGTGATAAGACTGTGGGAATAACCCAGGGCTGCAGTGAGGAATAAACAGGGTTGTTTATATTAAGTGCCTGCCACAAAGCACATGCTCAACAAATGTTTTGTACTTTTCTCTCTTTTCCCTCCACCACTATCTCACTTAGGAAAATCACTGGACTTTCTCTGGACCCCTCACCCACTTCTTTTATATAAAATTAGACAACACCTTGCCTTCCTTATGGTTACTATACAATCACCTGGGGAAACTGTCATTTGGCCCGAACACTTCTGATCCCTGCTCCCTTCCAGAATCTACGACTGTTACTGGCTTCCTAGAATTTATGACAAGAGCCACACCTACCTGGATAGTTTTAGTGAGCTTCAGAGCCGGGGTCACCGTCCCAATGGGAGGGCTCAGGAAGGCAGCAGGAGAATTCCGCTTCAAGCTGAGCTTCTCCCGAGCATCGGTCACCTGGCGGGGCTTCTGGGGCACTGTGCTCTGCTGCTTGCGGGAGTTCAGCATCTCTCTGGCATCCTGCACTTTCCCTTTGATCCGGAAACGAGCATCTTTCTGCAACAGCTTTTCTCGGGCATCCTTTACTCCCAGCTTGAGCCGGGCATCTGAGAGGCCTATCTTCTGCCGGGCATCAAACCTCTGCTGGAAGGTGGCTGTGCGTGCTGGCTGACTGAGGAGGCTCTGCTGGATCCCAACACGTGACCGGACACCTCCAGCTCCTGGTCTGACATTGAGCCTGCAAATAAAAATTGCAGCATTTAGTGGATCTAGATATCAACAGCAGCCCGTGGAAGCAGAGCTGGTGGGAACAGAGGCGGCTGGAGAAACCAGAAAGCAGCTCCCCATCTGAGGAAATAATTAAGCGTAAATAGAGGCTTCTTTCCTAGTTTCATGGGTTTTAACTTGGCACTAAAATAAAATTAGGAAGGAAGGCCCACTGGTTTCTATCACTATGTAAAAGTGTTTTGTTCCCCAGACCAAGTGTTTTAAGACACCATTAGGGATAATAACTTCTAAATGCCAGTCAAATAAAATAAGCATATCCCCAAAAAATAACCCCACACATCTGAAAAGCAACTTCAGTTTCTAAAGTTCTTGCATGACCATGCTCAGTCAGCCCTCAGGGCAACAGGCTTGGAGAGTTAACTGATTGACAAAGGGTTTCCAGGTGGCCTCTGGCAGCCTCCTGCCTCCAATGCCAGCAGACACCCCTTCCTGGGCTGGGGTCAGGAAAGCCAACACATGGGTCTGAATTGGGTTAGAGCAGCAGTCCCCAACCTTTTTGGCATCAGGGACCGGAGGGGATCTAATGATTCCATGAGAATCTAATGCCTGATGATCTGAGGTGGTGATGCTAGCATTGGGGGCCAGCAGCAAATACAGATGAAGGTTTATTTGCCTGCTGCTCACCTCCTACTGTGTGGTCATTTCTTAACAGGCCATGAACTGGTAGTGGTCCATAGCCCGGGGGCTGGGATTCCTGGGCTCGAGGACTAACAGATTGAAGATATAAGGACTTTGTAGAAAAGAAAAATAACCACTGTATCAACTATTCCTACTCACAACACTTCTGACACCAAATGCGTGTTTTTTTCCCCTCACATCAACCAATTTTCCAGCTCTCTTAGACACCAACTGAATGTCCTAACCACTTGGAGTTAGTGCAGACACCACAGGGTAAGGGCTCATTTCCACAAAACCGCCCTCACTTCACATGCCAATCCCAAGTCCTGGGCTTCCCATTTCTAATCAACGGGATATAAGTCCAGAGGACCCACAATCCCCTCCTCAACAATTTGCTAGAACAGCTTACAGAACAGGAAAACTTTGCTATTATCAGTTTATTATAGAGGACACGACTCAGGACCAGCCAAACAGAAGAGATGCACAAGACGAGGTTTGGGGGAAAGGGTGAGGAGTCTCCATGCCCATGCTGGGCGCATCACCACCTTCCCACATGTGGATGTGTTCACCAACCCAGATTGTGTCAGGGTCCTTGTGGAGGTTTCATTACGTAAGCATGAATGATTGATTAATCATTGGCCAGGATGATTAACTCAATCTTTAGCCCTCCCTCCCAACCCTGGAGGTCCCAGGTGAGAACAGGGGTGCGGCTGCAAGTTCCAACCGGCTAACCATGCTTAGGTCTTTCTGGTGACTAGCCCTGATCCTGAAGCTATCTATCTAGGAGCCTGCCAAGAGCCACCTCATTAGAATAGAAGATGCTCCTAGCACCCCTATCACTCAGGAAAGGCCAAGGGTTTTAGGAACTGTGTGCCAGGAGTGCATCCAAAGGTGGATTGGCCTGGTCCCAGTAAAAGAAAATCTGGACCTTCATCTCATTATCACTGGACTAAAAACACCTGCAGCTTCCAGTAGGCCAGAGCCTTACCTAAGACAGCGACGGACAGTACCATTTTTCTGTGAAAAATGGCAAATTACTATAGGATTTAAATACTTTCTAGTGGGTTTATATAACTGGGTGAAAGAGAGAGTGAAAAGGGTCATTTACCGAATCCATCCGATTAGGTTTGGTGGCGGGTGGGGGTGGTGGTGCTGCTGCTTCTCTGTTCCTTTATGGTCTCTCCTATAAAGACTGGGAGATGAGGTGTTAGAGAAAGCATGGCTAAAAGGAATGGAGTGTTCAGGGGGCCAGTTAGACAGCTGGGGAGAGGGAAACAGCTGTGTGGCAGCCAGTAGCCATCCTTCCCTGGGCTGGGCTACCCTAGGCTTTGTGGCCTGCAAAGCCACAGGCAACATAGTGAGGCTATGCTTTGTGGTGACCACAGAGGGGCCTCTGGTATTTATGCAGGGAATAACAGAACCTCATAACAAAGCCTTACCCCTTCAATCAACTGGCAGATGAAGGGGGCCAAAGTTTTGCCACCCTGAAGCTGCCTTTTGGGATATTGATTTTAAGCTGCTGATTAAGAGACAAAAGACGCAGAAAGCCTGCCTAAGAGATTCAGATAGAAAAATTCTCTACAGGTTTAGATGTTTCTTACACAGACAAAAGAAAAGCAACAGGTTACCAGTTCACACCAGGAACTACCACTAAAGGCCTACTCCTAAGTGGGGGAAAGGGTTTTGATTAACACGTAAGACCCAGATCCAGATGAAGCAAGTCAGTGAGAAGCAGTCCAGATGAACCCCTTCACTCATCACACCCAGACCGCTCTGAAGCCACAGGCTTTGGGCTGGGCAATCAAGTCACCAAAAAGAGCACGGTGAAGAACAGGCCTCCCACCTGGGGATCTGAATTAGGGGTGGAGGACATTCAGATATCCAAATAATCCCCAAGCTCCTGCTCTAGGAAAGGTCAAAGTCAGTGAGGATACCACAAGCGAATGGACAACTATAAGGCTGTGGGAAGGCTGAGAGGCCTACAGTTTCCAGGAAGAGCAGACTGTGTCAAAGGGTATTCTATATTCTAGGCAGACTGAACGTGGAAAATGCCCATTACAGCCCACAGTCTGCCACTTTGTTCTTGCAGCTCTGGCAGTCACTCGAGGGGGCACTCAGCTCCCACCCAAGAGCATCCTTCACTTCTCCCACATCACTTCCACGGCAGGAGACTCCCTCGTAGGAGAATTCAAGTGCTGGACAAAGCTTCCATTAAGGCACTTACTGTGCAGCATCACGATGATTTATTTACAAGCCTGCATCTCCCACAGGACTAAGAGCTTCTCAGGGGCACACCCCGAAGCTCCTCACCTATGTCACCCCTGCTCCAGGGTAAAGACAAAGGCTCAAAAAGCTTTCACATCCTGGGTTCCAGCTAAGTGTCAAGGACCCTACAGGGCTCCTATCAATCTTTATCCTTCTGGACTCACAACCACTGTTAGTTGCCATTGCCTCCATCTTACAGAGGAGCAACCAAATCACTGAGGTAGTGGCATGGCTAGGACTGGACCCCAGGCCTACCTGGCTCCAGAGCCCACAATATTTTCATTATAACAGGCTCCAAGCTTCCCTCCTTCCTGCTCTAAGCCCCAGGAGAGGTAAGAGTGGAGAAGCGATGGCTGCCCTAAGGGGCTTCTCCTAGAGAAAACTTCCTCTGCAAAAGCAGCCCTCTACCCAGCCCCCGCTGCCTAGCGCAGCGCCCTGCTAGGATCCTGGCCACCAGCTGCTCCTCCCAGCTCTTACTGATGACGCAGCCCAGGTATATGGCCACTGTGGATCTGACTCTAAGAGTGAGACCCACAAAGATCTCGCCTGCCCCAAGGAGGGTGAGTCCTGACCCTCCTGCAGGAACTTCAGGAAAGGCCTCCTGAAAACAGAGATGCTGGTCTCTGAGAGGACATTACAAATGGAACAAGGCTGCATAAACATCAACAGTGGAAGACTTCACTGATAAGCCCATCCATTAGACAGTGGGCATCAGACACATCTTATTCCAAACCTGGGCCTGTCCTGAATATTTTCTCTCTTCACCTGCCTTCTCCAAATCCCACCTCCTCCCATCACCAGGGCACCCTCATTACCAGGCATTTCGGATATTTGTAACTAAAGGAGATGGGATGACCTTACCATGTGATACTCTGGTGATATTACAATACCATAAAATTGGGCAACGATAGACCCCAAGGCATCAATTATACTTTCAAAAAGTCAAGCTACCCAATTTCACCAATCATTTAAGAAAGAAAGCATCAATTCCCATAAAATAGGGCAAAAAAGGGTAACCAACTAAAAGTGATTATTTTGACTAACTAAAGGAACAAGGAGATTCTTTGAGTAGCTTTTATTTAAAATCACCAAAATCTGAAAACATATCAAATGCCAATCATCAGATAAATGGATATACATTGTAGTATACCCATACAATAATATATTACTCAGCAATAAAAACGAACCACTGATACATCAAACAACACAGATGGAGCTCAAAAACATTATGCAGAGGAAAAGAAGGCAGACATAAGAGTTCATACTGAATGACTATTTCTATGAAGTTCTAGAAAAGACAAGCATCTATAGTGACAGTAATTACATCAATGGTGGCCCAGAGAACGAGATTCTTGAACCGAATTTCATATCCCTGAACAGAGGACAAAAAAAGGGCAGATTAGTAAACCTTCATAGGAGGGGCAGGGGAGATTAGGCCTCCATAACCTTTATATTCCTCAACAATTTCCCTATCAGTAATGGTTATTCGAAGTGCTCTGAGTATTCACAGGAATCTATGGTTGACATGCAATGTCTGCCATCGCCACATAAGGGGCAACTGGCTATCAGAGTGTATAAAAGATTTTATAAAGAAAACCTCAAGTAACATTTTTGAACACTTACTAAAAGTCTATAAACTTTGACACACTTCTTTTAACCCTCATAACTCTGAGAATTAGGTTATCATCTGCATTTTACAGATAAGGAAACCTGAGATTCAAGGAGAGAATCTCATTATAGTCACAGCTGTAACAGTGAAGGCTGAATTTGAACTTCACTATATCTAGTTAACGCACCAATACATTAAGTGTAGGTCAAAAATAAAGACCAGAACTTGAAAAGTTCTGAGAATGAGTACTGCCCTCAGGCTAAGGAAAACCTTAGGACTCCAGTCATGTCCAGGGACATAAGACACTCTCTAGTGACTAGAGGGTGAGCACACACACGCCAAGGATGGCTGACAGTGTGCTTACTTGGGACCCATGCACCATGCACTTGTGAGGCAAGAAAGACCACTAAAAATCACCAGCTTTGTGCTATAGCATTTTATCTATTGGAACAGCACAAAGGGTACATTTGGGAGAGCGAGGTCATGCAGTTGTGGACACAGAAACATGAGTAGGCTACTTTCCCTCAATTCTATGTATTGGTTCCCTGGTTACAACTAGTCCTTTTCAACTCTTTTCATGAACACCTTTAGGGGGTTTCAGTGTTCAGGTTTTTTATAATCACTGCTTCTCTTCCCGCATGAAAAGACAGCTATTCATCCCAGCAGGCAGCAGTACTGGTTATAAGGCAAGCATTAGTCATCACGAATTTTTCAAATAAACACTCCTGCTGGGGGTAGGTCTCTAAAACAGAGTCAACTATGTTGCCCTCCTGTTCCAAGAACTGCTGAGGGTTCCCTAACAGAGCTGAATCCCTCAGCAGAGCCGCTGGTCTGGCCCCAACTTTTGCCTGCAGCCTCACCTCCAACTGCAGACTACCTGATGTTCCTGAAACACATTCTGCACTTTTGGCCTCAGAAAATGCATTTGGGAGGAGGGGAAAGGGAGGTTTTGAGCAAGTCTCGTAACACAATCATACCTGAAACAGTGCGACTCTGCACTGCCTCTGGACACTTACCAGGTACTCCACAGGGTCCTGGGAAGAACATTGTGGGTCAAAGGACAAATGGCCCACTGGAGTCTGGCACACATGTGATGACCAAAAAGGCTCTGTCTGGGACTAGCAGCTGGCTCTGGACAGATGTCCAGTTGAAAGGATTCAGGCCTAGATTATTATAAAGTGGGTTTTAATCCACGGAGGTCTCTGGGTTAGAGTATGTGTGTTGAGGTCATCTTTATAGGGAGAAAACACAGTTTGATTCTATTACTGAGAGTCAATTCTGAATTGGGTACTTTAGAGACACAAAGAAAAATAAGATACTCTCCCCTTGCCCTCCAAGAGAATCTTGTGCAGATGTTTCATTTTATTTTTAATTATTTTTTATTTTTAAGTTATTTTTTAATTACGTTTATTGGGGTAACACTGGTTAATACAATTATATAATTTTCAGATGTTTCATTTAAATCACAATTCTCCTCCTCCAAGTTATGTAACAATTTTCTCTTCTTTGTTTTAGGTCTACTTTCCTTTTTAGGAGAACAAGCAATGAGGACCAGAGCCCTGGCCTAAACTGAAAAGTTCAGTAACCCCTACTCACATGGCCTCAAGGACCCCCAGGCAGGGCATGTGACCCAGGGCCGCTCAACTCCAACACACTAAAGGCCTAACTTTCCCACTATGGCTGCCTGCCACCTTCATCTAACTACAAGGAGGCTGTGGACATATAGCTATCCTCCGAGAATTAAAATAATCAAACCAGAGATGCCTTGACTAACTTAATAGCTATGCTCTCACATCTAAAAGGAAGAAACTGACCAGAGGGCAGGCCCGCACTGCAGCTGGTGTCAAGAGACTTGTCCACGCAACTGAAGTCACCAGAGATGTGCTGTGCATGGGGAACAGTGCCTCACCACGGCCCCTCCCTTTCTCTAATTTTGCATTAATCGAGGAATCTTCTGATAATTAATTTGGACCCAGGTAATAATAAAGATAATGACCCCTTTCTGGACTTACGAGATGAACTTGAAACAAAATCCTCTAAAGAACAAGCATGTTCCGTGACCTATGGGGAAAGAAGTTATTTATACTTCCACAGGCTCAGTCTTTTGCTATTTCCACTAAGGAGAAGGAAGATGGTTTCTGAGATAGTCACAGGTTCTTCCTAAATTATTAAGCTCAAAGTTCTTCCTGGGACATCCATGCAATGTTAAACCAAAATTCCCAGTAAGGAGACTTCTAGTAAGTCTGTAGACGAGATTATATTTGCTGTAGGAAATGACATTTGTTCAGACCTTTCACAATTCTTGACAGGGACGCCCCAGATTTAGTTTTTCTTTGTTGGCTGTGCAAGTAAAATAAAAATGTAATTTCCAACAGGTTTAACCCAAATACAGCACGCAGTCCAGTTTCTTCCACACTAGTCTCTTTACCCGTACTTTTCCTCAATCAAATCTGTACATAATGGCAAAGCAATATTCTCACACTGAAAACTGGATGTTATTTACTTAAAAGCCTTCAATTAAAGAAAGCTAACATCTATCGAGCCCTTAGTACCCATCACTTTTGAAGTACTTTAGATATATTAATTCATTTAGCTCTGACAATAACCAAATGAAGTATTTCCCATGTTTTATAGATAAAGAAAGAGAGGTATGGAATGGTTAAGTAACTTGCATAAGCTCATATGGAAAGCGGGAGAAGCAGGTCCCAATGCTTACCTAGCACGTCCCCAGGAGATGGGTTCTGGCTTCTACAGAAAAGCCCATGATAATTGCCATCATTTGCTGAACACTCACTACCCGGTACAAACTTTAAAATATACCTTCTTCTATTGTTATATTTAATATTCTCAATGACCTATCAGGAACCATTACTACATTACTACAAACTGCCCAGCCCAGAAGACATCTGGTCAGGGAGGGACAGAACCAACAATGAGGCCTGTCAGGTGACCAGGTCTGCCTGGCTGCATGCACAATCCCTATGCTTCCAATGGATCCACGCGCCCCACCTTCCCTGCAGCCCCACCTACCGCTCAACACAAGACCTGCACACGTGCGCGCACACACACATCCACCAGAAAAGTACAGACCCAACAGACACAGCACCTGCAGTCAGGGAGGAGAGAGACTGCACAGAGAGCGTACAGTGGGAACCTGTCTCATTCGGCAACTGTTGAGCAAACCTATAAAACCCGGACAGGTTTAGAAGTGGCCAGAAGATCCAGCATTAATTCCACACAAGTTACTGGAAGACCTAGGAGAGAACTACTTACAGGTAATGGTTGAGAAAATTATTATCGAGTGCCTGTCATGAACTAGAAGCCGGGTTAAGTGTTGGCTGGTGAATTATGGGGTGATGGTGCTGGCAGCTGTAGTGGGGGTCGGGGAATACATTCCAGATAACAAGAGAAAGAATCTATTCTCTAGCCACAGGCACAGGCGAGGTATTTATAAACATGTGCTGAGTGAATAACTGACTGTCCGAGAAAACAATATGTGACATCTTTAGAGCCTGTATGCTGGAAAACTACTGGCCAAGTTCCCACTCCTTCATACAGGTTAACTGGAGCTCATAAAAGCTGCAGATGACTAACAATATTTGAGGGTCCAGAGGAAGTTTGGGGCACCTAATTGCAAATCAACTTCGCAGCTCTTCACTTAGACCCAGAATAGCCTTCTCTGAGAACCGGGGAAACGGCCACCAAGAATCAAGAATGGGCCTCTTTCAAATGTTTTCTGCCCTGCCCTGCCCTGCCCTGCCCTGAGGGCCACCTCAATCAGCAAATGAAACGCACTCCGCCCCGATTCTCTGCTCTCTGTGGCACCGGGCAAGTCACTCTACCTTTCCCAGACTCAAGCTCAAATGCAAAATGAGGAAAACACTGCTAGTTGGCCGACATGACTTCGAAAAGAGCAATGAAACGGGATGTCCACAAAGGCAGGCCAGTGTTAACAGAGGCGGCTCGGATCGGGGAACTGGGCGCAGGACGTGGAGATGAAAGGTCTGGGGTTGGGTCTCAGTTTCGGCAGGAACACCAGGGCAGAGTCGTAGCGAGTCACTTCCCCGCTAAACTTCAGTCGTCCTAACTCCAAGGCCGCGCTGAGATATCGCAGAAGCGGGTACCAAGGGCCAGTCTTCTCAGGGGAGGGGGCTGCGCGGGAGACACCCTCCGGGCCCCGGGGGGCAGTCCCTGGCCTCAGCGGCGGCAGCCTCGCCCCCTGCAGGACCCCCACACCCCCAACCCCCGGCCGCTCCCACCAGCTGGGCGCCCCGGCCCCGCCAGCCTCCCCGGCCCGCCAGAGCGACGGCGCCTGCAGCCAGTGAGCGGCCGGACGGCCGGGCCCGTCGCGGCGGCGGCGGCTGGGCCAATGAGGAGCGCGGCTACGGCAGGGGGCGGGCGCAGACGGCCCTCTGCGTTGCGCCGGGCCGCTCCATTCTCCACCCTGAGCCCCGCTAGGCTGCGGGCCCTGAACTGCGAAGAGAGGAATGGCTGCTCACCGCCCCTTCGCCGCAGCCCCGCGCTTCCGGATAAGCTCATCCAAGGAGATGTCCGCCATCTTACACCACCGAGCCGCTACGATTGCCTCAGCCCTCGAGCCCGCCCCTTCGGCGGCTACGGAGCGACTAGCTGTTTCCGGCGGTCGGGCGACGAACTCTCGCGACAGCTCAAACCAGGCAAGGACCGGAAGGGGCGGGAGCTCCCCGTGAGCCTTAGCGACAATGGCTGCTTATCTGCATACGGCGGGTCGCACACTACCATTAACTATTCTCCCCGGACAACAAATAAAACGAAAAGTTAGATAAAAGATTTACTAGTGATTAAGACCAACTTTAAAGGAA